>CM071638.1:26061950-26591446 GCA_036419045.1 Scirpophaga incertulas | reverse complement strand
ATAAAATACTGAAAATGTACATGTGTAAAATAAAGCAAAAGAAAATGTAAAATAAAGAAAACCCAATCCCGCTCCTAAATTAAAGTAGCTATAAAGTAATAGGAATAAAAAGCATGAAAGATGATGGAAAAAAGAAAGATAAAGTATGAAGAATAAAAGTACGAGAGGCATGCCAGACTGAACAGAGAGAAAGGGAAATAGTAATAAAAAAGACTCTGAAGTCTATATCAGAGGAGAGTAGAGAAAAAAAAAAAAAAAAAAAAAAAAAAAAAAAAAAAAAAAAAAAAAACCTAACCTAACCTAACCTAACCTAACCTAACCTAACCTAACCTAACCTAACCTAACCTAACCTAACCTAACCTAACCTAACCTAACCTAACCTAACCTAACCTAACCTAACCTAACCTAACCTAACCTAACCTAACCTAACCTAACCTAACCTAACCTAACCTAACCTAACCTAACCTAACCTAACCTAACCTAACCTAACCTAACCTAACCTAACCTAACCTAACCTAACCTAACCTAACCTAACCTAACCTAACCTAACCTAACCTAACCTAACCTAACCTAACCTAACCTAACCTAACCTAACCTAACCTAACCTAACCTAACCTAACCTAACCTAACCTAACCTAACCTAACCTAACCTAACCTAACCAGTCTGGTTCCGTCAGCCACACAGAACGGTCGAAATCGCTAGTCGCTGTGCTTTCAAAAAATCGAAAGAGTGGTAAAACTCGAGAGTAGTTAACAGTGCAGTACATCAAAAGAAGCGTAAAAACGCGGCCTACACGGTGGTGCAAAGTGCCTAAAAATCTAAGTTACGTGTGAAGCACAAAAAGCAAAAAAGTGAAGTGAAAGTAGTAAAAAATATAGAAAAGTGACAAAAAGCAGTGAAAATCACAAAGTGACCCCCAAGTGCGACATACCGTTAGATACGTCTCAACAAGGAGCACAAGACGGAACAGACACCATCTTCGAGGACCCAAAAACCAGGGAGATATTGAAAAAAGAAAATTTCGAAAAAACCACGAGGTCGGTGTTCCGGCCTTAGCTGAGGAGCGCGCGACACACCATCAGGAAGGGCGCGGCCGGGCGACTCACCAGCCACTTCAAAATCAAAAATCCGACAACTATAAGTTAAGAATTTTAAGTTTTTAAATTTCAAAAATTTTCGAACAGATATTTCTCGGAAACTTTCCACCACACCAAACAGCCTAAAAGCGGTTCTAAATAGAACTCGGTGCGAGCTACAATCCGCCGTTTTCAAAATAAAGATCGGTTGGATAGTTCCCGAGAAATTAATTTCTAAAAATTCCGGTTTTTCAACCCCCTAAGGGTTTTTAGCCAAATAATAGGAAATAACAAATAGTGTAAATTGTAGTTGATAGATCACAATTAGTAGTAAATTTTAAATTTTAGTTCTCATTTTTAGGCCGCATAGTTATTAAGATATTGTAAAATTAAGGCCAGATTTTTTGCCAATTAAAAAGGGTAATATTTAGGGGGCAAACTGACCCGCCACAGGGACTAGACACCCTACGGCAACACATTTAAGCCCAAACAAGGGCGGTGAAAGCCCTCTGGCAAGAGATCTGTCCTTTTCGGCCATCTTGGTTTTTTGGGTCTGTATTTTTAGATTGCTGTAACTCGGCGAACTTTGGACTTAGCGAGGCGCGGTTTCCAAGGAAGGGTCCTATAAACCCTCCTAAATCGGGCCAGTGGGCGGAAATCAAGATATAACCACCTTGACCTTTTTGGTCAAACCAACCCCCTAAGGGGGAAGCCCTGGTCCCGCCCACTACTACGAAAGAAACCCCGTCTCTCTACGACCAGTATTTTGGGAGTTATCACCAGTTGAAATACGGTTTTGACAGTTCGGCCGCCATTTTGGCTAACTTTAAGAGCCCATAACTCCCAAAGTACCTATCCAAATTCGACGGGACTTTCGAGGGGGGCCACGGCTGTGCCTCCTCCATTTGGCAAGACGACCAAAACCGAAATTGGAGCCGAGAAAATTTTGAGGACTAAAACCGGCGCCATCCTGTAGGGGAGGTCTGGGCGACTCAGAAAAGACCAAACACCGGCATCCTGCGGCCTCTGGTTACGGAGATATTTCACCTTAAAAATCGGATCTGACAGCTGGCGGCCATTTTGGGAAAATTTCAAACGCCAATATCTCCGGACCTAGGGGACGTAGAGGGGTGGGATCTTTTCTGGTAACTGTCCCCCGACACCCTCTGCAGGGTCGCGGCAGTTACGAACGGTTTCGGTGGTTTTCGGAAACCACCCTCCGGAAACCGGCTCGCGGGGTAGAGCTCGGCGCGCCCTTCACGGGGAGCCCAAGAACCGATAGCCTGGGACTAGTGGTTTCCGAGATATTTGGCTTTAACCAAATTAGTGACAAATTTGGAGGCTGGTTATCTCGGGAACTACTGGAGCTAGGTGGGCCGAGTTTGGGCTCGTTAGGGAGGGCTCGGGGAGGGCTACCCATTGCCGTAGAGAGACCAGCCAAAAACCGGTTTTTGGAAAAATTTGAAAAAACGGAAAAAAAAATTTCCAAAAAATCGGTCACAATAGTGAACTATAGACTTAGACTAGGCCTAGAAGTAGACATAGATAGATATAAGTAGGTGTTAGACGCAACTAAAACCAATTAGGTAATTGAAATAGCACTAATTGTATATTTTGACAGTGTGTGGCGCTTATTGGCCCACACACATAGAGTAGAACTAGTATAAGCTTGAGAAATTGTTGACTGCTTATTGCTTTTGCAAACTGTACTGTTGCTTGCTGCCGACAAAAAACGGCTATTTAATATACTGATTAAATAGGACACAGACACACACCTCCAAACATGTTTGGCATGAGAACACCCACTAAACCCGGGGGAACAAGGGACCGCCCATCAACTTCCCCAGGGGTACCGGCAGCGACAAACAAGACAACAACGAAAGGAACGGACGCAGCCGGGATAGCAAAGAGAAAGGTGACAGCAAGGACCAAGACCCCTGACCCAGCTCCAAGGAGTTCCCTGACAGGCCTGATGGCAAGAGCCCTCAAACTATTAAACGAGACAAAGTCGCAAATGGATCAGTCAGGAAACATCAAGGGAACCATAAAGACAACGGTCCTAAAAAATGTACAGAGCCTATATGAATTAGTGAGAGAATCGGAAGAGAAGAGAGAGACGGAAAGAAGAGAACGAGAAAGCCCCACGCCATTCACCCCCCTCCTGGCCACAGTAGCGGAGCCGCAGATAACACCACAGATAGAGGAAATGCGGGAGCTCCTAAGCCAAAATGCGCGACAGATGTCTGAACTAAATGAAAGACTGGAAGCCCATACGAAAATGATGAGCACACAGACATCGTATGCCGAAGTCGCAGCAAAAGGAGGTACAAACACCAACAACATCCCGCAGACCCGGACGCTACACTCAGTAGTGGTAACTTCCCGAAAGGAGGAGGATACAGGGGAGGAAGTACTAGAGAAGGTACGAAAGGCAGTGGACGCTAAAGAGGGCTGGATAGAGATCAAGAAGGTGAGAAAAGCGAAAGACAGAAAAGTGGTAATAGGACTCGCAACGAGAGACGAAAGAGAAAAGCTGAAGAAAAGACTGCAACAGGAAGAGAATATAAGGGTGGAGGAAGTGAAAAATAGGGACCCGCTACTGATAATGACAAATGTGTTAAATTCAAATAAAGACGAAGACATAATTAAGGCATTTGAAAATCAAAACCGAAGCATTTTCAGAGATGTAGGGCCCGACGAGCATAGAATGCAAATAAAATATAGAAAAAGAGCCAGAAACCCCCATCAGAGGCACGTGGTAATGAGCGTCTCACCAATCATCTGGCGCAGAACCTTGGAAAAAGGCCACGTATACCTAGACCTTCAACGTGTGCAAGTACGGGATCAGACACCGCTAGTGCAGTGCTCAAGGTGCCTTGAATATGGCCATAGTAAACGATATTGCACACAAGCGGAGGACCTGTGCAGCCACTGTGGCGGCCCGCATTTAATGGAGAAATGTGACCAGTTTCTTGCGGAAGCTGTACCCGAATGCAGAAACTGTGTAAAGGCCGGCCTGGAGGGGACAAACCACAATGCATTCAGTAGAGAATGCCCCGTGAGGGCTAGATGGGATGCCATAGCCAGGTCAACCGTAGCATATTGCTAAAGTTACTATGGCCAAACAAAAATCTTACCAGGTGCTACAAGCCAACCTGCAAAAAATGCAACTGGCAACAAACGAGATATTCCAGGAGGCAAGCCAAAGGAAGATACCTATAATAATGATGCAGGAGCCGTACGTGGGCAGGGAAACAAAAATGGGAGGTAGAAGGGGAGTCCGAATCTACCAGGGATGCGGAAACGGTGACCGTGTAAACCGGGCAGCGATTGCCATCCTGGACCCGGAAATCGAAATCACGCAGCATCCAGATCTAACAACTGAGGATATGGTCACCGTAGAAATGCGGACAAAAACCTGGAGAGTAGTAATGGTCTCCTTCTACTTCGACTCCACCAAACCCCTTGAACCGTACATTGGGCACCTAAAAAACATAATAAGGAAGCTCAAACCTCGCAACATAATTATAGGCGGAGACTCCAACGCAAAGAGCACCTGGTGGGGAAGCCATATGACTGAGCACAGAGGCGAGGACATGGCGGGATATCTGCATGAAATGGAATTGCATGTGCTAAATATAGGGGGCAAACCTACCTTCGACACCATAAGGGGAGGCAAGAGGTACACTAGCCACGTGGACCTAACAGCATGCTCAACGGCGATGCTAAGCCGCGTTTCGGATTGGAAAGTAGAGGAGAACATAACGAGCGCAGATCACAATGTAATTATGTTTAGAGTCATGCTGGAAAAATCAGAGGGAACACAAATCAGCAGAACTACAAGAAAGTATAACACAAGAAAGGCGGATTGGACGAGATTCAAACAGTTAGTGGAACAGTTTAGCAAACAAAATAGTATAAACGAGAACGAAGTTGGAAAAATAAGCACAATTAAGCAATTGGAAACGAAAATACAAAAATTTAATGAGATAGTTGTCGATGCCAGTGAGAAAAGTATACCGAAAAAGAAGGTAAAACAGAAAATAGAACTACCATGGTGGAACAAAGACCTCACACAGCTCAAGGCAAAGACAGCAACTCTGAAAAATAGGATCCGAAACGCGGCACCCATTCGCAGAGACATGGTGATAAAAGCATACCTGGAGCAAAAAGGCATCTACGAGGAGCGGCAAAAAATGCACAGACGAAAAGCTGGAAGGACTTTTGCCGCAAACAAGATAGAGAAAGTGTGTGGGACGGCATTTACCGGGTCATCTCGAGGACAACCAGAAGAGAGGAAGATATTCCACTGGAAAGGGATGGAAAAACACTAAGTGCAAAAGGATCGGCGGAGTACTTGGCGGGGACGTTCTACCCACGGGACCTGACAGAAGGAGACACGGATAGCCATCAAAGGACTCGCGAAAATGCAAAGAAAGTGAACGACGGTGACAATGAAGAAACATTTGACCCGCCGTTCACAAGACTAGAGCTCATGACGGCAGCAGAGTCAATAAATCCGAAAAAGGCCCCCGGTGGGGACGGACTCACGGCGGACATCTGCCTTCGAGCCATACAGAGCGACCCAAAAAACTACCTGGCACTCGTAAATAAATGTCTGGAGCTCCATCACTTTCCCAAAATATGGAAAAAGGCAACGGTGGTTGTCCTCAGGAAGCCCGGAAAAGAAAATTACAAAACACCCAAAGCGTATAGACCCATCGGACTCCTTCCAGTTATGGGGAAAATACTAGAAAAACTGTTGGTAGCTCGCCTTAAACATCACCTGCTGCCCAGAACGAGCCCGCGACAATACGGGTTTATGCCACAAAGGAGTACCGAGGACTCCCTCTATGACACAATGACACTAATAAACGAAAAGCTATCGCAGAAGAAGGTAATCACCATCGTGTCACTAGACATAGAGGGAGCCTTCGATAACGCCTGGTGGCCAGCTATCAAGACCCGGCTGGCGGAAGAAAAATGCCCGATAAATATAAGAAGACTGGTCGATAGCTACTTGTCGGACAGGGAGGTGGCAGTGCGGTATGGAGGTGCGGAAGCAACAACAGCCCCAGAAAAAGGATGCATACAAGGGTCAATAGCCGGACCCACACTGTGGAACCTTATTATAGACCCGCTCCTCGGAGGAATGGAGAAGCTACAGGTACATGCACAAGCCTTCGCAGACGACGTAGTCATTGTGGTCCACGGCGACAACGCAATAGATATCGAACGCAAGGCAAACCAAGCACTCGAATATGCCTCAGCCTGGGGGAAACAAAATAAATTGAAATTTGCGCCACATAAGACACAGGCCATAGTAATTACCAGGAAGCTCAAATATGATAACCCGCGACTTACCATGGAAGGGGTTCCTATAGAGGTAACGACAGAGCTCAGGCTGCTCGGGGTCACAATCGACTCCAAGCTAACTTTTAATAAACACGTGGCAAATGTGACTAGAAAAGCCATCGGAATATATGGACGACTGGCAAGAGCTGCAAAGGTGACGTGGGGCCTAAATCCGGAGGTCACTCGGGCCATCTATACGGCGGCCGTGGAACCGGTGATTCTGTATGCGGCGAGTGTATGGGCACCGGCGGCGGAAAAAATCAGTGTACAAAATATACTGGGCGCACTGCAGAGGGGCTTTGCGCAAAAAATATGTGGAGCATACCGAACGGTCTCCTTGAACTCCGCCCTCCTTCTTGCGGGACTGCTCCCCCTCGATCTAAGAGTACGCGAAGCCGCGAAGCTGTACAGGATCAGGAGGGGGAGGTGCCCGCTGGGATTGGGGGACAGGGAGATCGAACGACTAGTACCGGCCATTGAGGCTCCCCACCCAGCAAAAGGTACCGAGCTGGAGTTCACAAACCTGATGAACCAAGAGCAATTAGACGCAAACGACAACTACCAGGTGAAAATCTTTACTGATGGCAGTAGGATAAACGGAAGAACCGGTGCAGCACTGTCGATCTGGCAAGGGGAAAAGGAGACCAGAACGGTCAAATTAGCCCTGCAGCCCTACTGCACCGTATACCAGGCAGAACTACTTGCCATATGTGAGGCGACAAAGATGGCAAAAAGCCACAAGGCGCAAACTTTTGGAGTTTACAGCGACTCAATGTCGGCGCTGCAGGCCGTCTGCAGATTCGGTTCCCTCCATCCGTTAGTAGTGGAGGCTCAAGCAAATATAAAAGATATCTGCGACAAAAATAAAACGATAGCTTTGTTTTGGATTAAAAGCACACGTGGGATTGGAGGGGAACGAGAGGGCGGACGGACTGGCGAAGGAGGCCGCTGTAAATACCAAAAGTAAACCAGTATACGACCTCTGTCCCGTGTCACACGCGAAGCGTCTCCTACGAGACGAGACGAAGCAGGCATGGGACAAAAGATACAAAGAGGCGAGCACAGCCGGTACCACAAAGATCTTCTTTCCAGAAGCGACCGCCGCATACAGAGCAATAAAGGAGATAGTCCCGAGCGGGCAAATAACACAAGTATTAACAGGGCATGGAGGAATAGCAGAATACCTATACAGGTTTAAGAAAAAAGACAACGCATCATGTGTATGCGACCCTGACATAGATGAAACTATCCTCCACGTCCTAACTGAATGCCCAGCCTTTGGAAGCCAGAGAAGAGACCTAGAGACTGAGTTGGATGTAGCACTGACACCAAGCAGCCTGAGCAGTATAGTGAGTAGTAAACAAAAATCAGTATTCCTAAAATTTTGTCATAAAATAATTAAAACAGTGAACAAAAGGAATAAGCAATAGAAATATGATGGTGCAATATTGTGTAATATTGCAATCCACCATAAAATGTACAGTATAAAATAAGTATTAGAACAAGTAAGGAAATATAAAGATGTAAACTTAGCTTAAGAATTAGAATAAGATAAAAATTGCACATGTAAGTAAACAAAAATAACTATACAATAGATTAAGAAAACAAAACCTAGTAAGTAAGAATAAAAATGGGAACTCCTATAAGGGAAAACTGTAATAAAAATAAAATAAGGATAGGCTAGGAAATAAGGACTAAAAATGTAAATAAAATAAGAAAGCTATGTAATAGATTAAGAAATATTGAGATAAGAAATAAGTAAAATTGTATAAATAAGCCTAAATATGTAAACAAAATAAGAAAACTATGTATTAGATCAAGAAAAGAAATAACAAATAAAAATCCTGCATACCCAATAAATTACTGCCCCGGGGAGGAAGAGGCACAACAAATAAAGACAGACACACAAATAAATAAATAGAATAGGTGTAGCTGGGAACCCACCCACAAAAGTGAATGACTGAGAAGTATGGTTGTGACGTATGAGGTATGGAAGTGGAAAAAATGCGAGACAGAATGACAAAGAGGATTAGATAAAATAGGCTCCAATAATGTTGGAGGTGTAAGACACAAAAAAAAAAAAAAAAAAAAAAAAAAAAAAAAAAAAAAAAAAAAAAAAAAAAAAAAAAAAAAAAAAAAAAAAAAAAAAAAAAAAAAAAAAAAAAAAAAACCTAACTAACCTAACCTAACCTAACCTAACCTAACCTAACCTAACCTAACCTAACCTAACCTAACCTAACCTAACCTTTTTTTTTTTTTTTTTTTTTTTGTTATCGCTGAGGAAAATGCATTGAATTGCATACCCTGCACCCCGGGAAAAGCGCAGAATTATGTGGGGCTCTCCTCCCCAGAAGGGGGTAGGCCTACCCACTAAAAACCTCAGCGATGCCCCTCCACTGACGCCTGCCGCGAGCGCTCGATCGACGGCGCATCCGACATCGCCGCCAGACGCGCCGAGGAGAACTGCCCGCGGCGTGACAGGGCCATGGGAACCCGTAAGGACACTACCACGACCCCATCGGCGTCGGCTCACCAGAGGTGAGCCACTCGCTCGCCTCCCCGGTGGGCCGGGGAGGCCGTCGATCCCCCGGGGCATCCGGGGGATCGCCGACTGACAGCAACCGGTGCAATGCAGGGTGGGCCTTCCCGGTGGCCGGCCCCGCTGGTCGCCGTCAGGAGGGAGGACGTCCCCTACGCCCACAGCAATATGCCAGGGCGCCAGGGTCGTCCCCCGTGGTGGCAGAGGGGGCTGTTAGGATTACAATTCCATCGCAGCCCCCCCGCACTGTTGCGCCGCCGGTGTGGGGGCCGACCTCTTTTGGAGGGCGGCCACTCTGCCCTTCGTCCGGGCGGGGTTGCACCTACGCCCGCCCATGACGTGGTTGCACGGCCGTTTGCCGGCCGCGCAAACCGCACAATGTGGCTCCGAAGTGCATTCGGAGCGCATGTGGCCCTCCTGGCCACACCGACGGCAGAGGCTGCTCCGGTCGATCTCGGAGGGGCACCTCTGGCCTACGTGGCCCGTGCCAAGGCACCGGTAGCACCGCAATGGGCGGGCCTCCAGTACCCTGACCAGGGCCGAACTCCAGCCTACGAGGAGCCTCCCCTCCGAGATCGCCCGGGCCGCAGCGACTGGACACCGCACAAAAACGGTGCCCAGATCACCCGGACCAGACCGAATTTTCCCTATTGAGATCTGGCCCGCGCCACAGCCGCCCTTTGCGGCTATGACGCCGGCCAGCTCGGACTCCGTCACAGACTCGTCCAGCCCCGAGATGCGCACCTCCACGCACTTCGTGGGCCGGACGATCCTCGCGTCGTCGCCTACCACCTCCTCCAATTTTGAGGCCAGCCTGTCGGCCTTCTCCGCCGCCTCGGCGCCAGGGATCTCCAGTAACCTGGCGCCGGTAAGGGTCTGGCGCAGACTCAACTTCTCTATCCCAAGGCTCGCGAGGTCGATGGATCTGCGAGCCTTGAGAAGCACATCTGAATATGTGGTCCCCTTCTCGACGGCCGCGGGGCGCAGTGATATAATCACCGCGGCCGTTTTGGGGGGACCAGTTTTGGGCGGCGCTGCAGTCGGCTTCGCCTTAGGGGCTGGGCCGGCTGGGGGGCGCTTAACCGGAGCGCGCGGTGTAGCCTTCGCCGCTGCAGCGAAACTTCGCGGCGCGGCGGGCTCGGCGGGCTGCGGCTCGGCGGGAGGGGCTTTCTGGGCCCCTCTGCGCTTATTGCGGCGCGTCTTCTTTCGTCCGCCTTCCACCTGCGTCCACTCGGCCTCGACCGGGAGATTTCTAGGCGCCGGAGTCGGCGCCGGGGCCTCCCGGGAGGCGGAGGGAGCTGCTGGTGGGGCGGGCTTCCCCTTCTTCGGCCGACCACCTATGACCTTGGCGGGAATCGCCGAGGTGGCCGGACGGTCCAACGAGGCGCTCGGAGGCGCCGTCTTGTCCGCCGCAAGTGGCGGACGGAGTCGCGGGGCAGGCAGAAGCCTGCCCTCGATCCCTTCTAGGCGGGCGTTGATAAGCCCGCCCATTTGGAGCATAGCCTCCCGAAGCCACTCCTCCTTCGCTCCGGGGGGCGGAAACGCCGCTGTCGTCACCGCTGGAGACGGCGCAGCAGGCGGTGCCGCCGTCTTGAGGGCCCTCAGTTCGTAGGTCAGCTCGCCTACATCCTTCCGCAGCTGCTCCAACTCCCGCCTGAGGGCCTCATTCTCCGCTTTCAATTTTCGTGAATCATCGGGGATGTGCTTCTGGGCGACCTCCCTGAAGCAGTCCCCGATGGACGCCGCCGCATTTTTGAGCGCCTTGACGTAAGGCCCGCTGAGGTGCGAGGACTTTCTCGCCACGTCAAGGATGACTTGGCAATCAGCCCCCACCACCTCCTCGAGCTCCAGCGCTGACCTCTCCGAAGTACTGGTTCCGGCGGAGACCCTGGTTTCGTAAAAGCGAGACCGGGTCTCATACGCCCTCTTCTCCGCTTCGGCCACCTCTCTGTCGAGGCGGACCTGCTCCTCCAAGCGTTGGGCCGCTGCCAGCTCCCGCTTGGCCTGCGCCAACCCGACGTATTCGCCGGTCGTCGGCGGGCGGCCGCGTCCGCGGTTGCGTCCCTGCGACGAGTCTCGCGAGATGTTAGTCGCGGTTGACCCGTCGCTGTCGTCATCTCCTCCAGGGCCGGAAGCACTCTTCTTCTTTTTGCGCTGACTCTTCCGGCCCTTTTTAATAGAGGCGTCGTCAGCGTGCGACGTCTCTTCACCTGCCACCACGTTCGACTCGGTGAACGAGATCATCGATCTCACCGAGTCGCTGGAAGACCCAGACTCCTCCAGTCTTCGTTTCTGCCCCGCTTGGTCAGCAGGGCAAGATGTTGACGGGATCGCGGCTCCTTCCTCCGTGTTCGCGGCAGACCTGGCCCTCGACCTCACTATAATAGAGGCAGACCTGGATCTGCATACGAACTCCCTCGAGCTCCTCGATCCGCTCCTCTCCCGGAGACCACTCCGTCCACGTTCCTTCTCCTCAGTTTTTGTTTTTAAATTAGGAATACTCATTTTGGTCCCACGAAAATGGGGGAAATGAAAGTCCGCCCGGGCGGTGCCCCCTGCACCCGGGTAAGCCTATATACTGTGAGGGTCGGCCGGTACTCACAGGTTTTTAGCAACTTCGCTGTTGGGTTTTAGTGGGTTTTCCTTCCCGCGGGCCAGCCAATTAAGGCAAGCCCCCCGGCCAGCAAACTGCGCGACGTACCCCCCGGAGCCACCGGTGGGTGGTTGAGGCACAGATGCTGGTAACGGTATCACCGAGGCGGGTGGCGAGTCCGCCCCTACGCCGTGGATGTCCGACATTTCTGCCGAACAACCACCGACGTCGGCCCACAATGGCCCCCTCCAAGGTAATTTTTTATAGAGGTTTTCTTCCTCGCAGCCCTCGCCCCGAAGGGCGACAGCCCTCACAGCCCTGCACTACGTACAGGGCCACGAGCTTCCATGGGGCAAACGGACCCTCCTCGAGATGAGGAGGGATAGCTGCCCCACCAGGGTAATTTTTTAGAGAGGTTTTCTTCCTCGCAGCCTCCGCCCCGAAGGGCGATGACCCTCACAGCCCTGCAACTACGTGCAGGGCTACGAGCTTCCCACCCCAGCCAGTTTCTGTCCGCGCCGGCCGAAGCCGATACCCCCCATATCTGGGGGGCGTTCCCCTATCCGCAACCCGGGGACGCGTCCGATGGCAGGTCTGGCAACTGCACACGGAAACCTAACCTAACCTAACCTAACCTAACCTAACCTAACCTAACCTAACCTAACCTTTTTTTTTTTTTTTATCGAGGGAAAATGCATTTACGCACTTGTAGGCCGACCCTTGGGTAGGGCCGGAGGTGTGGGACTCAGCGGCAGAAGGCCGCAATACCCACTAAAAACCCTCGACGACACCTCACTGGCCATAATTGAGCGGCAACGGGCAGTGCGCAGGGCGCTTCCCCCGCGTGAGCCGCTCGGCCTAGCCGCACTGATGTTAGTGCGGGCACCCTCTCCGCCAAAGGCATGGGGACAGCTGGCATCGTTCAGCGCCCCCACCGTAACCTAACCTTTTTTTTTTTTTTTTTTTTTTTTGTTATCGCTGAGGAAAATGCATTGAATTGCATACCCTGCACCCCGGGAAAAGCGCAGAATTATGTGGGGCTCTCCTCCCCAGAAGGGGGTAGGCCTACCCACTAAAAACCTCAGCGATGCCCCTCCACTGACGCCTGCCGCGAGCGCTCGATCGACAGCGCATCCGACATCGCCGCCGGACGCGCCGAGGAGAACTGCCCGCGGCGTGACAGGGCCATGGGAACCCGTGAGGACACTACCACGGCCCCATCGGCGTCGGCTCACCAGAGGTGAGCCACTCGTTCGCCTCCCCGGTGGACCGGGGAGGCCGTCGATCCCCCGGGGCATCCGGGGGATCGCCGACTGACAGCAACCGGTGCAATGCAGGGTGGGCCTTCCCGGTGGCCGGCCCCGCTGGTCGCCGTCAGGAGGGAGGACGTCCCCTACGCCCACAGCAACATGCCAGGGCGCCAGGGTCGTCCTCCGTGGTGGCAGAGGGGGCTGTTAGGATTACATTTCCATCGCAGCCCCCCCGCGCTGTTGCGCCGCCGGTGTGGGGGCCGCCCTCTGTTGGGGGGCGGCCGCTCTGCCCTTCGTCCGGGCGGGGTTGCACCTACGCCCGCCCATGACGTGGTTGCACGGCCGTTTACCGGCCGCGCAAACCGCACAATGGGGCTCCGACTCACATTCGGAGCGCTTGTGGCCCTCTTGGCCACACCGACGACAGAGGCTGCTCCGGTCGATCTCGGAGGGGCACCTCTGGCCTACGTGGCCCGTGCCAAGGCACCGGTAGCACCGCAATGGGCGGGCCTCCAGTACCCTGACCAGGGCCGAACTCCAGCCTACGAGGAGCCTCCCCTCCGAGATCGCCCGGGCCGCAGCGACTGGACACCGCACAAAAACGGTGCCCAGATCACCCGGACCAGACCGAATTTTCCCTATTGAGATCTGGCCCGCGCCACAGCCGCCCTTTGCGGCTATGACACCGGCCAGCTCGGACTCCGTCACAGACTCGTCCAGCCCCGAGATGCGCACCTCCACGCACTTCGTGGGCCGGACGATCCTCGCGTCGTCGCCTACCACTTCCTCCAATTTTGAGGCCAGCCTGTCGGCCTTCTCCGCCGCCTCGGCGCCAGGGATCTCCAGTAACCTGGCGCCGGTAAGGGTCTGGCGAAGGGCCAGCTTCTCTATTCCTAGGTCCGCAAGATTTATAAACTTGCGGGCCTTCACTAAAACATCGGAGTAGGTCACCCCCTTCTCGACGGCCGCGGGGCGCAGTGATATAATCACCGCGGCCGTTTTGGGGGGGACCAGTTTGGGCGGCGCTGCAGCCGGCTTCGCCTTAGGGGCTGGGCCGGCTGGGGGGCGCTTAACCGGAGCGCGCGGGGTAGCCTTCGCCGCTGCAGCGAAACTTCGCGGTGCGGCGGGCTTAGCGGGCTCCGGCTCGACAGGAGGGCCTTTCTGGGCCCCTCTGCGCTTATTGCGGCGCTTCTTCCGCCCGCCTTCCACCTGCGTCCACTCGGCCTCGACCGGGAGATTCCTGGGCGCCGGAGTCGGCGCCGGGGCCTCTCGGGAGGCGGAGGCAGCTGCTGGTGGGGCAGGCGTCCCCTTCTTCGGCCGACCACCTATGACCTTGGCGGGAATCGCCGAGGTGACCGGCCGGTCAGACGGGGCGCTTTGAGGCGCCCTTTTGTCCGCCGCAAGTGGCGGACGGAGTCGCGGGGCAGGCAAAAGCCTGCCCTCGATCCCTTCTAGGCGGGCGTTGATAAGCCCGCCCATTTGGAGCATAGCCTCCCGGAGCCACTCCTCCTTCGCTCCGGGGGGAGAGAACGTCGTAGTCCTCGTCGCCGTGGACGGCGCAGCAGGTGGTGCTGCCGTCTTGAGGACCCTCAGCTCGGACGTCAGTTCTATGACGTCCTTGCGAAGCTGCTCCAGCTCCCGCCTGAGGGCCTCATTTTCCGCCTTCATTTTCCTTGTATCATCGGGGATATGCTTCAGGGCAACCTCCCTGAAGCAGTCCCCGATGGACGCCGCCGCATTCTTAAGGGCCTTAATATACGGCCGCTCAGGTGGGAGGACTTTCTCGCCACATCCAAAATTATTTGGCAGTCAGTCCTCACCACCTCCTCCAGTTCCAGCGCCGATTTCTCCGTGGGTACTGCGGTGGGGCCGATCCCAGCGGAGACCCTGGACTCGTAGTAACGAGACCGGGTCTCATACGCCTTTCTCTCCGCCTCCGCAACTTCCTTGTCCAAGCGCGCCTGTTCCTCCTTCTGCTCGGCCGCTGCCAGCTCCCGTTTAGCCTGCGCCAGACCGACGTACTCTCCAGTCGTCGGTGGGCGGCCACGTCCGCGGCTGCGACCCAGCTGCGAGTCCCGCGAGGTGTTCTTGGCGGTGGACTCGCTGCTGCACTCCTTCGAGAGTGGAGATCCTCTCGTTTTCCTCCTCCGGATCTTGCGACTTCTCTTCGTGGACGCGCCGTCGGATTCGGACGCATCCCCAGCACAAACGGACTCGGCAAACGACATCATCGACCTTACCGAGTCCGATGAGCTGGATTCCTCCATTCACCGTAACCTAACCTAACCTAACCTAACCTAACCTTTTTTTTTTTTTTTTTTTTTTTTTTTTTTTTTTTTTTTTTTTTTTTTTTTTTTTTTTTTTTTTTTTTTTTTTTTTTTTTTTTAACGGGGGAAAATGCACCTTAAGCACCTTGTCGCCACGCTGGCTAGGCGTGACCGTGAGTGGGGCTCTCCGGCAGAGTGCCGGCCTACCCACTAAAAACCCCCCGGTGTCCTTCCGACCCATATCGGGGCGCATGGTGGGGTGCGCTTTCGCGATTCTACCACCACACGCCCCCGGGCCAGCTCGACCTTAATCGGCCGAGCCATCGCCAAGGGAGGATTGTCCCAGACACTAGGACAATCCTCAGGTAGGAGACATTTGTTGCGTGCACGGTAAGCCAGCCGCGCACGCTGCCTTCACGGCAGGGTCATTAGGCGAACGCTTGCTCGCCTTCACCTGCCAAACTACCTACGGAAAGGAGCCTACGTCTCCATCCGCTCCTGAACCTGTCCCGGCCTTTGGGCACCAGACTGTGCCGCCTTGGCCGGGATGAGACGTCCTCTTAGGGGTGGGGGATTGCAATTGACCCCTCCCATTCGGTGGTTCGCCGGGCGCTTAGCGTCGGCGCAGACGGCACAATTATGTGCCGCACTGCACTCCGACGCTTTGTGCCCCTCGGCGCCGCAGCGGAAGCAAAGGCCGCTGCGGTCCTTAGCGGAGGGACACCGCTGGGTAGGGTGGCCTATGCCCATGCACCTAAAACAGCGCATGGGCTTCACCGCAATTGGTTCGACGGAGATTGCGCTCCATCCAACCGCCAATTGCCCGGTTTTTACCAGGCTTTGGGCCACCTCGACCGGGACCGTTGCATAGGCGGTTCCAACGCCACGGATCCCGGTATGCACTCTGCCGACCTTGATGTTGGTGGCAGGGCATCCTCCAGATTGAGCCAATGTCTGGCCCAGCTCCTCGGCGACCACCGAGTCGTCGATACCGACGATGCGGATGTCCGCCGTTTTAGTGGGCGAGTGACCTTGGCCACCTCCCCCAATACCCTCCCAATTTTCTCAGCAAGCGCGTCGGCTTGCTGAGTGGACGTCTCCTTGGGGAGCTCTATGATTCTGGCTCCCGTTATTCCAGTTCGGAACTTTGCCGGCCCAATACCAAGCTCTCCGAGGCTCACCTGCGATTTGGCCTTTGAAATGGCCTCGGCGTAGGTGACCCCTTTAGCCACCGCCTCCGGCTTCAGTGTCAGGACCACCGCAAGAGTGCGCGGGGCCCTGGGCACTTTCGCCGCTTTGGGGGCCGCTTTAGGAGGGGCCGACTTTTTGTCGACCTTCCCCTCCGCCTTTTTGGCGGATTTGCGGCCCTTTTTGACGACCTCGGTCCAGGCCTGATCCTGGACCGGTTCCTCCTCTTGGGGCTCAGAAGGCTTCTTCTGAGCCTTAACCTTCTTCGCTCTAGCCGCCTTAGGCAAATTAGCCGGGGGGGCGAGCGTCGAACCCGTTGACTGGGTTCCGGCGGCGACGGTGGGCGGCCCTGGCAGAACAGGGCCTTCCTTCTTTTGGGCCGACTTGAGCGGCGGCCGTCTGGTTGGGGCCGGTGCAATGCGCCCGTCCACCTCCAGTCCCTCAATTCTGGCCGACACGAGAGTGCCGACCATCTCCAACATTTCACGCTGAAAAGCGTCGAACGATTCGAGGAACTCACCCTGGTGAGTCCCTCCGACAAGGCATCAGCGGCCGATTTGCGCGCCGGTTCAGGCGGCGCTGACTGCGCCACCATTTCTACTTCAGTAGGAAGAGCAGTGGTCACCGCCAACTGCTCTTCCTTCTTTTGGAGCTCCCTTTTTAGGGCCTCCAGCTCCCTCTCTACGGTCTCCACTCGGGACCGCAGGCGGCTCCTTTCAGCCCTGAGGCTTTCTACTTCCTTGGTTGCTGATCTGGCACACACCCTTGTGGCCAGTTCATCAACGATGTCGTATAACGACATAGACGCCTCGTTTATGGCCTTGACGCACGTCCCCTTAAGGTTTTTCGACGTCTTGGCCACCTTCACTAGTGCGCGCGCGTCCTCATCGGCCTTGCTCAAAAGAGACTCAACCGAAAGGGGACCATACGTCTTGGCGCGCTCATCATCCTCTTCCTCTTCAAATTCGTCCATGTCAGACTCCGACAAGTCCCATATAGGATCCTTGAACCCCTTCTGCAACTCCTTCCTTGCTTGAGACAACCCCACGTTGTGGAAGTAACCACTTGCGGGCAATTGTTCAGCACGAGCCACCTTGGGGTCCCCCGGTCGCGACAACTCAGTCGACGAGGATTCCCCGGCAGCCTCTTCACTTCGGCGTTCGCGGCCCGTCCGTTTCCGGCCAGACCCTTCCGCCTCCTTCACCGGTGTTGCCGGACTATCCGGCACACTTTTTAATGACGACCGGGTCCTGCCCGGCCGTTCCGGTTCATCTCCCATTATGGGAGATTGCCCTTAAAAAGGGCACTACAGGTAATATAAAATTACCTTACCAACTAAATTACAATTAAAAAGTAAAAACTTAAAAACTAGTAATTATAAGAAATCAAACATACACCTAAAACAAAAACTTCAAAAAGAGAAAAAAAAAAATCCACAACTCCCGGCTATAAAATAATACCCGAAAATTGGGCTCTCGGACTAACACCAACTTAATACTAGTTTAATCAGGAGAAAAATAAATTACGTGCTCCCGACTATAAAATATTGCCGGATTTTACGGCTCCCTGACTAACACTAAATACTTCGTAAAAAATTTTTCGACTTTTTACGTATCCGTAAAAAGCCGATTTTTTTTGAAAAGATATACAAAGAAACACCAAAAAACAATAACTACAAGCTAAAAACTATTAAAAAACATCAAAAAACGAAAATATGAAACACGTGCCTAACCTCGGCGGAATTCCCCGTATAACGGTCGACCGAGGTTAGGTGGTGAATCAATTTTTCGACCCGAATTTTGGTGAAAAAGTACTTTTTTGTCACCGATTTCGATGAAAGTACCACCAAAATACGCGTCTCGTCGAGCTCTACAAGTCCCCAGAACAAACTAAGTGTCTGGGACCTATAGTTTTTGTGTAATTGGCCGCTGAAAGTGCCAAGTTACACGGCTACGTAATGTTAATTTCGATTTTTTCGAAATTAAAAATACTAAACAAAAATTAGGCCTAACGAATTATATACAGTAAAATAGGTACAGGATTGCCCCTATTTTATGTAAAAAGAATCAACAAGATAAATTAAAACTACAAAAAGTTATTAACAAAAACCTACCTAGCAAAAAATTGCGCAGGAAATTTTGTCAGTGGCGCTAAAATGACCAAAAACGAAAATTAAAAATACAAAGACAAAACTTAAAAATAAGTATCTACCAATGACGGATGCAGCAAAAATCGACCGATTTTTGCTACAAACAACCAACACTCTCACGCTTGCGAGAGCGAAACAAACAACGAAAAACTGAGATTGCTATTTGCAATTTCAGGCGTATCGGAGGAGTATGGACACGTGTGTACCCCGGGAGCTCTCGACCGATACTAACCTAACCTAACCTAACCTAACCTAACCTAACCTAACCTAACCTAACCTAACCTAACCTAACCTAACCTAACCTAACCTAACCTAACCTAACCTAACCTAACCTAACCTAACCTAACCTAACCAGTAGCAACCCTACAGTGGCCGCGCGAGCAGCAAAAACGTGTCGCTCCGCACATAAAAATTCGCTAAAAATAAAATATAAGTCCGACGAGTCTAAAAATTAGTAAAATTATCAGGAATAGGTAGTGCAATCGGCTGGTGTAGTGGAAACAGTGGAAAAGTGGTGCAAACAAGTGTTTTTGGGGAAAATAGTGAAGTTTCGACCCAAATAAAGGGAAGTGAAAACTAAAAGTGAGTGCGCCGTCGTAATAAGATCTACGACCCCCCCCTTTTTTGGTGTCTACGAGTGCGTCTTGGGGCCCCCCACCCTCTGGGAGTGGTCCCGGAATTTTTCCCGGCCGTTTTCCGGGAGAAAACTGTGAAAAACCCCGGAACGACGACCACGCGGTCCGGGAAAGAACGTGAATTCGGGATAGCCGAGGGTGCAGGGAGATAGGGGGCATCGAGACGAGCCGTTTGACACCCCACACGAGGGGATCCAAAGGATAGGTGAAGAAGAAACCACCAAAACGCACCGAGGAAAAACTGCGCCATCTTCCCGCCCGGATATCTCCAAAATAAGATCTGTGACCCACCCCGTTTTCGGTGTCAGCGTGTGCGCCTTGGAGCCCCCCACCCTCCGAGAGCTGTCTCGGAATTTTTCCCGGCCGTTTTCCGGGAGAAAACTGCAAAAAACCCCGGAACGTCGACCACGCGGTCCGGGAAAGAACAGGAATTCGGGATAGCTGAGGGTGCAGGGAGATAGGGGGCGCCGAGGCGAGTCGTTTGACGCCCCACACGGGGGGTCCCGCAGGACAGGAGGAGGACCAGGGGCCGTGAAGACTCCTGAACTCCCGAGGGTCCTGGAGGGAGCAAGAGGCATCGCGGGAGGAGTACACCAACACCACCGGATCGGGCACATCATCCCCTGCGAGAGGATCATTTTAGTTTTATTGTAAGTTTATTATTAGATTTTTAAAATAAGAATAAAGGGGAGGTGAAAACGGGGCTACGACACGGAAGGCGAAAGGGGTGGTTTGGGGGTGAAGGAGGCACCGTAGGTAAATTCGGACCCCGGAAATCGATTTGAGTGTCTCCGTTACACGGAGACACGTATTAGTCAGTTGCCACACAGTGGCGAAAAAATTTTTTCAAAATTAAACACTTTTAAAAATAAGTTACGTAATAAAAATTTGAAAATTGACTTTTTTGGATATAACTTTTTAAAAAATTTGAAAATTGCGTAAGATTGTCCTTGACGAAAAAGTAGTTTTAGTGAAAACTGGACAAAAATCGGACCGCTGGTTCCGGAGATATAGCCCTTTGAAAATCCGGGAAAAAACTTAATAAACCAGTGGGAATTTAGCTAACCAAAGGCTTAAGGGGTGGTTTAAAGGGGAAAGAGGCATACTAGGGAAATTTAGACCACAGAAATCGACTCGATTTTACTTAGTCGCTACATAAGTAAGAAAAATTTTTTTCAAAATTTTAACTTTAACAATAATTCACGTAAAATAAATTCGAAAATTGACTCTTTATGGTTTGACTTTTTTAAAAATTTTTAAATTGTATTAGATTGCATTTGGGGAAAAAATAGTTTCAGTAAAAGCAGGACAAAAATCGGACCACTGGTCTCGGAGATATACCATTTTGAAAATTTGAATAAATCTTAATTAAACTATTGGAGACTTAATGCCTCAAAGGAACCGATTGGAAAATTCAAAGGCTTATATCTCCGGAACTATAAGTCCTACAGTCAAGAGATAAAAAACCTCGGACCTCTAGTGACAAGACCTACTGACCGACGGGGGTGAAACAACCCCCAACCCCTAAATAAGGGTGGAAAAGTAGAATAAATTAAAAAAGTGTAGGGAAACGGTAGGGACAAACTGAAGTTAGCGCGAGTGTCAGTACTAGCTGTAGACAAGGGGTAGTCTCACCCCCAAACCCTCAAGCCCTAAACTTAGAAGAATTAAAAGTAGTATTGACCATTGTAAATTAGTTTATTTTTTAACATATATTTAGATTAGGACAAGGGCCTTTTACACCCATAGTATAAGATTTAGATATAAGACTACTGTGATATTGACAAGTGATAAAACATTAGTATATAAGTTAGGGCTGCCACTGTACAACAAAAGTATTAAATAAGAAAAATCAAATGACAAAAAATTGTTAAATTAAATTCATTAGTATTAAATAATATACGACTAAAAAGTAAATAGACTAGGGTTGCCACCAAAAAATTTAAATTTTAAAAAACTTTTATTTAATTTAAATTATTTAAATTTATTGTATTTAACTATTTATTTATAATGACTAAAGAGTAAACAGACTAGGGTTGTCACCAAAAAATTTTAAAACTTTAAAAAATTTATTTATTTAAAATTTATTTAGACTTATCGTATACATTATTTTATTTATATTACTGCCTATTTTATTTTATTCTTAATTCATCGGACATTATATTGACATTGAAACGATTAAAATCAATTTTATTGTAATATTAAGTATTGAAAGTAATTAACATTGACTGTGAATTTGAAAACTAAAACTATTAATTATTGGAATTACAAAGACAAAATAACTTGACAAATATATTAACCTAGTCTTAGTATTAAATAGTTAAACGTATAAAATTAAGTTGACATATAGTGTGTATAGTAACGAAATAGAACTTGACCATAAATTAACATATACATAGTTAGGATAGAAACCCCCCTATACAGGGTTTAAGTGACAGCGAATTGAGCATCGCGCAGCGGTGCGGGCGTGGGTCCTGTGGTTGACCATAGCTCTAACTAGTAGAGTTGAGTTGAATCACAGGACTATAGGTTGTGGCTACCTTGTGGAAGCAAGTGGCCACGCACGCTCGCGCGCACTACACACGCGCAGACATATATACACAACATACACACACAAATCAGACAGACAACACCTCTGATACCCCTCCGCCCAAATGGCTACCATACGCACTCCAACGGTGACCGCGCGCCAGCGCCCCGCCGAGGGGGCCGCGAATACCACAACATCAGAAACCG
Organism: Scirpophaga incertulas; assembly: GCA_036419045.1. Classification (NCBI taxonomy): domain Eukaryota; kingdom Metazoa; phylum Arthropoda; class Insecta; order Lepidoptera; family Crambidae; genus Scirpophaga; species Scirpophaga incertulas. The sequence continues at coordinate 26,569,657 of CM071638.1, read as the reverse complement.
GAGCAACCAACGTCCGGCGGAGCGTTGACGCGTGGGAGCACGGAAATACCAAAAAACCAACAGAAGCAAGCAACAGTAAAAAGCAGACGACGACTCCCCAGAGTGCGGCCAGCCGACTGCAGGAGGCTAGGAACCTCCTCCAGTCGGCTAGGAAGTACCTGGGTGAGTCAAGAAACTTAAAAACTGAAATAAAAGAAGGGGTCTTCAAAGCGGTAAATAGCCTGTACCAAAAGGTGAAGGAGGCGGAGGAGGACAGAGTAAGGGAGCTCGACCGTGTGAAAGAGATGAGTGAAATGATGGTAGAGATGGAGAAGAAAGGAAGTGGGAATGAATGTGGGAAAGAATGTATAGTAAATAAGAAAAGAATAACTGAAATGACGAGTGAAAGAGAAAGCATGATGGGAAAAATGGAGATGTATAAAAGGGTAGCGAAGGAATTAGATGAAGATATGAGAGAATTATTAGATGAGAGAGAGAAAGAAAGGAAAGAAAAAGGAACGAAAGGGCAAGAATGTGGGAAAGAATGTGAGGATGAAAAGAATAAATGGAGAGAGAACGCAGAGAAGGAGAGTGAAAGGGCAGGAGTGTTAGGCATAGCGCTCAGTCGCTCTGAAAGCGAGATGAAAGACTTGAGGCAATCCCTCCAGGTAAGGGTAGAAGACTTGGAGGAGGAGAATACAAGCCTCAAGAAAAGAGTGAAAGAGAGTGAGAAAAAAGAGAAAGAAATGGAAGGGAAGATGAAAGAGATAGAGAAACAGGCCGAAGGAAAGACAGGGAAGGAAGATATTGAGAAAGAAAAAATGAAAATAAAGGAATGGCAGAAGAAGAATGAAGTGAGTGAGAAGAAAATAAGAGAGCTAGAGAAAGAGAATGAAAAAGTGAGGAGAGACGTGTTAAGAATGAGAGAGATAGAAAAGATGAATGAAAGACTGAAGAAAGAAAATACTAGTATGAAAGAAAATGCAAAAAGAATGGGAGAAGAACTAGAGGAGTGCAAGAAGATGAAAGAAAAAACAGTATGTGAGCAAAACGTAGCGAATGGGAATGAGGAGAAGAATGGAAGTGAGAAATTATTAGCGAGAATAAAAGAGATGATGAAAGAAAGCAAGGAAGAAATGATGAAAGAGAGCAGAGAAGAACTGAGAAGAATGAAAGACGAAAACGAAAGAAGGATGGATGAAATTAAGCAAGTGGTCGCCAACGAGTGCAGCAGTAAAAACGAGCCGCAGTCATACGCTGCGGCAGTTACCAGGAGCGGACAACCCACCAGCAGACATAGGCCGACACTGCACTCGTTGGTAGTAACATCGAAAGATAAGATGGACACAAGTGAGAGTGTGATTGAGAAAATCCGTAAGGTGATGAATGGCAGGGACGGGGATATTGAGGTCGACAGGGTGAGGAAGACGAGGGACCAAAAGGTGGTCCTGAGTTGTGGCTCCAAAGAGGCGAGGGAGAGAGTTCTCCAAAAACTGGGAAAGGCGGAGACCGAACTCGGCGTCGAGGCCGTGAAGAATAAAAATCCACTGGTAATTCTCAAATTTGTAAATTTGGAATTACCAGATGAGGAGCTGGTCAGCGCCATCAGGCGCCAGAATAAAGACCTTCTTCACGGCCTCGACGAGGAGGAGATCGAAGTCAAGTACCGGAGGAGAACTAGGAACCCGCACATGAGCCACGTCGTCCTGTCGGTCTCACCCTCAGTATGGCAGAGGATGACTGCAGAAGGGAGAGTGAGGGTCGAGCTCCAGATGGTAAGAGCGGAGGACACGTCCCCCCTGATACAATGTTCGACGTGCCTAGGGTATGGCCACAGTAGAAAATACTGCACAGAAACGGCAGTAAAGTGCAGTCACTGCGGTGGCCAGCATACTCAGGCGGAGTGTGATGCAAAAAGGACGGGTGAAAAACCCAGTTGCATCAACTGCAAAAATGTGGGCAATAAAGACACAGCACATAACGCCTTTAGTGCATGCTGTCCCGTGAGGAGGAAGTGGGACAGCATAGCAAGGGCAAGGGTGGCCTATAACTAAAAGAACTGCGACTTAATGTAGTAAGCCGCAGCATTTAGAAAAGGGTTGAATGCAAGTAGGGAAAATGAACTCGTATTTGCCACTTGAAATTATAAAAAATTTCAAGTGGCAAACAAAAATAGTAACACACACACCGTCACCCACATAATAACCAAACACAGGCACGCAACATAGCATAACATAAGCCACAAATATAATAAACATAGTGTTAACAATGTAAACAGAAATAAGGAAATGTACTAAACAATAATAAATAGAGTGTAGCATAATAATAGCAAATAGGTTACAATAACTGTGATATTATCTTGTAAATAAAATAATATACCAAAAGTTAAATGTAATAATAGAATAAGAAATCGATAATGAAATGTATATATAGATAAGGATAATATTATAATGTACATAAATATCGAATGTAACAAAGAAAATAAATAAATAATATAATATGATATGAAAAGTTAAATGTAAAAATAGAATAAGAAATCGACAATGTAATGCATAAATAAATAAAGACAGTATTAAAATGTATAAAAAACTTAAAATGTAATAAAATGTAAAAGTAAACAAAGAAAAATGGAAAAGAAATAATGTATAAAAATAAAAATAGTACATAGTAGAATGTAAAAATAATGTAAAAAACAAAATGATAAATAATATATGTAAAAAATTGTTAACAATGTAAAATGTAAAGGCTAAAAATAAAATAAAGGGAATAAACAAATAACCTTACCCGCTCCCAGCAATAATAAAACAGGTATGAAAGGAAGAATGAAAGAAAGAACAAGTATGTAGTATGAAAGTGCGAGAGGAATAAATGACTGAATGGAAAGAAAGGAGACAATAGGAACAATAAAGGCTCTGAACTCTATATCAGAGGAGTTGTAGAATAGGCAAAAAAAAAAAAAAAAAAAAAAAAAAAAAAAAAAAAAAAAAAAAAAAAAAAAAAAAAAAAAAAACCTAACCTGACAGTAGTAATCAAATGAGACTGAGAATAGAGACCGAGTAAAAGCAAAAGAGTGGCAGGAAAGGAATGAAGAAAGTGAGAAAAAGGTGAAAGGACTGGGAGAAGAGGTGAAGAGGTATGAAGGAATGATGGGAAAGTTGAAGAAACAATGCGAGAAGTATGTAAGGGAAAATGAGGAAATGAAAGGAAATGAAAAGAAAGTGAAAGAATGGCAAGGAAAATACGAGGAAAGTGAGAAGAAAGTAAGCGAATTGGAAAAGGAGAATGAAGGAATGAAAAGAGACATAATAAGAATGCGTGAAATGGAAAAAGTAAATGAGAAGATGAAGGAGGAAATGATAGAGAATTTGAAAAAGCAGTGTGAGAAACTAGCATGGGAATGTGAGGAGATGAAAGAAAAGGAAAAGAAAAAGGAAGAGGAGCTTGAAAGAAGAGGAAAGGAAGGCAAGGTCAACAGGAACGAGGTGCATGATGGGAACGAAAGAATGCTCGAAAGAATGGAGAAAATGATGGATGAAAAAATGAAAAGAATGAAAGAGGAGAACGAAAGACAAATGAATGAGATAGTACAGGCTGTGACAAGTGAGCGCAGCACATCAAACGGTTCATACGCTGAAATAGCAGCCGGTAAAAAACAGATAGAAATTAGAAAAAGACCCACGCTGCACTCACTTGTCATAACATCGAAAGATAAGATGGATACAAGTGAGAATGTAATAGAAAAAGTTAAGAAAGTGATGAATGTAAGGGAAGGGGAGGTGGAAATCGACAGAGTCCGTAAGACCAAGGACCAAAAAGTTGTGATAAGCTGCGGGACGCTGGAGGCGAGGAATAGAGTGCTAGAACGAATAAAGACAGCTGAAAAGGAGCTCGACGCCGAGACAGTGGAAAACAAAAAGCCACTGATCCTACTGAAATTCGTCCATTTCACAGGATCAGATGAGGAGTTGGTCAGCGCCATAAGGCACCAAAATAAAGACCTTTTCCACGGCCTCGGCGGAGAGCAACTTGATATGACAGTTAAGTATAAAAGACGCACAAGGAACCCTCTAGCGCCCCACATAGTACTGTCGGTTGCCCCCCAAATATGGAAGAGGATGAATGAGAGAGGGAGAGTTAGGCTAGAGCTACAAATGGTGAGAGCAGAGGACACCTCTCCACTGGTACAGTGCTCCGTGTGCCTAGGGTACGGCCACGGAGCAAAACACTGCACTGAGAAAACAGTGAAATGTGGACACTGCGGCGGACCACACAGACAAGGAGAGTGCGAACAAAAACAGGCCGGAACGACACCCAAATGCGTCAACTGCGAAGCAGCGAAAACCGGCGATAACGCGCACAACGCGTTTAGCACGTGCTGCCCAATTCGCAGGAAGTGGGATAGCATCGCAAGAGCAAGGGTGGCTTACGAATGAAGCAAGGCAAATGAGTTTAGTAGGTAAAGTCAAAACCTTGCAATCAAACACTGCCGCTCACGAACATCCCTAAATCATGACGCACACACCCGGCAAATTCGGACATAAAATAATAATATTTTATAGGCTGTAATTAAATAACTGTAGATAACACCCAAAACCCACTCACCCGCAAAAGCAGAACACAACTAAACTGTTGAATCATACAACAAACTGGCATTAAAAATAGATGATAATTAGGATAAGTGATATAATACTGTGATAAATCAAATTAGGAAGTAAATATGTATAATAACTGTGATAAAAACTAATGTAAATAAGATATGAATTTAAATACTGTAAAACTATAGCAATAAGGAAAAATGTAAGAAACTGTAAGAAATGTCAGCTAAATGTAAATAGTATAAGGAAAACTGTGATAAATAAAATAAGAATTGTATAATTAGGATAATATGTAGTAGAATTGTATAGCTTGTATTGTATTGTTTGTATAGAAAGGAAATTAAAAGTGTAACTGTACCAGTAGCAATAGGAATTTAAAAATCTAAAAGCACATTGAAAAATACTGTAACATTATATTAATTAGTGAATTAATTAATGAATGTACTACAAAAAAATACCGAAAATGTATATGTGTAAAATAATGCAAAAGAAAATGTAAATAAAGAAAACCCAATCCCGCTCCTAAATTAAAGTAGCTACAAAGTAATAGGAATAAAAAGCATGAAAGATGATGGAAAAAAGAAAGATAAAGTATGAAGAATAAAAGTACGAGAGGCATGCCAGACTGAACAGAGAGAAAGGGGAATAGCAATAAAAAAGACTCTGAAGTTTATATCAGAGGAGAGTAGAGAAAAAAAAAAAAAAAAAAAAAAAAAAAAAAAAAAAAACCTAACCTAACCTAACCTAACCTAACCCACTTATAAATAATAATAAACTCAAAACAGTAACTACCTTAAACCTATTAAAATTACTTTATTATATAACAAAAACCTAAATAATATTTATATAAATACAAAAACACAAATCAATAAAAAATAATACCAAGCTAATATTGAACGGCGCAGTCCGTAAGCGCCCGAAAATATGAGCATAAAATGATGTTAAATTCAATTGTAAAAAAAAAAAAAAAAAAAAAAAAAAAAAAAAAAAAAAAAAAAAAAAAAAAAAAAAAGGGCCTGGAAAAACTTATACGTATTTAGGTACGCATAATTAGATATTGGTTTAGGCTTATTTAATGAGTTACCATCCGCTCATAATAGTTTTTCCTAGGGGTAGGGCCTGGAAAACTTATACGTATTTAGGTACGCATAATAAGATGTGTGGTTAAGGCTTATTTATAGAGTTACCAACCGCTCTTTAGAAGGATTATTACAGGGGTAGGGCCTGAATAATCAAAATGATCCGAATATCAATCTATCAAAGATTTGTAGCTATAGTAATGTAGTATAGTATATAGTAGTTGAAGGGGTATTCTGTTAGTAAGAATGGTTTTAAAATAGTTGTAGGGTAGGATATTTTTACTTTAAGTTAAGTAATTTTTTTAAGTTAGGTATTTTTTTTGAGTTAGGTAATTCTTATTTTAAGTAAGGTAGGTAATTTTTATTTTAAGTAAGGTAGGTAATTTTTATTCTAAGTTAGGTATTCCTTTTATTAAGTTAGATTAAGTTTGTTTTAGGTTGTGTAATTACGTAACACTAAAGGACGAACGAACTAAAGGACCTTCCGTGAGTCATCCACGGTGTATGAATAAATGTCAGCTGTGCGGTTGCAATACGTGCGTCGACATAAAGTTGGATCACAAACACTGCACACTCGGCGGGAATGGAATGCAGGTCAGGTGCGCTGATAAGCAGCTGCTTATCAAAGTCAGTAATGCCACTACATTACCTCTTCCCAACCTTCAGTATCTTATCATATTGACACTTCCGATATAAAGATCTATGTTTATACAAAATTGTGTTCTTTAAATTATCAGACCTTGCAGCGAGTGACGATTATAAGTGATTGTTTCGAATGTGTGTAGTAAATTGCTATCAGTAACACCAACGTTAGACTCCGCAAATCAATACAGATTCGAATATTTAGAACATTTCATGCAATGGTCGAATCACAAGGTTTGTACGAAATGGCAAGAACTAACCTCGTTTTCTGTATATGATTCGGGTTTCTGTAAAAAGTTGTTTATAAGCTTTTTTACTGCACATCAAAGTGAACGTGCTTGTCACTTTTGTGACATGTTCCGTTACGTTGTATCGTAACTTCGTTCTGAACCATTAGTTTGATTTAGGAGTACAATTTATTTATTTATTTATTTATTAGAGATAACAAACAGTTACAATATATATAGTATAATTTAGTTCACAGAATACAAGCATGCCAATACTGCAACCAACAACGTTATCCACACATTAAAAAACAAAAATTGTGCGCTACATATGACCTCGGCACCACACAGCACACACACACTCACACATACTCACACACATATATACATACACCATGAACAGAATCCAATTTGTTTTATTTTTTATATTTTTAAATAAAACAAAAAAAAAAAATAAAACAAATTAAGTTAATATATAAACTATACAACATTTAACTAATTAATATAATTACAATTATATGATTAGATGTTAGTGCTTGAATCTTAAAGTAATATTTTTAACAATTCTAATTTAAATATGTGTTTTGACAAATTAAATATATCTACGGATACAAACATACAATTATAATTTTTCAAAATTCGATTTAGAGGACAGCGCAGTCCAGTGTTTGTACGACAAACACTGATAGCAAATAAGTTGTCAACACGGACCTTACGCTTAAGAGCGGATCTCGGAACTGTGTAATAAATTTTACTAGTAAGGTCCATGCAGTCAAACCCATTATTAATAATTTCGTACAAAACATTCATCTCCAGGTACCTACGTCTGTCCTCCAAAGACAACATTTTATACTTTTTAAGAAGCTGCGAATAGGATAAAGTTTGCCTACAACATCTGTAATGCATGGTTCGTAAGAATTTCTGTTGAACTTTCTCAATCTCCTCCACATACTTCATATAGAATGGACTCCAGATCGCAGCTGCATATTCTAATTGTGAACGAACAAGAGACTTATATAAATAGAGAAAAGTAGTAGGTCGCTTAAACTCGACAGAGGATCTCATGACGAACCCGTACATTTTAAATGCCTTGCATACTATATATTGAATATGCTGATCCATAATTAACTTACTGTCAAATAAAACTCCAAGATCCCTTATGGAAGAAACATTACTCAAGGCAGTATTAGAAAGATGATAATTAAATTGAATAACTTTAATATTCTTGGTAAATCGAATAAAATTACATTTCGGGATACTGAATCGTAGTCTATTATTAAAACAATAAGCACTGAGTCTATCAAGGTCCTCTTGAAACAAACGACAGTCATCAACAGATTTTATGCATTTGTACAGTTTCAAATCATCCGCGTACAGAAGAAATTCCGAATATTTAAAACATCGCTTAATATCATTTATGTACAAAATGAATAAAAGAGGTCCCAGTATAGATCCTTGAGGAACACCTGAAGATATATTCACACTGTTAGATTGATATCCATTAACCACCACCTTTTGCGATCTATTAGTTATATACGAGGTAAACCATCGAAGAAGATTGCCACGGATACCATTATAAGCTAATTTATTAAGGAGAATTTCATGGTCTACCTTGTCAAATGCCTTTTTAAAGTCAGTATAAACTGCATCTATTTGAATTCTTTTATCTACATTTTCAAAAATGAAATTTGCAAATGTGAGTAAGTTGGAAGTAGTAGATCGACGCTTGACAAAACCGTGCTGTTGAGGAATTATATTTTGGTGTAGGATAGGATAAATTTCCTTATGCACAAGTTTTTCGAACACTTTTGACAGAGTGGAAAGGATTGAGATGGGCCGATAGTTTTCCACGTCATGCTTAGATCCTCCTTTATGTACCGGGACAATGTTAGCTCGTTTCCAAATCTCCGGGAATACACCATTACGTAGACAACTGTTGTAAATTATGTAAAGCGGCACACACACGGCTTTGGCAGTGTTCTTAAAGAAAATAGACGGAAGACCATCAGGACCAGCCCCCTTAGATGTATCAAGTAGCTCTAGTTCCTTTTTTATTTTGTGTTCTTCTATATGCAAATCACAAATCAGATTGTCATTGTTATCATTTATTTGCTCTGGAGCCTTCCATTCTGACAATGTCACTGTTGAGGGTTCAAATACGGACTCGAAAAAACTGGAAAAATAATTACAAATAATATTTGGATTATTTGACTTATCATCATGATACTGCATCGGTGTTGGAATGCCAGCTTTATCTTTACGATTAGAAATAAAGGTCCAAAAATGTTTAATGTTATTCCCTATATTGGCCTCCACTGTGCTGATGTATGACAAATAACAAGAATGACAAAGTGATTTAAAGGTGGACCTATACTCTGAAAATACATTGTAGTCTCTGATATTACCAAATTTCCTCCATCTAATCCATGCCTTCCTCTTCTTTCGGTGTAATGTGATAAGTTTTTGCGTGAACCAAATAGGATAATCGGAGGATCGTTGTTGTGCGTAAGGTGTATGGGCACTAATAATTTTGTTCAGTGTATTGTAAAAAGTATCCAGAGCAACATTAGGAGGTAAGTCATTAAGTATATCACTCCAATTTGAATGAGTAATATCTTTATTTATGAGTTCATAGTTTGCTCGATGGAAATTGTATTTTGGTGTTGGTTTTTGTTTTATAATATGTGATGTGACGCAATCTATGAGAGTAATTAGAAGAGGAGGGTGGTATGGATCAATTGGAAGCAGAGCATCTTTTGTCTCTTCCACACAACAGCCGCCATTGGAAATACACAAATCTAGTATTTTGCCTGTGCTATTAGAAATAGTATTATATTGATGAGCATCAAGTTCGGACATTAATTGCTGTAATTCAGAACACACAGCGGATGATCCAGTGCAGATTATGTCACGTGTATTACTGAGGCTTAAGGAGTCTGGATGATTCCATGTAATATCTGGGAGATTGTAGTCTCCTATGATATACATTTTTGTTATATTAGGATCAGTAGCTATATTCCTCAGCGAGTCAAAATGAGCTCCGTATATATTACCGGCAACTTTCGGAGGTATATATGCTGCACTAATTGCATGTAGATTAGTTTTGTTTGCACTAAGAATACCTATAATCACGTGATCTATTATAGCGGCTTCGGATATATTTACAAAGCGATCCAGTAAGACTGGACCAAGATTAGATAGAACAGCAATAAGTACACCTCCACCGTCGCGCTTCAGAGAGATGTCTCTGTTTCTATCACACCTAAACACTGTATAGCGATTATCTATGAATTCACTATTGGCAATATCAGACACTAACCAGGTTTCAGTAAGAATAATAATATCGTAGGAAAATGACAAAATATTCATATATAGGGTATGGAGTTTTGTTCGCATACCACGACAATTTTGGTAGTAGACCGATAAACGTCCAGCGTCATCCATAATCACCAATATTTGTTATAAATTCATATAACATATTATTGTATTGGTTCATAAAGTAAATAAATTTAGCAATAGTAAAAACTTTTAGGCAGATCACAAAAATCTGTAAGTTAGAATTCGCTAACAATTTTAAATTGTCTCTTGGGCCGGAATACGCTCTATATGGGAGGAGACTGAGATAATACCGCACATATTTATAGAAGTGTAAAACATAATATTCGCAGCATAACACAAACACAACCTTCATAAATAGAATTGAAAACTTAATGGATAAAAAATAATTACGACTTAATCTTACATATATTTTAGTACGAAACATTAATAGATTCAGAACACATGAAGAAGAAACATATCGCGACAATATAAAATATATAACATCGTTTATATATGAACATATGACCATAGGAACATTATACATAACAATATACAAACACATAAAGTCTGAAAAATACACATGATACACGAAAAGGACATTAAGCAGAGTCGAACAAAATGTGTATTGACGTACTAAACTAAAAATAAGAACACTTGGGGGGTTTTCAATTTTGTGGTGTAGAAGATTTAATTTTTTCGAGATCTTTGTCACCTCTAATTGCAAATGCCACAGTGTTGTCACGCTCCCGAACAAGTATTGTGGAATTCGACACCCAAACATATCGAAAATTATGTCTTTTAGCAGTATCGCGAGTTTTACGAAATAATTGTTTTTTTTTAAGTGTCAGGTGTTCATTCAAATAGATTGACTGTGGCTTAGAATCTGTCATACCAATCTGATCCGTATTTAATTTCTTTGCCTTACGAAATGCACTAAGTAAATTGTCTCGCTGCAGACGTGTAGAAAATTTAACAATAATATTTTTCGGTCTGGGATTATCACGTTCAGCATGCGGGACCCTATGAATAGATATAACTTCAGATCCACGAACGGGACATTTCAAAACATTTCCTATTTTTTCTATTAAGGTCGGTAAGCTCTCATTGCGTTTATCTGGCACGTTACATATCTCTAAATTACATGACCTAGCTTGTTGCTCCAGTACATCTATCTTTGCAAATATTTCACTTAATTTAGAGTCGGAATCTGGTGAACACTTACCGACGATGTCTTCTATGCGTACCTCCAAAGCTTCTTGACGTTCCACTAAATGTTGAGCTTGTATGCCTTGAACCTCCTCCCGCAATGATGCGACGTCTTGTTTCAGTTGAATGTACTCGGCCCTCATAGTACCAATCTCGTTTTGTATGCTTGACAGAGTATCAATTATGTCATCCTTCATTATACTCATATCCTTCCTCATCTCACAGCGCCATCTACTCAGAGTATCGTATAAATTGGCAGAGAATGCTTCAAAATCCATAGAGGAATCATGCCCTTTGCGATTTGAATGATTTTCGCGCGATGTGCTTAAGGTTGGATTATCTAGATTGTCACATGACATATTCATAGAGTCATCGTAGACAGGTAAATGAGATTTGCGCACAGGCGTGCCGGTGTTTGGTTTGTTGCGTTTCGTCACATTACTACACGAAGGACATTTCCATGAATTCATATACTCCATACTCAATGTCGCATACTGTGATGGAGTTAGATTTAAGCATTCGTAGTGATATTTTCTTGCACACACACAGCAAACAAAAATTTTGTCGCTGGGTACTTGAACAGCCTTGCAACATTCCATAATGTAGTTTTAAAGAAAAAAAAAAAAAAAAAAAAAAAAAAAATACAATAAAAAAAAAAAAAAAAAAATTAATAAGACAGCTATGCAAAAGCGTTAATATTAAGTCTGCAGCTTAAAACCACAAAGCGTTAAAAAAAAAAAAAAAAAAAAAAAAATACATCCAAAAAACTGAGCGTAGGATCGATCCGCGTCTTCTTCGCTTAAACGGGTCGATATTGGCGTACTTATGACCAGCTCAAACCTATCGTCAGCTATGATGGCGAAATTACGATACTAGTAGTAAATGAATATTTCTTTTGTTATGAAAAAGATGGTAGCGATAAAATAACGTAATTTCACGAACACCTTCACAGTTCACAAAACACTCGCGTAAAATAGTTAATATAATTATTTAAATAGAATTGTTAATTATTATAGACACAATTTATAGATTTATTTACTGTTTTATTTTATTTTATCATGACTAGGTGAAGCATTTCTTGAGAATGACTTTTAATATTAACATTCTATGATGTAAAAAATTTTTGGGAGACAAACTTTCACTTTGAATATTCGCACGTGTATTGCCTTTTAACTCTGGATATCATTTACACATAGTCACAACACTCAAAGTTTTTAATTATTACTACAAAATATAACACTAGTGCAACAGTTAAATTTTTATAAATAATTCACTACGGAGCCGAAGTCAGCAGCGCGCACGCACGCAGTAACAACGTACAATTTGGATTAAGTACAATAAGTAACGGATTTGAAAGAATTATTTCAATGCAAACGCCTGATTACCGATACACTCCGCTCTTGAGATTATTGTGGATTAAAAATATAATTAAACATATTTCTTTAATCCTTTTCCCATAATGGATTACTCTTTGTTTAATATATTTACATACCTAACGAGTTTAAAGCATTTGTCCCGCACTAATTTATTGTTGGTGTAACTCGGCGCATGAGAGGAGTTGGAAGTACCCAGCTTAAGCTGAATGTAAAAAAGAAATACATTTCTCATTAAAAATCGAAACACCTTGCAAGTTGGTGTTCTGAAAGGATTGTCATAAAAAAGTTTATATTTAGGAATTGTAACACTTTTTTTTTTCACTGATTTTAAGTACTATTAAAGACACTTTTTTTATTCATATTGATTAAAATCACTTTTACAATTGTATCTTGCATTGGTTATGTTTACGTCGAATTGTTACTTTGACATTGACAGTTCTATAGTGTGGGCCGCTTATCATGATCCTAACACCATTATCTATGGGCAAATTGGGCAACCAAATCTAGCCAGGCGTCGTCTACAAAGATAGGTTCTTTATTAATAATACTGAAACATCACTCCGGAATTCATAGATTAAAAACAGTGTCGTAGATTAATAACTGCCCACAGATTATATACCGGATACTAATTAACAACAAACTATTTGCACTGCGGTTACAAAAATATCATTTAGAATTAAACTTAAATTTAGGAAGATCAATTCTTCCTTTCCTTTATTTGTGGCGGATCGACATAGTTTCCACACCATTCTAGTTCCATTTAACAACAAACATCACATAGGTACTATACATCGTCTATATAGTCTTTGCCTCATCGGTGGTAAGCAATCTGTAATGGTATACTAATCTGTGACTTGGAGATCTGAAATCTGGGAATTGGGAATCGATCTATTTAAAAATCTCACGCATATTTCGGTATATAACTACGTATATAAGTTACTGAAAGTGGTGTCAGGATCACAAATTTCAGGAGTATTTTATTTCCCATAAAATTATCCATATCTCTTTGGAACCAACATAATTTAACCTAGTTGCCACCGGCACTTAGGAAAAAATAATAAACTAAAATATTTACATATTGAAAGCCCGATAAAAAGGTCAGTAATAGTTGCATTTATCTCTTTAATTCTTTAATCTCTTTAATTTCAATTTGTTCCCAATAGTAATGATTTTCACAAATAATTATTGATATTTGTTTTGAGCGGGTAGGCTTAACCACCCATACAAAATCATGCTGAAATTAGTTGCTCAGCTGCTAATCTCATGTATTTGAGGTAATTGGTGTTTGTGTTTAATCATAATAATATAAATAATGTAAATTCTTGTTCTTTTAAAATGTAAATGTACCATAATTTGATGAATGTTCAATAGATCATGTTTGATATTTTTCTTTGTAACCTAGTTGTCAGATTTAATTGTATGAAGAACAATAATGTATATGGGTTCCTTCTGAACCGCATAGACCACCCACAGTGAGTCCATGACTATGATAATGTAGCATTTTATGATATGTAACAGGGCAAAAAGGTACCGGGAGGTATTTATACCTGAAAGGCCCGGCCCTACAAATTTATGTAAGAAAAACATACCTCTATAAATTACAATATCCTTGAAGAAAATTATATAAACCTGAAGAAGAATAATTGCAATTTATTAAAAGAAGAGTTAAAATCGAGTGTCTGGACCCAGTCTCAAGGAAGGTATTCAGTACTAACCACCGGGGGATGGGAATCTAGCTTAAGAATTCATGTTTTAGATTTTAGAATTACCATTTAATTATAATTTTATTTCAAGACCCTGATCAACCATTGTTGCTAAATATCCTTGCCGAGATTGATCAAACAGCACCAGAACCAACCTGCCCTTGTGTCTACTCATCAAAATTTGTTATTTTAAGTATATAATAAAGTTATTTATTTTAATTGGCTATTTTAATTTTTAATTTAGTTGTTATAAAAAATATACATTTATAGTGTTAAAGTTTTAAATATACCTTTATAAAGTTGTTAAATATACATTTAAAGTGTTAAAGTTGATAATTAAATCAGTAATTTTGTTATTTTGTATTATTTGTGTTTTCTTTATAACTAGTTGGTGAGTAGGAGAATTATTACATTACAGAATAAATGTTATTTTATTTAATAAAGTAGACTGACCAAAATGATTTATGAAGCTGGATGTGAGTGGAGATACGGGACGGGGAAGACCTAGGCGAACATATTTCGAACAAATCGAAAGTGTCCTCAAAAAAGGCCAGGTCAGAAGTACCCGCAATCGTCGAGCATGTATGAGGAATGTTATGAAAGTAGATGAAGCGAAAGAGATATGTAAAGACCGTAGCAAGTGGAAAGACGTAATCTCTGCCTCATGAGATCCCTGTACAGAATAGGACTGTTAAATGAATTTAAATTATAAAAATAAGGAAAACTAGGAAAAGGATAAGGCAGTGACAAGCTTTAGAAATCTAATAAACCAAACGTCAAAAAATAACATGTCAGTAGTAAGAAAAAAAATATAAAAACATAAATATATATATAAAAAAGGTGTGCAATCCTGCACATGGTCCCCTTTTAAACAGGTAGGGAAACCAGCTTCTTTAGGGGTCGGCGTAGTATACCAGCTCGGGTAGAGACATCGGCTACTCGTACAACATCGTCTTTTCCGGGAAACACTGCTGTGACTCTGCCCATGGGCCAGGTTGATCTGGGTAAATTTCCATCAGCAATAAGCACCACATCTCCAACTTTAATAGATGGTGCATGTCCGGGAAGACGTCTTGGGCTAAGAGTAGGCAGGTATTCTCGGATCCAGCGGCGCCAGAAGTTATCTACCATCGCAAGCGCTCTTCGCCAACCTACTTTACTGCAATGGTCAGAAGCGTTTAAAGTTGCGGGAATCGGTTTTCCTGATGAAGAGCCCAGGATAAAATGAAGAGGGGTGAGCGCTTCGTGATCATCAACATTAGCGGGAACGTGTGTCAAAGGGCGTGTGTTCACTATACCCTCGACCTCGCATAAAAGTGTGGCTAATACCTCTTCTGATGGATTTCTGTCACCAAGAGAAATCTTGAGCGCAGATTTCACAGACTTCACTAAACGTTCCCACGCTCCTCCCATAAAGGGCGCCGACGGTGGGATAAATCTCCAGCGTATCATCTCGGACGAGGAAAAGATGTGCATTTCTTCACCATAGAGCGCTCTTAGTTCCCGGTTCGCTCCGACAAAAGCGGCCCCATTATCTGAATATATCTCTGACGGCGTTCCTCGTCGCGCGACAAATCTTCTCAAGGACATGATCGCAGCATCAGTAGATAAAGAGTGGACTACTTCGAGATGTATGGCACGAACAGTCAGGCAAGTATAAAGAGCCACGTACCTCTTTTCCTTTCTGCGGCCGATGGTGATCGTAATGGGACCGAAATAATCCAGTCCAACGAATGAAAATGGACGATGGTGATGAGCAAGCCTGGCTTCTGGAAGATTTCCCATAGTTGGTTGAAAGGTGGTTGCTTTTCGAATTCGGCAAAATTGGCAGCTGTGCGCTACAGCGCGGACAGTGTTTCTAAGGTTCAATATCCAGTAAGTTTGCCGTAATTCGTTTATGACCGTCTCATTATTGGCGTGCGCTACCCTGCGGTGATGATGTAGTACGAGAAGTCGAACAGCATGATGTTTGCCGTCTAACAAGATTGGAGATTTCATCGCTTCTTCCACTCCCGTAACAGCGATTATTCGCGATGACAAACGGAGAAGACCATCTTGGTTTAGTGTAGCGGAAAGTTTGGCCAAACGACTTCGGCATGGTACAGGTTGGCAAGTCGATATGCACCTGATCTCTTCAGCAAAAGCATCCAATTGGCTTTGTCGAAGAATGTGTAATTCCGCTAGTCTTAGATCATCTGCTGTCAGTGCGTTTGATTTATCATAACGTTGAGAAGGAGACGACGGTAATGGAATGAAGTCGAAAATGGAAAATGGAACTCTACACGAGTAATCAACAAGCATACCCCTACGTTGTAAAGTTATAAGCCGTAAGAGTGAAAGGTAACGATGAGCTTGTGCTGTGGAGCGGAGCAAGCGTGACCAGCTACTGAACCTTGTTGGTAATGCAGCAAGTGGTATGGAAGTGCGACTGTCTGTGATGAGATGGTTAAAAATCTGCTGTTTCGGCTTAAGCTCTAAAACAGGTAAGATTGTCTTTGGGTCATTGGGCCAATCGGATGATAGTAAAAAATCTGGACCTTTGAACCAACGAGAATCTTGCCTGAGGGCTCCTAACTTGAGGCGCGTTGCATCGTCGGCGACATTGAGTTCAGAGGGAACCCATCGCCATTCAGAGGTGTTGGTGAGCTCGATAATTTCACCTACTCTATGTGCCACAAAAGGTTTGTAGCATCGCGCATCATTACGGAGCCAGCCGAGCACATTCATGGAATCGCACCAAAAAACTCTTTTAACTAACTTAAATCTGCAAGCTTTTCCTACAGTACTGGCTAAACGAGCTGCTATTAAAGCCGCCTGAAGCTCTAACCTAGGAATACTGGTCGGCTTTAAAGAGGCTACACGTGACTTACTACACACTAAAGCAAGTTGTATGTGTCCGTTGGGATAGATAAAACGATAGTAAACAACCGCTGTATACGCTTGTTCGCTCGCGTCTGCGAACACATGCAACTCGACTGAAAGAGGTTCCAATTGCTCCAGCTTGTAGCAGCGTGGAATTCGCAACTGAGAAGTGTCAATGAGATCCTGAAACCAATTTTTCCACGCTGTTACATCTGGTTGGGGAAGTTCATCGTCCCAATCAATATTCTTCCGCCAAACATTCTGGAATATGATGCGTCCATTGATGACTACAGGAGCCAGAATGCCCAGGGGATCGAATACGCGCATTAAAAGTGATAGAACGTCACGTTTAGTAAGGCGATCGGAAAGTGTATCCTTTACTGGCGTATTAAAACGAATCGTATCAGTAAATGGATGCCATATTACGCCAAGTGTTCTGACAGGAGGCAAAATATTGGATGAATTACATAGGTCTAAGGATTCAGTTTCCATACGCTCCACAACAAGATTGCCGGGTAGTAGTTTAAGAGCTGTGGGATTGTTAGAGACCCAACCTCGCATCTCTAAGCCAGCGCGTGAGTTAATTTTAACAATGTCAGAAGAGAGAACAGCAGCATGATCAGCTGAATTCACAGATCCAATGTAATCATCCATATACACGTCATTTATTATGGCACGCGCTGCTTCAGGGTACCGGTCTTCTACTTCCAGTGCATTCTTATTTTTCATATATATAGCAGAGAATGGACTAGACACGGCCCCGAAAATCATGGAGGACATTCTATATATACCTATGGGTTCGTTCGGACTGTCCCTCCACAAAAAACGTTGCGCGTCTCTGTCACGTTTAATTATTTTAAATCTTGGGAACATCTCCTTAATGTCCGCCGTCATTGCTACCCTACCTTCCCTGAATCGCAACAAAATATCAAAAAGCGACTGTAATAAGTCAGGGCCGGTAAGTAAAAGACTATTCAAGCTAGTATTATTGGTCTTCGCTGCAGCATCATGAACGACGCGTAACTTATGTGGTTTGTTGGGATTCACCACTCCAAAATGTGGCAAATACCAACAAACCGAATTAGGAAATGGTTCACTACTGCATTTTTCTGCATACCCTTTCGCCAGAGCGTCATGAATATTTTGTTTGTAGCGCTCCGCATAGACGGGATCTTTCGAGAATTTTTTTTCTAATCCTAAAAAACGTGAAAGGGCTAGAGGATAGCTATTAGGAATAACGTGATTGTCTGACTTCCACAAAAGACCGATTTCGAAACTACCATCAGGCAGACGATTGGCAGTGTTCTCTAAAATATTGACAGCTCGCTCATCCTCTGCACTACGCGGCTCTCGTTTTGTTATTCCTATGGAATCCAGCATATACTGACTTTTGATTAAATTTTCTAAATTGTTGTTCGAATGATCAGAGACTAAATTATGATTTATAAACTCGACGGGCTTTGTTCGACTGCTACTAAAACCAAAGAGCACCCATCCAAGAGCAGTTCTTATAGCGACAGGATCATGTTTTGAACCTTTACGAACGTCCTGCGGGTATGTAAGCGCCCAGTTATCGATGCCTATAATAATCTTAGGTTGCACATTGTCATAACATAAAATTGAAGCTAATTCAGATAAATGAGAAAATTTCGAAATTTTGTCGTAACATGCTGTTTGATGTCCTAAATCTAAAGATTTGATAGAACGAGCCCTTTTGACGGTATGTACGATGTCACTATGACGACCCTTTATATCAAAATCTATATACTCAACTTGAGTGTGTTTAGTAAGGCCACCAATACAACTAACCTGCAGCTGTGAAACCGGCCCTTTGGCTCCTATCTGAGATGCGAGCTCTGAGTCAATGAAAGTGGCCGTAGAGCCATCATCAAGTAGTGCATAAGTATCTACACTACCTGATGAGCCTGCCACTGTGACGGCAACAATTTTCAATAAAGGCCGCAAGTCAAAATGTGAGTTGAAAAGGGTCGAATTAAATGATTTAAAAACACTAGTCGAATGTGCCACGGTCTCTGAAGTCTCCTTTTCTAATGTATTCGAAGAAGTTTCAGACTGGGAATGACTATTACTCGAAGTCCCAGGTTCGACAGTATCACTATTTTCAGTGGTATAAATTATTGCAGCATTTGGGTCATGTAACAGTTTGTTATGCCGAGAATTACAATTTTTAGACTTGCAAACTTCCTTAGAAATTTTGCAATGTCTATAGCTGTGAGAACCTCTTTTCAAACATTTATGGCAGAGTTTATTTTCTCTAACAAAGATCCATCTGTCAGCTATTGTCATTGCCAAAAACTTATCACATTTTGACAAATTATGTTGTTGTTTACATAACAAACATGATTTGTTTTCTGAATTTGGAGTATAAATAATATTATTTTGTTGTTTGAACGAAGAAGTGTGAAGCAGTGTATCTTTTGGGCAAGTCTGCACGATTTCGGAAGACAAAATCGCATGCGACTTTTCAGGTTTTTTAAAGTGAACTGAAGGTTCTAAAACAAGACCGAACTTGAGCTGCAAGTCCACCTCTCGTGACAAGAACTGTGCTAACAGCTCAAGCTTTGTCTTTTCCTGATCTAACAAATTAATCGCAGCAAAATCGGCCCACCTACTACGCAATAAAGGTGTTAGCTTTCCTAAAATAGTTTGGAAAATTTCAGGACTTTGTAAATAGCATTTTTGGTCAAGAAGCTTAATGATCTCAACACAATTTCGCACTTTACATGCGAATTTATTCAGATCAGTGAACTCCGAACCAAGTTTAGGTAATAATTTAACTATTGAAATTTCTTGCAAGACAATAATTTCTGGCCTACCGAATCGCAATTCTAAAGCATCTATCACTTCGGCAGGGTCTCTTGCTGACACCAAAAGGACGGCGACCGCCTCTCGTGCCGCTCCACGTAGACTCAACCCAATGCGTGCTATGTTTTCGGAAGGAGTAAAAGCTGCCATAGTGTCGACGAACACACGTTTGAAAGCAAGCCAGTCCAAGGGCTTGCCATCGAAGACAGGCAGACGTCCATCACCTACCTTTGGCTTAGTAGTAGCACCGCTCGCGAGTGAAGTTATAGCCTGCGCTAATAAAGTTATATCAGTGGTTTTTTGTCTTTTGTCTTCACTAGAATTTTGTAAGCTATCAATAGTATGCGGAATGTTAGCTGTGGTGGTAGGTTGAAAAGGTTTAACAAAGCCTCTTCCACCACAATTATAAGGATTTTGACTACACTCTAAGTCCTGACAACGACGTTCATTCGGTGCGTTAGAGCCTAAAATATGTGGTTCTAACGTAACGTGTTGTTGAGGACTACTATCTACTGAAGCTAACCATTTTTCCACTGAAGACCTGGATCGAGAGCTTCTCCTGCTCCCACCACTTTCAACTTCTAAGGCAGCTAGTTGCGCTTGTAACTCTAGATCAGCGGCTTTTCGTTCAGCCTCGGCTGCTGCCGCAGCTGTTGCGGCTGCTGCGGCTGCACGGTCCACTTCTGCGACTTTCCGGAGGTGTGCTGCTTGTAGAGTCAGCTTCCGAGCGCGAATCGTCGCGGAAGAATGAGACGATGTGGAACCCGCAGAACCGGTAGAACGAACGTTCGGGGCTTGATTAGCCGTCGATGTTATAGCCACTGATTCACTCATATTGCCACGACCTTCCCCTTTGGTAGTTTTACTTTGACTTCGGGTTTCAACCATAAGTCTCTATTTGAGTAAAAATTTTACGAAATTTATGTTGCTGAGTTCAGAAAAAAGGGGAGAAGGACCAAAATGTACAGAATAGGACTGTTAAATGAATTTAAATTATAAAAATAAGGAAAACTAGGAAAAGGATAAGGCAGTGACAAGCTTTAGAAATCTAATAAACCAAACGTCAAAAAATAACATGTCAGTAGTTAGAAAAAAAATATAAAAACATAAATATATATAAAAAAGGTGTGCAATCCTGCACAATCCCCATGGGAAAAAGGCGTGAGTGTATGTATGTATGTTATTTAATAGTCTCGTATTACGGCAACAAATCCAAAGTTAATGCTCTAAATTCAAATTAAACTTTTATAGGTTTCGTACTTAAAATGAGTCGTTTTACCCAGCGTGGAGACTGAAGAAAAACACACGTAAATGAAAAATGCATTAACATATTAAAGTCTAGTTTTGAATTTGACAATTTCGCTCAGCACTGTAATGGCGTAACAGTCAGCTACACAATTATTTATATTTTTTGGAATAAATTCTAAATTAGGACAGAAACAGTAAAAAAGGAATTGTTTCAGATTTCTGATGCTAAGTATATAATTATAATATAACCACAACCTTCAACATTATTCACTGTATCTGTGGAAAAATACCTTGAAATTTCTTCTAGCGATTTGGTTTCAAGTTCTATAAATGAGGTATTTATTTTGATCACATTTTTTTATTATGTTTTTTTCATCATCACCACCGAGGGGCAATTGAATCTTTATCAACCCAGGATAGATCTTAGAATTTTTCGCAGGTGATGGCCTACTTTTTTACTTTTCAAAATTGTTTTGTGGCGACAACAATAACATTAAATTTCTCGTCGTCCTTTTGATATCACAGATACCGAAAGGCAATTTCAAAGTAAAAAACGGCAAAAGAGAAATCTCACTTAGTTTTGCTATAAATCTCCTATCTTTACTGCCACGATTTATGTTTGGTTTGAGATTACTATTGACGCTACACTCGTTATTTATTTCTAAAGCAAAAGCTATTTAACATTATCAACAATTCGTTCTTAGTCTAAGTAATCTTTAGTGGGGTCTCTGTATTGAAAAACTATCGCAAATAGTTAATAGTAGTTCTGCAGCCTACGCTCTCTGGAAACTTCGCCTGGTAACTGATATTGTTACTGCGACACTTTACTTTCATTCATATTAAGATGTATGATGATAAGATGATGTATTTGCTGCGGGGAAATACTGCCTGTAGTTTTTGTACTACACAAGAAAACTGTTCGATCAATTTACAACTTCAAGAGACTTTTTGAGAGAAAACTTAAAAGAAATAATAATCTAAAAATAATAAATAAAGACTCTCCTAGTCACAGTGGTGCCGTAGTCTGAGCATTGGGCTTCTAATCGGAAAGCCAATAATCGGAAAGTCGGTTCTGCGAGAACTAACATGTTTTTGGTATGTAAATTTGACCAATCCGCACTGAAGCGGCGTGATTAATAAAGCCTAATCGCCCTAACGCATTTAAGGTAGGCTCGTACGCCTCCGTGGGGACAGATATAATGACGGTGATGGTATGCCAGCGCGTCACAATACATTAATATGTATATAACGTAATAAAGATATATATAATAGAATGCAAAAATGTATAAAAGGCAACAATGCTCCAATAATGTAAAATAAGAAAACAAAACAATAGAAAAATAACCATGTATCTAGAAATAAGAACAAATAAATAGTCACAATTGTATAGTAAATAAGAAAAATAAAGTACAAAATAAAGAAAACCCTCCGCTCCCATTCCCAGTAGAAATAGTAATAAAGAATAAAGGCATGAAAGGATGAATGCAAGAAAGATAAAGTATGAAGAATGAAAGTGCGAGAGGCATAAATGCGGGAACTGGTATGAAAGGATAATAGAAACAATAAAGTCTCTGATCTCCCATGTCAGAGGAGTAGTAGTAAAACAAAAAAAAAAAAAAAAAAAACCTAACCTAACCAGTTGGGCTCGATCTGCCATCGAAAACACACCTAAACACGTGTTGCTCCGTAGAAAAAAATTAATAAAACCGGCAACTTTCGACGCGCGTGGAAGTGCAATACCTCAAAAGAAGCGCAAAAATTAGATACACGCGCTAGTGAAAAGTGCACAGTGATTGGTGCAGTGTGTGAGGCACAAAGTGCAAAAAAGTGAATTTCACCCACGTGCTTTTGTGTAAAAAGTGCAATAAAACGTCAATAACTAAAACGGCACACAAGGGAGCGCTCTGTGCGATACGTCACCGGGTGCCTGCAGACGAGCCGCGCCTGGCGGCGCTGTCAAACACCAGAAAAACCACATAACAACAAAGATATAAAGAAAAAACAAAAATAACCTAAAAATTGGAACTGGAAAACTAGAAGACATACAAAGAAAGTGGAGACGTCATCTGAAAGGGCGCGGCCGGGCGAGTCACGGGACCCTACGCACAGGAAAATCGGCCAGAAAACCGGGGAGTTATTTAATTTTAAATAGTAAAAAATTTTCAAAAATTTATATTTCAAAAAGTTTAAACAATAAAAATTAACGAAAGGAGGGACTGGATAGAGCTCGTCGAGCACTCCCTAACGAAATTTTTCCCGAAAAAATCGGATGAAAATTGACGGAAATATAAAATTTTGAAAATTCGGGGTTTTCATCCCCCTAAGTTTTTGTAGGAAATATCAACTTTATTTATAACTAGCTTTCTGCCCGCGGCTTCGCCCGCGTGGATTTCGGGATTGGGTGTATAGAGGGTTAAGGGTCATAGCTTTTGCCCACGGCTACATATACGCGGAAGTCGGTTTATGGTGCGAAGATTTTATCGCGCTTCCCGTGGGACTATCCGTTTTTCCGAGATAAAAAATGCCGCAAAACTCCTCAAGAATCACTCTATCTATTGATGAAAACCGCATTAAAAATCTGTGCAGTAGTTTTTGAGCGAAGCCTTTATTGCGCATCCCGTGGGATCTGTCGATTTTTCCGGGATAAAAAGTAGCCTATGTTACTCGGGGAGAATGTAGCTTTCCAAAGGTGAAATAATTTTTGAAATCGGTCCAGTAGTTTAAGCGTGACGAGGTAACAAACAAACAAACAAATAAACAAACAAACAAACAAACACACTTTCGCATTTATAATATTAGTTGGGATTACCTTTCGTATATTGTAGAGATAGATTATAGCTAGTAATAGGATTTTTTCTAGATTTTTAAAAGCACCCCCTGTTCAAAAATTCTTAAAAAACCGAAAAATATTTTATTAATAGGAAAAGGGGTGAAGATAGGGGCAAATAGGCCCCGGATCGTGACTAGACACCTCGGGGCATCTGCGCCGAGTCCAAACAACGGCCAGATACGGCCAAAAACAAAAAAATTTGACAATTTCGGCCATATTGGTTTTTTGGTTTAAAATTTTAAAGTAAGATAACTCGGGAGACTCTTGGCGTAGGAAGACGCGGTTTTCAACGTAAGATCTTAAATACCCTTTAGAATCGGGCGAGTGGACGGAAATAGACAAATTACAACTTTCACTTTTTCAGACCAATAGACCCCCTGGGGAGGTACTCCAGGTTCCGCCCACCACCCCTAAGAAAACCCCGTCTCCCTGCGGCGCGTATTCCCGGAGATATTCAAAAAACAAACATAAATTTGACAGTTCGGCGGCCATCTTGAAGAAATTTGAAAGGTCATAACTCCCAAACCGGTGGACCGATTTCGCCCAAATTTAAAACATAGATCAAGGGCAGAGCCCCCAACCATATAGGATAGGTAAAACCCGGAAAACCGGAAAAAAATTTCCAAGGACGGACAACCCCGAAACCGGAAAGACCTAGTCAAGACAAGCCAGAAGAACCCAAACACGGCGATTCTAGCGTACTTGGATCCGGAGTAAACCACATCTAAAGTCAAGCTTTGACAGCTGGCCGCCATCTTGGCAAAAATTCGGAAGGCCATATCTCCGGAACCAGGGCACGTGGGAAGCCAGGGTTTTCGACACATATAGTCTCCGACGGAGCTTGTGGACGTCATCCCGGTTTCGAACGGTTTCGGGGCTCTCGGAAACCGCCGCCCAGAAACGAGCCCGCGAGATAGATCTCGGCGAGCTCATCACAGGGAGCCCAAGAACCGGCGCTCTGGGCCTGTCCGTTCCCGAGATATCCTGGGTTAACCATTTTGGTTGCGAAACTTTGGACCCGGTTATCTCGGGGACTATTGGGGCTGGAGTAGTCGAGTTTGGGCTCGTTGTGGAGGGCGCGAGGCGGGCTTGCTGACGAACCGGCGAGCGGCCGAGAAAACCGGATGTGGGAGATTTTGAAAATTTTTTGAAAACTTTTTTTAAAAAATGTTTTTTGAAATTTAAACATAGAACCGGCCCATATAGGGCGAGAAATAAAATAGTCTTAAGTGTTATAGTAGTTGCAACAGAATAAACTGTGTATAACTGTATACATCGTGTAAAATAGAGTATAAGTGTACTTGTTCCTATTACTCACCCTTCCAATAGCTAGACAGCGGGAACATAGACGACAACTGGGAAGGATAAACACAACGATAAGGGCCATTTACACCCGAAACGATATAGAATAGGGACACAGCACCTAGTATCTGGGCCAATTGGACCAAAAAGTGACAAGCCAGGGCCCCATACACCCTGACTATACACAGATCAAACATACACAGGAGAAAGCAGACAAACCGCTCTCCCCGGAATGGCGACAGTAAGAACACCCGCTAAAAAACAAATAATGGACAACAGCCCGGAACCGTCCACAAGCCAAAGTATGAAGGGACAGAGCACAAAGACGATGCCACCGAATACGAACGTGAGGAAGAGCATCGGAGAGTGGGAAGCCGGACTGACAGTGGAGACATGTGACTCGGATCGGCACTCGCACTCACCCAGTAAAGCGATACAGGACAAGGCACCGGTGGCCACACAAAAAACAAAGCAAAGAACTGCAACACCACCTGTACAAAAGGAGACACTGCAACGAAGACCGTCAGCGGAGACTGCACCCGACACGCAAATACCAGTCCCAAAGAAGAAAGGATCTGCAAACAGAGTAGCGGAGGCCAAGGAGTGGCAGGAGTACGGGAAGCAGAATATAAACGCATCGCGAAATATGAAGGCGGATCTGAGAAAAGGTGCAATCCTGGCAGTAAATAATTTGCACAGGATGATAGGAGAGTTAATGGACGAGTTGAGGAGGAAGACAGCACTTCCAGAACCATCAGCACCGACGGCACCACCAGTACCAGAAACGGGAACGGTGGGGGCTGAAGGCAGAGAAGAAGAAATAAAGAAAGTTAGAGAGATACAGGAGAGAATAGAGGGACTGATCAAAACACAGACGGAGACAATAAACAAGACCCAACAGGAGACAGAAAAAATTAGACAGTACCTGGAAACTGAAAAGTCCCAAACAACCGGAGGCACCTACCCCCAGATAGTACAGGGAAGGGACAACAGAAAGGTAGCGAGGACACCGGTGCTACATTCCGTAATAGTAGCATCTAAGGATGAGAAGGAGACGGGAGAAGAGGTCCTGGAAAAAGTCAGGAAAACAATGAATGCAAAGGAAGGATGGGTCACCATAGACAGGGTAAGAAAGGTGAAGGACAGAAAGATAATAATTAGCTGTGGAACAGAGGAAGAGAGACAGCGGGTGAAGGAGCGGTTGAAAGGGACAGAGGACGACCTCACAGTGGAGGAGATGAAAAACCATGACCCAATGGTAATAATAAGAGACGTCCTGTATGCAAATACAGACGAAGAAATAACAAAAGCCCTAAAAAACCAGAATAGGGACGTATTCAGGGACCTGGAAGAGGGGGAAAAAGGATATGAGATAAAGTACAGGCGCCGAGCGAGGAACCAGCAGTGCTGCCATGTAGTAGTGAGAGTGTCGCCGCGCCTGTACAACAATCTCATTAAAAGAGGGTATGTGCATATCGATATGAAAAGAAGCAGAGTTGAAGACCAATCTCCCCTTATCCAATGCTCTACGTGCCTTGGATATGGGCACGGACGGAAGACCTGTAAAGAGAGTATACCAAAGTGCAGCCACTGTGGGGGCCCCCACTTAAGGAGAGAGTGTGAGGACTGGATGGCGGGTATGGCCCCCAGATGTTGCAACTGCACGTCAGCAAAGAAAACACAAGCTGGAGAAGGGGAGCATAATGCGTTTAGCTCAGACTGCCCAATACGAAGGAGATGGGAGATGGCAGCAAGAGCGAAAATAGCATATTGCTAAAGTGGCCCCAACAACAGTACAAACAAAAAAGGTGGATACCCAATATCACGTGATCCAGGCAAACCTCCAAAGATGTAGTCAAGCAACAGACGAACTCATCGTAGAGGCAGGCACCAGGGGGATCGCCTTTGCGATGATCCAGGAACCCTACACCGTAGCCGCCAGGAACATGAAGACCTATCACGGGACGCGAGTGCTGCAAAATATGAGTGGAAGGGAAGGAAACGTAAAAGCTGCGATAGTACTATTTGATAGTAACATCGACGTAACGGAGTACCCAACCCTCACAACTAACAATATTGCGGTAGCTCGCCTAAGAACGGAAGCGTGGGAGATCCTGGTGGTCTCCGTTTATTTACAAGGGGAAGGAGACATGGAGGCAGACGCTGACAACATACAAAAAGTATTGGAGGTGGCAGGAGGAAGAAACGTGATATTGGGAGGAGACGTAAACGCTTGGAACATCTGGTGGGGCAGTGAAGAAACGAACAGGAGGGGCGAGATACTAGGAGGAGCCCTAGACCAGCTAGGGCTGCACATTTTAAATCGAGGAACCGAGCCCACATTCGACTGTCTCAGAGGAGGAAGAAGGTACACCAGCTGCGTGGACATAACCGCCTGCACCGAAGATATCTTAGGCAAAATCCAGAAGTGGAGATTGACCACAGACCTGACGATATCCGACCACAGGGCAATCCTCTTCGAAGTAAAAATGCAAAGATCCAAAGGCAGGGATGTTCAAAGAACAACTAGAGTGTATAATACCAAGAAAGCAAAATGGGAGGGATTCCGTGAGGATCTGTCCAAAAATCTGGAAAATGAAAAGATTAGCCTAGAACAGATAACAAAAATAGAGACAGATAATGAATTGGAGGATGTGACACGGGCATACACCAACGCAATAAAGATGGCATGCGAAAATAACATCCCGAAGACAGGAAACGCAAGAAGGAGAGGACTGCCCTGGTGGACGGAAGAGTTAACAGAGAAAAAAGCACAGGTCAAAAGGTTAAGAAGAAGAATCTCTGGTGCAACGCAAGATCGACGTGGAACGGTAGTGCAAAAGTACCTCTCGGAAAGGGAGGAGTACATGCAGCTGGTGAGGAAAGCAAAAACCGAAAGCTGGAAGAGCTTTTGTGGGAAGCAGGAGAGAGAGTCGATGTGGGACGGAATATATAGAGTGATAGGGAGAACCACCGAAAGAAGACAAGAGGCACCACTGGTAAAGGACGGAAGAAGCTTAGAGGGACCTGAATCGGCCAGACTACTGGCGGAAACCTTTTTTCCCGGGGACGACGAACAGCAAGATACCGAGGAACATAGAAGAGTGAGAAAAAAGGCGGAGTCAGTGAACAAAGGGGAAGATGAAGGAACATCCGACCCCTTGTTCACTAAAGATGAAATGATATAGGCAACGAACACCTTCAATCCAAAAAAGGCCCCGGGGATAGACGGAATGACAGCCGACATATGTAGAAAGGCCATCCACAAGGCACCAGAGATTTTCTTGGGGATAGCGAACAAGTGTCTGACACTCTCCCACTTTCCACTGATGTGGAAGGAAGCGGTAGTGGTGATACTACCGAAGCCAGGCAAGGAAAACTATATGGACCCGAAGGCATACAGACCAATAGGCTTACTGCCGGTGCTGGGGAAAATCTTGGAGAAAATGATAATCCGCCGGATTAGATGGCATATAGCCAAGACCATGAGCACGCAGCAATATGGGTTCATACCGCAGCGCAGCACTGAGGACTCCCTCTATGACATGATGCGGTACATCAGACTGGGACTTGAGAAGAAAGAACTAGTCATGATGGTCTCGCTGGACATAGAGGGAGCATTGCACTACTTACTATAGAGGAACACTTTTTGAAATGTTTCAAGCGGTTTTTCACCGCCGCTGAAAAGCATACCAACCTGTTAGTGAGGCAGTCGGCTAACTATACACCCTGATATGTGGTTAGTTCAGATAATCTTAGGAACGCTCTATCCGACCCTCCCAACTACATAACGCGGGCTCTTCAAACCTTGCGAGAGGCGGTATCTGCACTGCCACCCCCTTAGTCGTCCAATTTCCGCAGCTCGTTGCGCTTTCATGAGTAATCGCCATTTATACAGGTCGGAGCCACTACTCCATACCGTGTCTTTTTCAAATGTATATGTTTTCTTGTAGGGCAGCGTTAACCGTGCCTTTCCTTGAGGGTGCGGCCCCCTTTCCTCCATTCAATCCGTAGGGCCCTTATGGCCAAGGCTAAGGCTGAGTTTAGTCGGTAGGTCACGCCGGTCAGACCTCTCTAGCCAGTATGGAGTCCGACATAATTACCGTGACACTTGCTGTTGCGGTGGTATCCTGGGCACGTATCGTGTTCCTTGTGAGGATTCTCAGCCTCTTTCTTCTGAGAGAAAAAAAAAATTGAGAATTGTGATTAAGAGGTTTGAGATACGATGCTATGAATATACTCGTATTTAGGATAAAGCCTAAACCAATGCCTAAAATAAGATAAGGTCTTATTTCAGGAATAACAAATGCTTTCAAGTTATGTATGTAATACCTTAAAGTAACTGACCGTCAACAGCTCCGTCCAAATCGTTTGACCTCTCTATTTTTTTAAAACAAATTAGATAGCAAGACCGCAATTAGTTATTTATTAATAGCGTACTGCAGAGTGATCGACAAGCATGTGTGGTACATACTCTCTAGGCATGGTCGCTAAACCAATCTCGACGTCCGTCCGACGTTCTCTGGTTCTCTCTGGTATAGCCTATCTTGCACCAAGTTTGTGATGGATTGTCCTAGGTGTATACGGCAATAATCTGCTTGCTTCGGACTTAATAAACCATTTTTTTATTCCCAAACGGTGCTATTTAGTTCTTACAATATTTTCATATTTATTGTGAAGACAGGTACCAATATTTTTGACGAGAGTTGTGTCCAAGATGCAGTTTTGTAATTTATATTTGATGAGAAATGGACATCGAAAATTGGGTAAGTAAGGTAGGATATGGATATGCGGATAAAAAGTGAAACTCAGTTTATAAATAATTTGTTTAATTCGTCTCTATCAAAAGAAATTCGACTCATTCTTATCGCTCATATAAACTATAGTAGTATTTATAGTATGTACAGTGTCGTGTGCGGGCAGTGGCGGAGTGGCAGAGTGGCGCCGTGGCTGAGTGGGCCGGGCGTTTGTCAGTGGGGCGGCGGCGGCGGGCGCGGCTTGGCCGTGGCGTATGCTATCTCGGACAGCCGCACGTCGATTGGCGCGCGCTCGTCGTACAGTGTGGGTGCCTGCAGGATGATGCCGGCCGACCCCACCACCACGGCCAGCGTGAAGATCCACAGGAATAACCGGTCCAACACCATGGCCACGTACTTCCAATCCTCCTTCACCTGCAGTTATAAATTTATAGTGTGAAATATATCGCTAAGCCGTTCCTACAAGATCTTATCAGCTCTTTTAGTGGATGAAATCCACTAATATTTTTCAAGAAGTTTGGTTAACTTTCGATTATTTTAGCAATTCTATATATGCATTTATCTGACGCTCCTACGGTGAAGAATAATATTGTGAAGGCAATCAATAATAGGCGAAGAAATTGAAAGATATACGAGTATATAGTCAATCAATCTGCATTGGGCCAGCATCAGCAGCAGCCCTAACATAACTTAGCGAAGGCCAGTGCCCCTCATTGGGGACGTATATGGACTGTGATGATGATGCCGGTAAGGTGCTCAACGATCTACCATCAAAATCGTAATGATACATGGAGCGTGTACAATAGCTTCAAGAACAATGGGATGAAATTTTGTTTTGTGACTTCGTGTCCAGCAATGCATGTCAACCAGATTCAAGAAAATACATATAGTTATATACAGCAACACTCGTTGTCACATAGCCAGGAGATGCAAGAATGGCTGTTGCAGCAGCATATTTTTTAATTTTGCCCTGGTTGATCAATTCAATTTAGTAACTCAAATAAAGAGCATGCCAGGAATATGTTCCAGAGATTACGCTATACGCTTTGAAAGTGGGATTGTTTAAATATTGTTTCAACCTTACTCTATGGCACGGTAAGGCCTCTGGCCATTATATTATATTCATTATACAAGAACTAAGGACCTACAAATTTACAATGGGAATAATTGCTGCAGGTTGAGATGAAACCGCTATCCTCGTTCCACTGAAGCGTGTTATTTCAAAGCGAATAGTGATAAATTTTACATTTCGTCGTCTCGCGACATACTGACTCTGGTGGACTCCTCCTCTTTCCGCGTTTGGTCGGCAATATAGTTGATGCCGTCGATGGCCTTGTGCAGCTCGGGGCAGCGGTGCCAGCGGCGCAGGGCATCGCAGAGCGCCGCGGTGTCAGCACCGCGGCAGTGGCGGCAGGCGCGGCAGGCGCGGCAAGTGCGGCAAGCGCGCGTGGCGGCCGGCGGCGGCGGCGGCGGCGGCGCGCCTTCTGCCGCCCCGCCCGACCCGCCGCCCGCGCACACGCCCACGCCCGCCTCCCAACCGCACTCGGCCGCTACCAGCCCGCCCGCTGCCTCCTCCACAGCGCTGCTCACGAACCCGATCTCCGCACTGCACGACAATACACACTATATGCAGGACGTGGAAACACTGTACAGACCGCGTCACTTAAATAGCATCACCCCATATTTCAGCACTTTTTCAACACCCAATATATCATTTTATATAGTTTTTGGAATATTATCATTATAGGTCGTGGTCGAAAATTAACGGATATCGAAATAGAAAAAATAAAATTTTATTTGGATAAACAATTGTTTCATCGCGATATTGTGCATAAAACTAATTCTTCGAAGACATTGCGGCAAATAGCAAACGTGGTAAACACTAGTGCTTCATCATCTACAGTGCGACGCATAATAAACTCTTCATCATACATCAAACGGAGAAAAATGAAGAAGAAACCCCGTTTGTGCGAGAGACATGGAAAGGCCCAATTATCGTTTGCTAGAATACATATGACCTGAACTGATCAGTGGTATGATGTTGTTTTTACCTACGAAAAGAAATTTAATTTAGATGGTCCAGGTGGGTATTCATATTATCTTCATCAATATTTCTATTATTGAAGGAAACAAACTTCTAAACTGTACATAAACCTTCTTGAAGAAAAAATAAAAGATATTCGTAATGTTGTTAAAAAGAGAAAGTGGTTTTTTCAACAAGATAATGCCCTGTCGCATACATGACATGAAACAAAAAATTGGTTTAACCAAAATAAAGCCAAATTTTAGATTGGTCATCAAACTCTCCAGACTTGAATATCATCGGAAATGCTTGGGGCTATCTATCTTGTCAGTTATTTGCCGATGGACGCCATTTTAATAGCAACACAGATATTATACAAGAAATTCATAGAACTTGGAATAATTTGGACCAAAATTACATTCGCTCGTTATATGATTCTATTCCCAATCGAATTTTTGACGTTATTAAAAGTACTGGAAAAAATACAAATTATTAAAATTAAATTAAAATAATGTTTATTTTCCGAGTTTTATTTTACTGAGGCTAATTAAGTGACACACCCAGTTTGTTACTTCAGAATGCAGTTTTTATTATTTATTATCAATTGTCTGGCTTGTGCAGTAAACTTCTAACAATAAACTAGTACAATTTATTTATCAAAACAAATGCAGCAATTGCTCTCATAGAACTGGATATACAAAAAAATTTGGGAGTGAGGCTATTCAAGTGACGCGGCCATGTGTTATGTTTCTAGTACGATATGAAATTGTTGACGGTCGATCTTTCGTTATTTGAACGCGACGAAACCGCATCATCGTTTGCGATGACTGACGAAACAGTTTAAAGAAGACGACACAAAGTGATTCTTTGTGATCTCGAAGAATGGACTTTTCTCAATACACAAAATAAAGCTATTGCAAAATAAAATTGATGGACAGGGTAGACGTTTACGATCTAACAAAGTTCGCATTGTGCGAAATCATAAAAGTTAGTTAATAATTCTACATATGTAATACGAAGACTCCGCTGCGGAGAGCGACACTAGAGCTGTCTCAAGTTCAACATGAAAAGTGAGTGGTTGGCATGGGTTGACGTATCGTCCGTTGCTTGCTCCCAGTGTACTAGTGCGCAGTGCAGAGCGGACGGTGGACAGGTGCGCGGTGCGCGGTGCGCGGTGTGCGGTGCGCGGTATACTGACAAGCGGCTGCGGTGCGGGTCGAGGCGGTAGTGCGGGCGCCGCATGACGAGCAGCCGCGGCAGCACGTGGATGAACACGCGGCGCACCCACGGCGACATCGTGTGCGTCTGCGGCGACCGGAAGTGCACGTTCAGCACCACCACCGTCACGCATATACTGCGCAAGTACAACGATTGTATTTTTATATTATATTATTACAATTATTAACATTGAAAAGAGGAGATAAAAAATAGACCTTCAGAGTTTCTTGCCTGTTCTTCTCGAGAAGGCTGTCCCAATTATTAATATTCGTACGTACGGACAAGGTTTTTGTTTTTTTTTAAGCTTTTTTTGTTTTGTCTGTTGACGTCAATAAGTGCCTGTAAAGGTCTATGTTGAATAAAGATTATTTTGATTTTGATTTGATTTTGATCAGACTTAACACCGTATTATTATATAATACAATAAATGGAATCCACTACAGATAAGCAAATATATTTTAGAATAAAAAATGCGCTTGAATGACCCAAGGCGTTAAATGTATATGATTTGATAACTAATGCATATTATATATTTATTTGATTTGAATTATATGGATTCACAGGTTTAGTTTTCAAATTCTTACGTAAACTCATCTAAACACAGCAGCGGGAATACAATAGAAAAGTTACAAATACAAAAAGGAATTACTATCTATATATAATATGGTGCTGTGGTAAGTGTGTTCTCATTTAATTCTTTACCTTAGGATTCAGGTAATCCGATAGATGTACAAATATGAAAATCGAATATCGACGATTTCGCGATGTAAATTTCGCGAGAGCGGTAAGTCCAACATTTATCGACCAACCGTTGGATGTCATACTATAAAAATAAATGTGCACGGCATCGTATACGTGTACGTATATACGTATGCTGAGCGTTTATTGTTTGTGGACAATCATAGAAATCTAAATAACAAAGCTCGAAAATGTCAATGTACGCTTGACGTAGTCGCGGTTCAGGTGTATTAAAAAGAATAATTGAAATCTTTTAATATGAAATTACTAGAGGATTATATTCATTTCGATTAGCACATGTTTCGTCAATTTTAATTCTTACACCACGTTTGTTTGTGGTCGTTGTGGTTTGCTTACCTGAACGTATCCAAGATCATGGTGAAGAGCACAAACTTGCCGAGCAGCGGCACGACCAGCGACGTCGGAGGGATGATCTCCGCCAGGAGCAAGAAGAACACGGTGAGCGACAGCAGGATGGAGATAGACAGCGACACCTTCTCGCCGCTGTCCGACGGCAGGTAGAACACCAGCACCGTCAGGAA
Organism: Scirpophaga incertulas; assembly: GCA_036419045.1. NCBI lineage: Eukaryota > Metazoa > Arthropoda > Insecta > Lepidoptera > Crambidae > Scirpophaga > Scirpophaga incertulas. The sequence goes on along the minus strand of CM071638.1, from coordinate 26,535,189 downwards.
CGAGATCCCCATGCACGGGATGATCAGGTTCACCGTGTAGAACAGCGTCTTGCGCCGCATCGTGATGTTGAACGTTATATCCAGATACGGCTCGTCGCAGCATGTGTAGAATTTTTCATTCCTGTAAATGTAACATTTATTTGGTCACTCTTATTTGGTGTCAGATCTCAAGCTAACAAAATGTTACATGGAAAACTTGCTGAAACAACTTTGCGAGTGGATAATTTTTTTTATGTAATATGGCAAAGTACTGTTACGAGCTGGGGTCAGTAAATCAAACGGCGGTCTACCAAAACACTGAACTTTTATTAATTAGTACACTAACAGTCACTAATCACTTCACTGAAAGCACTGAAAGTCACTTCTTAGTTCTCCAATATCACTTCTTAGATGTTTTCGCACTGTATCGCAAAACAATACTCTCTCCCGGCGGCCGGACACAGCCTTATATAGTCCCCTAAGGTACTTGCCACTCTTGCCAGAACATTCGCGGACACACTCGAATGTGTAGTCCAATACATAAGCGCGTAGGAATGACGTCGCGCGTTCGAGACGTTTCGAGTATAACTGTCTCTTCCTTGTGCTATCCTTGTCACACAATACTCGAATATTCCCGTACTATCTTTCTCGAATATTCTGAGATTGTCTATCTCTTTCTAATGATGTTTTCTCATTCTAATACTTCTCGAATGTTCCTACTATATCTGTCTCTTTCTGCTATTGCTATCTCTTTCACTCCTATTGAAATTTATGTCCTTTTACTGAAGTAGGCTTAATGGCTCATAAGGGGTCCTGAAAACGCCTGAAAACGGGTTTTCAGGTTATTGCGGCGTTGGATAGAGGATAGCCTGAAACGTACTGAAAACATGTTTCAGGCGCCTGGAAACTACTGTAACTTGGGTGTAATTTAGATTTTTTAGTATGTGAAAGAGCTACTTCTGAAACGGCCTGAAACGACGTTTCAATCTGCTGAAAACGTTTCTAAGTCACAGAAAATCACTTTTGAAGTTTTACTAAGCCACCGGCGTAACAGTACACATGTATATACTTTGTTGTTTTACATTTCTAATATACTTATGAATATTGTCGCAGCTGAGCACTGCAGCATGTAGAAGTAAGCGGCTACCTAACAGCGGGCACCTCGAGGATGTCCCACTCTACGGACGTGTAGAACTCCGAGAGGTCGACGCCGAGCTCCACCACGTTGGTTCCTCGCGTCTCGTCGATGTGCCTTAGATCTACCTGTATCATAAACATTGATTGGATGGACTACAACCAAAATTTACCTGCAGATTTAAGATATACATTATTTTGTAACATTGGGGCTTAAATAAAAGTTGAGCCCTTTTGATAATATTTTTATCGGTGATATTTTACTATAGACATCGCATCTTCATACTGTGCGATGTTTAAAAATTGATTCACTTTTCAAGGACAGACTTAAATTTTAACATTTCACAAGATTATTAGTGAATGAAATAGACCATATAAAACCGAATAGACCATATAAAACTGTTGAATATAAAACCGAAGCGAGGAACAACATCTTCATTATGATGCTATTACTATGCGACTAAATCAAGTCACACCAATTGCCCGAATTTGAACGTCACAACTTCGACACGCTAGTGCGATGTCAATCTCATGCTTGTATATTGCATCACAGTAAGTCTAGTCATATAAATGTACTAAGTCAGGAGAACGCTTAAAGGAAATAACAATTCTGTTTCTTATTCATTACTCGTATAAGTTACAAAGTATAGAATTAATACGTGCAATCAAACCAAAAAGCTTATAAACTAATACCATGCCATCTAAAACAAATATGCTAAAGTGAAAAAAGCAACAGACCGAAGTAAGAAATTCTATTATAAATTGATACAGAGTATTGCTTATCATGTAGATATAAAAATATTATAAAAAACAGGAGCCGGTAATGTAATAAAGTATACTTTAGGATTAAAGTGAACACCTGGAAGCCGTCGTATGTCCAGGAGCCAAACTTCATGACGCAGGTTTGCTGGTCGAAGGGGAAGTACTCGACGTCGATCTCGCAGGAGGATTTGTAGATGGCGGGCGGGCGCCAGTCCACGCGGCCCGTGTAGTTCAGCGTGGCCTTGGTCGCCAGCGTCACCTCAAAGTTGCCGTCCGCGCTGTGGACACACCGCATCTCTATACTTGTATTTTGATGCGCCGCTGGCAGATAATTCTTTTTATTACCAATTAGGATAATTGCTTTCATCTAACGGGCTACAAGTGAAAACTGGTAAGTTGCAAAAAGTTGCTACTATTGTTATTCCAATTACATTCGTCTTACTGCTCAGTAACTTCACAGTAGTTTTATGTGGTTCTAGGAAAGTGTATGATTCAGACTTTATCCTAAGAAGAGATCAATTAATAGGACAATAAGACAAAGCAATTTTATGAGAATTGATCAGTTCGGTTCGTGAAGGTTCAATGCAATTACTTGTTGTAGAGTACGATGTCAGGACGCCAGATGTGGTCGGAGGGCACGTGCAGCATCTCCACGCCGCCGTACTCGCGCGGCTCCCACGACAGCTTGTAATCGTACCAACTCTGGAAATGCAAATTTGTGTTAATTATCTTAAGAAAATACATATTAAATAAGAAAGTAAGAATAGAAAAATTTTATATGGGTACACACCTGTTCTACCCATAAATTGGTCGTCATTATTTGATTCTTCAAATTCTGGAAGGAAATATGGAACAATTAAAAAAGGAACGTTTGTGATGAGCACTAAAAACAGAAAAGGAATTGCGGTTTATACCATCCATCACTGTGGTATTGTCGCGAGGGACCGCAACAAATTTCAAGAGAAAGGTTCAACAGATGTTGTGGATGGGAAAGGCTTCATTATTTATATATCATCACAGCTCATATACGTCCCCATCGAGGGGCTCGAGCCTACCCCAACTACGTTAGGGCGATTAGGCCTTAGTCAACCACGCTGGCCCAGTGCGGGTTGATTGACTACGTACACCTTTGAATCGCTTCGCAGATGTACGCAGGTTTCCTCACGATGTTTTCCTTCACCGTAGGAGCGTCGGATAAATGTACATATGAAATTCGGAACGAAAAACACATTGGTACACGGTGGGGATTAGATCGCGGGCCTCCCGATTCTATGCGGCGCACAAACCAGTACTTATACAAATCCAATAAGGAGTAAAGTTGTATTGATTGTTTTAAAACTAGTAATTTTCTAATTCAATAAATATATAAAATTATTTTGTTTAAAGAAATTTGAGAGTGAATCCTGTGAAGTGATCCTTGCAAATACCACGTATTTCCGGTGCAGTCTAACATCAATTCGTGCAGATTCTGGTAATAAGTTATCGGGGAACTGGAATCCCGTAGGTGTGGTATGTGTGACTGATGGAACATTGCAGCTGCAAGGTGCATGCCGTAGGAGCTAGTGGTTCCTGCAATGCGTTGGCAGCGCGGCCAGCCACTCACCACGTCGATGAGCTGGCTCAGCTTGAGCTTGATGCGCACGGTGAGCGCGTCGCTGACGTTGAGCACGGGCCGCACCAGCTTGTTGTAGTTGCTGAGCAGGTCGTCGTACAGCCGTTTGGCGTCGGGGTTGCCGCCGCACCCTGTTCCCACACACTCACTCTTAGCACCTACACAGTTTTAGCACATTATCAGGAAGACAAACAGTACCCAACGACAATGATGGATAGTGTGACGTAACGAAAAGTACAACTTACAATTTTATTCAATCTAAAGGTATCTGATTCCCGACTAAACTGTTTTACAAATGTACTAACTGATTATCTTGGTCTTTCTATGTAACTAATAGATTAAAGAGATTAGTACGCTATTGTTAAAAAATATGCCTTGTAGCTTATATGATAACCAGGGTTTATGGGTGAACCAAATTATAGGAGTATTGTGCTTAAGTATGAAAAACCGTGAAGTGGAGACAGCCTGGTGCGATAGCACTCACCGGCGGCGGCCAGCAGCAGCAGCAGCAGCAGCAGGGCCGCGGGCGCGAGGCGCGGCATGGCGGCGGCGGCGGCGGCGGCCCCGCGCGCATGGCGTCAGCGCATGGCGCCCCTCGCGCCCCACGCCCGGCCCCGGACCCGCCACCTGCGCACAACCACCTCGCCGTCAACTACGCCCGGGCTCTGGATGTCATCTCTACGGATTTAGCCCATGTCCGCGTTTTATTGGTCTACAATTAAGCGCAGTATCTGCTGAGCAAAGGGAGGTAATGATCGTGCTGTTAGACTGCGGCACGGATGGTGGCGTCTTTTTAGTTTTAAGTGACTGTTAAGTCTGGATCTTTTTAGGCGATAACAACCCTACTTCGAGTTCAACAGGTGCCATAGCTTTTATTAATACCGTCCCGCGAACGTTATATGAGAAACACAATGATATCAAATATTAGTCATTCAAAAACTTCGACACTACCCTTCTGTTACGCAGTGTGCTTGCAGGACCATCGGAGTGGTGTCTTGGTATTCTGACGGTACCAATAGGTGCGAGCACCACACGTAGAAGCTAATGCGGTACTGATTTTCTTACCGCATTAGCTTCTACGTGTGGTGGGGGAAAGGATAGGAAACCTTCAGAGGTTTCCCATCCCTTCCCCCTTTGTAGCCTGTAACTTACCGCTGATATTAAAAGCGACACCTCTTAAAAAGAATATCTGCTTACAATAACTGTTACTACTTGTGCTTACGACAACTAAGGCAAAGGAAAACCAACATGTATGCGTGTGCACATCACGACATACATGCGATCACAAGCGCCGTGGTCTTCTTAGTGTATTTACAGTCGTACACGTTACGTACAAAAAATAAACAAAAATACTTTCTCAAATTTTTGATAGACTACATTATTAAGTCGTATGGGGCGGAGCACACGCGACGTCTAGTGTTGCACATAGGTCATACAAGGACAATAATGACCACTGTCTGATCGACCGCAACGAGCTCATTACACTGACGGTACATTTTCGATACAGGATTATAATATTATGTCACATTGTGTGTAAGCCCTGCGTAATATAATTCATATTTATGAGCGCTGTGATAATTATTAATGATTTGTTAGGTCGATGCGAGGAATAATTTGGGAATGAATGATTTTATTTATAAAGAGTGCTTAAGGGATACTTCTCAGCAGCTCTCCAACGTCCCATTGGACCTTGCCAACAAGTCGTTACACATTTCTGCTAAGTAGTAAATTGTTGAATTTAAAGACGGTCTAACTTCTTATTTGGTAAAATCACTTTTATTTTAACCATTTAATCATCACTCGTTTTATATAAATAGTGCACGCATCGGCTGACATAATCACGTTAAGGAACAATCCTAAATTGCTGCTTTAGTTTATGAACGGCAAACTAATCCCATTGAGAGTGCCACCGTGAAAACTCATTAAAATTAGGTTTGTAGTCGGCGAATCGTCGAAGTCATATATTGCTATTTATGCGAGATTGTCCTGACTGTTGAGAAATTGATTCAACATTATAAAGAAATTAATGCAAATCAATTGAATCCAGTGGTAGTGAAAGGAGATAATAGGCCTCCTTGGGGGGATGTTGCCACATTAACATAGCATATAGCAAACATATTTTTTTATTATTGTTGCCATTTTTTATTTACCGTTAGTAAGTGGTAGAAGGATGCTGTGGGATTAATAATAGTTAAACAATGGAAGTCCAGTTTGAAAGCTCTGTTTAAGTCTCACAAATTAAGAGTGTCCATAAATCTCATAGATTTCAGTAAGTAGTTCACAAATTGATCTAAAGTAAACCAGGTGATATATATCGCTTGGCGTGTTTTTCGATGCGTAATTAATGGTTGCTTTGTTTTTGTCAGGAACAAATTCATAGATGACCTGCAGCTCAACCTTGTTACATATTAAAACACTTTATATAATTCAATTTACTTACAGATTAGTTAATTAATTAGTTATCTTTTAGGAATTTACTTTGGATAGATTCAGTGCTCTAAGATTATGCGAGTTAATTTTTCCACGACTTCAATGATAGAATTAATAAACTAGAGAAAAAGAAAGATTCTTGCGCTAATTAGAACATTGAAAAGCCTATTAAAGGTTTTACGAGGTGAGGTCGCATCTAAGGTACTGGGACTTGCCTCACAATACTAACAAGATATGATTATGTTGCACTTGTGGTTCTGAAAAGATCAATTACATTGCACACACACGCAAGTTGACTAATTTTTAAATGATGACAAACCACCGAAGAGTATTTCTACAAAAGTCTTTTAATGACGTTGATCTTTGATTGGTCATTAAGAATTGTTAAATTAGGAAAACATTTAATGATTTTTCAAAATCAAAATCAACTTTATTCAAATAAGACATTATAGAAAGCTCTTTTGAATCGTCCAATTTCTTCCCCTACCACCCATTTTGAGCTGTTAAGAAGAATGGGCGCAAGAAACTTATCAGCTTTATCAAAAGTAATAACAACATTTACAATAAATTATGTCGTTATCATACAACGTACATATGTGTTTACAATGTATACGGGAAAACAAATATTTACACTTTAGAATGTAATTAATGTACTCAAATCAACACCAATTTCAATTGAAACAAGAATATGAGCTGAATAGAATCCACAACATTTTTAGAAATGACCTCAATTTTATTCTAGTAAATGTGTTGTGACGCGCTGGCATACCATCACCGTCATTATATCTGTCCCCACGGAGGCGCACGAGCCTACCTTAAATGCGTTAGGGCGATTAGGCTTTATTAATCACGCCGCTTCAGTGCGGATTGGTCAAATTTACATACCAAAAACATGTTAGTACTCACAGAACCGACTTTCCGATTAGAAGCCCAATGCTCAGACTACGGTGTGACTAGGAGAGTCTTTATTTATTAGTTTTAGATTATTATTTCTTTTAAATTTTCTCTCAAAAAGTCTCTTGAAGTTGTAAATTGATCGAACAGTTTTCTTGTGTAGTACAAAAACTACAGGCAGTATTTCCCCGCAGCAAATACATCATCTTATCATCATACATCTTAATATGAATGAAAGTAAAGTGTCGCAGTAACAATATCAGTTACCAGAGTTTCCAGAGAGCGTAGGCTGCAGAACTACTATTAACTATTTGCGATAGTTTCTCAATACAGAGACCCCACTAAAGATTACTTAGACTAAGAACGAATTGTTGATAATGTTAAATAGCTTTTGCTTTAGAAATAAATAACGAGTGTAGCGTCAGTAGTAATCTCAAACCAAACATAAATCGTGGCAGTAAAGATAGGAGATTTATAGCAAAACTAAGTGAGATTTCTCTCTTGCCGTTTTTTACTTTGAAATTGCCTTTCGGTATCTGTGATATCAAAAGGACGACGAGAAATTTAATGTTATTGTTGTCGCCACAAAACAATTTTGAAAAGTAAAAAAGTAGGCGATCACCTGCAAAAAATTCTAAGATCTATCCTGGGTTGATAAAGATTCAATTGCCCCTCGGTGGTGATGATGAAAAAAATGTGATCAAAATAAATACCTCATTTATAGAACTTGAAACCAAATCGCTAGAAGAAATTTCAAGGTATTGTTCCATAGATACAGTGAATAATGTTGAAGGTTGTGGTTATATTATAATTATATACTTAGCATCAGAAATCTGAAACAATTCCTTTTTTACTGTTTCTGTCCTAATTTAGAATTTATTCCAAAAAATATAAATAATTGTGTAGCTGACTGTTACGCCATTACAGTGCTGAGCGAAATTGTCAAATTCAAAACTAGACTTTAATATGTTAATGCATTTTTCATTTACGTGTGTTTTTCTTCAGTCTCCACGCTGGGTAAAACGACTCATTAAGTACGAAACCTATAAAAGTTTAATTTGAATTTAGAGCATTAACTTTGGATTTGTTGCCGTAATACGAGACTATTAAATAACATACATACATACACTCACGCCTTTTTCCCATGGGGGTAGGCAGAGATTACGTCTTTCCACTTGCTACGGTCGTTACATATCTCTTTCGCTTCATCTACTTTCATAACATTCCTCATACATGCTCGACGATTGCGGGTACTTCTGACCTGGCCTTTTTTGAGGACACTTTCGATTTGTTCGAAATATGTTCACCTAGGTCTTCCTCGTCCCATATCTCCACTCACTCCAGCTTCATAAATCATTTTGGTCAGTCTACTTTATTAAATAAAATAACATTTATTCCTAAATATAAACTTTTTTATGACAATCCTTTCAGAACACCAACTTGCAAGGTGTTTCGATTTTTAATGAGAAATGTATTTCTTTTTTACATTCAGCTTAAGCTGGGTACTTCTAATTCCTCTCATGCGCCGAGTTACACCAACAATAAATTGGTGCGGGACAAATGCTTTAAACTCGTTAGGTATGTAAATAAATTAAACAAAGAGTAATCCATTATGGGAAAAGGATTAAAGAAATATGTTTAATTATATTTTTAATCCACATCTAAAGAGCGGAGTGTATCGGTAATCAGGCGTTTGCATTGAAATAATTCTTTCAAATCCGTTACTTATTGTACTTAATCCAAATTGTACTCCTAAATCAAACTAATGGTTCAGAACGAAGTTACGATACAACGTAACGGAACATGTCACAAAAGTGACAAGCACGTTCACTTTGATGTGCAGTAAAAAAGCTTATAAACAACTTTTTACAGAAACCCGAATCATATACAGAAAACGAGGTTAGTTCTTGCCATTTCGTACAAACCTTGTGATTCGACCATTGCATGAAATGTTCTACATATTCGAATCTGTTTGATTTGCGAAGTCTAACGTTGGTGTTACTGATATCAATTTACTATACACATTTGAAACAATCACTTATAATCGTCACTCTCGATAATTTAAAGAACACAATTTTGTATAAACATAGATCTTTATATCGGAAGTGTCAATGTGATAAGATACTGAAGGTTGGGAAGAGGTAATGTAGTGGCATTACTGACTTTGATAAGCAGCTGCTTATCAGCGCACCTGACCTGCATTCCATTCCCGCCGAGTGTGCAGTGTTTGTGATCCAACTTTATGTCGACGCACGTATTGCAACCGCACAGCTGACATTTATTCATACACCGTGGATGACTCGAACATCGTAGGATAGTAAAGTATATAATGTCCATTCAGAAATGTTATCAAAATGTCTCACGAACAGAAAGAACTGATAAATACGATACGTCGCTTAATAAGTAAAACTTAATATCTGCGTGCACTTATCTATCTGAGCATCTATTTATCGAAGACTTTGCCAAGATGTATTTGTGCAAATTTTGAGAATTTTATTCAAAAGTACGGTGTTGATTAATCTAGATTTCGAGTATATTTTTTCGGGAACAATATGCATCCGAAAACGCCTTGCCTGCGAGTCCAAAATATCAATTCATGTTGTGCACGTTCACGGTGTAAATTCTGGAAGCGCGTGTCTGAGGTATGAAGTATCGTGCTTGGGCAGTGGAGCTGCGCTGAGTGCCGGCACGAGCGAGCGGCGGTCGGGCGAGCGCGGGCGCGGGCTGGCGGCGGGCGGCGCGCCGGGACTGCCGCGGCGGGGCCGCCGTCGCCGCGCCGCCGCCCGCCGCCCGCCCTCCGCCGTCCGCCGCCCTCCGGCTGCGCGCGTCGCCGTACTCGCCGTACTCGCCGCACTTGCCGTGCTCACCGCCGCGACTCTCCTATATACCTCGGCGTAACTCGCGCTGAACTCTGTTCGGATTTGTCATAGAAAACTTTACTCTGGCGTTCCGCGATGGAGAACGCATGTAGCGCCCACTCTTGTGAAGGTTTGAAAGTTTAAACTAGATGCTGTTGACGAGTATGTTTAGTTAGGATAAAACAATCCAATCTGATAACTCAATACTAAAGTCTACGATTCTACGTGTTTCCAGTAATCTTATGTAGATCTGATTCATGATCACTCACAGTAAGCCTTAAAAGAAGATGAAAAGTCACCACAAAGGCAATGGAAAGGGCTTGCCTATATGAATCAAAATGGAACTTGCCACAACATTTATTGTATAAGCCGAATGCTGAGAACACTTCTTACAATAAAAATACTAAAATATCTTGACTTTGCAAACATTCCGCTGTAGCTATTTGGCTTCGCAAACAATAAGGTAAAAAGATTTGAATAATTTTAGAATTTAAGAGTTTGCAGAAGTTATAGTAAAAGACAGGATCTAGAAGGACAGCAGTGATCTGGAGCTGAAGTGGTTAGACCTTGTAAACTTTATCATGTTTCATCTTGTTCTAAGTGTTTTTTGAAGGAGTGGCTTTTTTAAGACAAACTGAACCTCATCATGTCATGTAAATTAATAAAGTACTACTAAAATTCTCATAAACTGATAAAAATGCACAGGAACAACTGTTGACTGAGTGCGATGTCACAAGATCAAATCTTGATATATTTATTAGATTTTTGCACAATTACAATATAAACAATGTTAAAATACACTTGATAAGAATCATTGTTAATTAAATATCATCGTTAGGCATAATTTCCATCGTGTAACGCGCACTACAGGTTATAGGCCTCCCTCAAGAGAGGTTTTGGCTGTCGCTTGCTATGTTATCCAGTGAGAGAAAGTGTCAAAGTGTCTGTTCGTTGGTGGGATGCACCGCGAGCAGGAAAAGTTTCCTTAAGTCCCACCAACTGTTTGAAAGCTATTTCACTCCAATTCATTACATCAATATTTATAAGATGTAGCGAAGATCAAAGTGCATGGTGTGATTTCTTTAATATGTTTCAAAGTGCCAGTGATTACCATTGCAGTGACATTTGCAAGCGACAAAGCCTGCCCGTTTTCAGACAGCGAACAGAAGGCGCGCGGCCGGCGGGCGCGGCTGCTCGCAAAACTTCGCGCTCCACTCTCATAGTTCGGCGGAGCCGCCGACTGCTCCCGACGCACGTGCTCCCTCCTCACGACCACTCCAATTACTTCTCACTGACAACTAAATTAAATAAACTTTCGGCGCTTTGTCACTTACAAGATTACTGGGAATCTTTGATGCGAACTTATCGCTGATACAGCATTGATATTTTGAAACGACTTACACCTTTAATTTGAATGTATATAATGCTCAATTCAAAAAAATCAGTTAAAGTCGCTCAGTGTTAAAAAAATCTGCAGGATATATTGTCAAAATAGATACACGTGTAATAATCGACGTAATAAACAAAATCGACGTAACACCATGTTAGCTAGCCTCTATATGATCCACTTTCATTCTGTAGTCAGTACAGTATCGTCATTCCATCTTGTGGGAGACTTGTCGACGCTCCGTTTTCTGGTATATGAAAAACTCAGTTGTCATTAGATATTAAACATTTCACTTACCACCATAAATAAGACAAGCACTTCATCAAAAAAGTACCGCGTCCAGAATTCAAGCTCAGGCAATAAATGTACTCTATTTAATTGAAAGCTGTCCATCTGTGCGCCCTTGATTGATGCCGGAGCGCACTCAGCGCCGCGGGCCGGCGATTTGTTCCACGGAGCTGAATCGCCTCGAGCCGCGATATCGCGTTACACGGCAAGCTTCCTCACACGGATTACTCTTAAAGGGAACGTAAAAAAGGCTATAAATATTGCGATTCTCATGAATTCGCAGCTGTGACCAGATACGATTCAAAGTTGAAAAGTATTCAGCTTCTACAAGGTACAATAAATAGTTCGAATGATAAATCTTAAGTAGAAGGAATGGAAACTTAAATACTATTACACATAAATAATTATGAAACATGTGTTAATGTATACAATTAAAACAATATCCTCAAAAAGTTTTAAATGGTATTCGATTAATCTCAACAGTGGTGGTTAAAATATGTGAAGACCGCAAAAGGCCTCGCATAGTCCACGAAATTTTCCAGCGGAGCACTCTTGCCGGCTCGGCATCTTGGTTTTTTAAAAATCTATAAATAAATATTTTTTACTTTTGTAAATATGTATATTTTACTAAACGTTTATCGATATGAAGCCCCACATTTGTTATCAAATTTTGGTACACCTAAATACTTTAAGGGGTGTATGTACTTCTCCTTTTATGTTGATTTATGAAGATAAACAACCGAAATATTTATTCATGCTGTTAAGCATTAACCAGCAAACAGACCAAGCGTTTAAATTGACGAAAAAGAAGAAAAATTAGCCTTTAGTGGCGTTTTCTGCCTTCATGATTTTGTCGCCACGCAGAACACGGCGTACACGAGCCAGCCGTTGCAACGAGCCTCCAGTATTGAACAGATCAAATATCGCAAATTTGTAGCAAAGTTTTGTCGCTCAATCTTGCAGAACGCTATTTGCGTCTGTGTCGAGGTGTTTGTTGGATACATCATTATTGTTGGAAAACTTCGGGGCTGGAGAGGGCTCACTCCCTTAATCTGGTATCGTGGTCGGAGGTCATTTACGAGATTGACCTAATTATAAGTCGATATACAGACCTGATATGCTGGAGTTATTGACTTGAGGTATTTTACAACACACGTAACGGTAAAGACAAGATATTTGAAATAAGAATGGACAGAGGTACATCCGTTTTGAAACCATTAAGGCGATTTATTTGACTATAGCAATAAAACGTGCTTGCACAGATTTCATAAACTCGGAGTTTCCTGTACCGGGCGAAGTAATTTTATGAATTCAGGTAACGAACGCCTGTCAAATTATGTAGACGCAGGAACGTGGACAGGGCATAGAAAGAGCTGAAGACGGATACTCTCCAACACCATAGCGAGGTATGACTCGAGTTTCATTGCGCAAAAAAAATAGTTCTACCGTCTTAAATCATATAATATTTATCTTAAGGCTACATAAATACTTGCAAACACGCAATTCGTTTTCATCCCAAATTCTGGTGCTGCTGCAGCGACCAAGATTTGGATGAATGCGTTGGAGAGTAGGCGCGTTGGGGCGAAAGCGGCCATAATCCAATAGCACGGACCTTTTATCGGCGACGCTCGAAAGCCTTCGCTTTCGCGGATAATAGTGAATTCGGCCGATCAAAGCCCCTGCACAAAGAGGTAGCAATAACGTGACTCAATTTCATCGCCCGCGCCATATCACCTCGCAGCTTGGATCTTTGCGAACCCTTTGGTGGAGGAGCACTAAAATGCTTGAACGATGAAAAATGTCGGCGGTTATACCTTATGTTCGACATCACCAATATATACGGCATTTGGCTCGCATATTGTCTCCGCTCTGTCCCTCTAATCGCATATGGAATAGTTGGCGCCACCTGCTCTCGAAGGTCGGCAGTGTGATGGGTGGACTTCATATGTTCTCGAATAACTTATGTAAGCTGGAAAAGGGACTGCCGCCTTTATTGGAGAATTATTGTTGCGAAATAGAGCCCCCCACCGCTGTGTAGCCTGATACAAAGTGCCACAGAGAATATGTACTTATTATTTTGGTGTTGTTATAAATTTTGCTGCTTTATTTCCTACTGTAAAAATAAAGGGCCATACTCTGTGAAATAAAATGAGAAAGTCATTACTTCTATTTAGTTATCACGCGCGAGCTCAGTTTACGAATTGTATTAGGCATCGATATAAATGGAAGTTCAATTGCGTATTACATTTTGTTGTGAAATAAACCTGGAATAGTTGATACACAATATAAATATCTATAATATATTATGATCTAAACAAGATATCTATCGACATATATACGAGGTTGCTCATAAGAGTCAACAGCCAAAAGATTAACTGTTTGTCCCACAGGTTTATTTTTGTAAGATTTCCTTGATTGATGCTGATTGCTGGTTTGCTAGCACATTGTGTCAAGCTGGGCTCGGACGATTGTTCACTGCTCGCCCTCCCCTCTTGTATTGCTAATGCCATTGTTATGGTATCTTCATGGCGAAGATCACTTACGAGTCTTGACACAACAGTCAGTGTTGACAAATATTTTATGGTGTCTTCTGATATCACAGTGATAGTAGTGCACCTAAAGTCCTTCCAACTTTATACTCGTATTTTGTTTTGGTGCAAGGCATTTGGAACTTTTTTCTAAATTAGTCTCGTTTGCTGTTTTCAGGCCATTTATGAAAATATTGTCTCTTCTAATAAATATTCTTAATGATCTTTGGATGAACCTTATTTCTAGTCATTATATTTCCTCCAATGCCCCCAAAATCATGGGGTCTTTTTATTTTTGGTACAGCAAACACCACTACCAGCAATAATGTATATTGAGTCTTATTAACATGTACCGTATGTCATTAATAACACCAAAAAATTCCAATGAATCAATAAACAGAAAGTCTCCTTGTTTTTCTTATAAAAGCAATAAGTACCGTTGAAATATATATTTAGTTTGGTTAAGACCCAAAATAAAATTTATGTTTTTATTAGATATTGTTAAGAGTATATTCATAACATGTACCATATGACATTATTAACACCAATAATTTCCTATCAATCTAATAAGAGAATTTCTCAGTGTAGTTGTAAAAAAAATACATGAGCCTTTAAATCAGGGTCGTTTTAAGGATACGCTTAACCGGAAAATATTAATAACACGTACCACTTGTTATTATTAAGACCAAAAATTTTCCATCAATGAAATAAGAAAAGCTGTCTTTGTGTTTGTCACAAGAAACAACAGCTACCACTGAATCAGTCAAATAGGAGAACCTAAAATAATTATCATATCTGTAATCTCTTCAGCATCTGGCGGAACTAATATCTCCGGGGACAGCGACAATCTTTTTAGCGCATCGTTTTTCTTGTATTCCTTAATTTTTTTATTAAACCGTTCGTCCTCTGTCTACAAATTACATGTTTTAGGCATTCTTATTAAGAATATTCACTTTGTATGAATACAATAAAAAGTGAAAATTGGGATACAAATTCATCTGTCAAAAATTCACTTTTTCGTGCCAGATGTTGACAGATGCGGAGTTGTCAGCACCGTGTGTTTTGTTTATGATACCTTTTGTTTTTTCGCGTCGCGTCACATACGATGTGGACAGTGGAGGTACATAGTAAATTTCAAGAAGATATCTCGCACTAAGCATGGCTTATTATTGATTTGTAAACTTAATTATTTTCTAGCGGGTACCCTCAGTATTGGGCATCAGCCCACCCCTGCTTCGAGGAACTGTCATACTGATTGAGAAAGTGATTTTTCATTGTGACAGTACCTAATATTTGCTTGAATAAGATTGAAATATTACAAATTAGGTATCATTTCACGCAGCTTGGCCCGAACACGAAACTCCGACAGCAAACCGTCTATTTAAAAATTTCTGAAACGGGAGCTATTGTAACGACCGCAAACAGAACAGCACGTCGTAAATCAAGGGAGCAAGAGCGGCATCTTCCGAAAAGTAGATATCGTCCGTCGGCCGCAGTCAAGGCTGCCGCCCAGCCCGCGGGCTCCCCGCGCGCGCCCCCGCCGCCCTGCCGCCCGCCGCCCGCCGCCCGCGCGCCGCGCCCGCCGCCCCGCGGCCCCGCGGCCCGGCCTTGACCCAGATCGCGCACGCACTCGCTGCACCGCCCGCGCCCGCTCGCTGCTTGACATCCATTCTTTGTCGCACCGCGCCGCGTTTTGGCAACGGAATGCATTTACACGCCGGCATAAAACCGCCAAGTAGGCGACAACCTTACAGAATAAAAAAATAATAGCGGTGCACTACACTAGGTACTACATTCAAACTTTTATGCAAAATACAAACACCATATTAGGGTCCCTATGAATCATTTAATCTGGTTTATTTTAGCTGTGAGTGAGGTGGGCGTATGTATATACTATATGTATATGACGGCACTGCAGTCGCAAATTAAATTAAAAGTAGTTTTATCATTTGCCTTCCGTTAATTGTCATAATTTTTTACAAACTTTTATTTACTTTCACTTGTCCGTTGTCTGTCGTTCTGTAATCAAATCTTGCAACTTAAATTTGATCCACTTCCCGTTTCCGATTGAGCTGAAATTTGGTATACACGTTTAGTTCGGATGACATGCACGATTAACTGTGTGACGTCATTCTAAATCCAACATGGCGGCGTATCCAATATGCGGACCATTTATTTTTAATGCACTCCTACAATATGGGTATCAAATAAAAGGGCTTGCCAAGAATAACTAGAAAAAAAATTAAAGAAAAAACCTTTTTAAAAACAAGCTTTTATTATTTGTTTATAAAATGAACTAAAAGTTAAAAATAAATTAACTCGAAAAAGAAATATAACACTTTGTAACTTGATTGTAACCTTTACGACAAATAAGCGTCTTCGTCTAGGACAAAATAATTCCATATTGTACAAATTTATTTAATTTTAACCTAAAACTTTTCACCATACATAATTATTCAATCTCGTCCCCCCTCTTTATCATAGTCCCCATTTATAATAAAAGCGTGTTACATTGTGATAGCTTGAGGAAAATGTTGTGTTGTATTAAATTTGCCTATCTTTAAATATAAACGTTTTCTTAATATGGTAAGTTTAAATTAATTATATCAAATACTTTACAGTAGATTAAGTCTCTAAATGTTTTACTTCCGAGACGTATGGTGTGACGTTGAAGATGGCGCGGCATACGTCGAAAATAAAAGGATCTTTAATATTTACATTTATTGTGAAATTAGGTACTATAATTAGACGTTGTGTTTATAAAAAATAGTTAATTTTATAATTATTTTTCATAACGTTATTAAAACTAGAGAAATTTACTTGACTGTATTTAAATAACGGAAGTACGCAAAACAATAAATTCGGAATGAAGTATAAAAACTAAAAGTTAACGTTATAGGTGTTTTTAAAAAATTATTCAATCATTTTATTGGAGAAAGCAAACAGTGAAAATAGTGAGTAACACCTTACTTGTTCTATAAACTTGAAATATTAGTGTTCGTGTAAAAATAAATAACTGGTGATTCATCAAACAATCTGTGTAAGTCTTTGATGATATTTCCACACCGTTATTCCAACTAATATTATAAATGCGAAAGTAACTCTGTCTGTCTGTTACGTTTTCCCGCTTAAACCTCGCAACCGATTATGATGAAATTTGATACAGACAATCTTTAGACCCTGAGACAGAACATAGGCTACTTTTATTTCGAAAAGAAAAAGGGATGAAGGGGTTGAAATAGAGGTTGAAATTTTGTATGGGATTTCTTAATTTTTTAAGATAAAACCATGAAACTTTATATTTAAGCACTTGATAAGAAATCGTTAAACATTAGTTCTAGCATTTTTGAAAATTCGACCACCTAGGTGGTGAAATAAGGGTTGAAAGTTAGTATGCAAGTTCGTCAAACATCACGTCATAAGAAACAAAAAAGCTTCTAGCATTTTGAATTTTTTACCAGTGTGGGGGTGAAATAGGGGTTGAATTGAAGATAAGACCATGAATCTTGGTACCTTAGAGATAAGGGACCAGGATTGACAAAAACTAATTTCACGCGGGCGAAGCCGCGGGCGGAAACTGGTATATATATATATATTGCAATATAATTAATTTAAAATGTTTACAGTACTATTGTACCCATAATTGAAATCTGAAGGAGGCTAGGGAAGCATGGTGTGCGTTGGGCTCGGGAGAGGATGTCCCAGTTTTCATACCCATACTTCACTATTTAATGATACCCTGAACGTGCCGGCATTCTGGCTGTATCAGCACCGGAGTCAGGTCATTGGCTGCATGCACTTCCATTAAGGCAAATAGGCTCTGTTTTGGACCCAAGCAGCTTAAGGATGACAAAATGTTTAAGGCTTGGGTCCAAAATATGTGTACCCCACGTGTGTGCTTGTGAACAAAATGTGGACCAGTTAGGACGACACAGCTTTTCTTGCGCGTGCTGCCTATTTCGTTGCAGCACCATTAACGATTTGGTCCGTCGGTCGCTTGCCACTATCTCTATACCTGCAGTTCTTGAGGCCATGGGAATGGCGAGAGATGACGGCCAGCGGACTGGTGAGATTATATTGGTGCCGCAACACGCGTGGATACTTTGACACAGTCCCACATCCTGACCACACGCTCCAAAGCTGGCTCTGCGGCTGGCCAGGCCCAGATTAATAAGCTCGTCCTCACTGAACGATTACGACTTCGTGGCGCTCGCAGTAGAGACGCCTGGCCCATGGTCAGCCTACACGATTTTGTCAAAGCTTTGACAGCACGACTAGTCCAAGCTACAGGAGACCTTAAGACTGGCGCATACTTCGCCCAACGTATCGCTCTAATGGGATCCATGCTACAAGCTGACTTGCGGGACGGGGTTTTCTTTTTATAACTAGGTTTTTTTTTTGTATTCATTTAAGTGTAGAATTATATACATATATAAAATTAATGTTACACTATTTATAATACAATTATTTATGTCAAAATTGTCTCTTTAAACTAATTAATAAGTTCTGTAAAATCTATTATAATAAATTATGACTTATGTAAGAATCGAATTAATGTGTGTGTGCTTTTTTTGATTAATGTTTTTTGTGTTGGTGATTTTATTTCGTATAATATATAAAAAGTTTTGTATGTAGGTATATAATTTTGTGTGGTCAGAATAAGTGAAAAGTTGAAAAGGTTAGAAACTTTGTCATGACACTAAGTCACAGAGTTCTTATGGTTTTGTCTTATATTTCGGAATATTGCCGATACTCAAATTTTCTGTCAATACTGAGGTGTTGTGAAAGTAATAAGAAGAAAACTTTCACAAGATTAATATTTCACAAGTCTTGAAAAAGCGATAGAATTGGAAAACAATAATGTGGACGGTCGTGTATTGAATCACGGAGTGTCGCCACATTCCTGAATTTCGTTGTCATGTTGGGACGTTGTCATGTTTGTAGTACTGTGTATAATAATGTATTTATCCGCGCGGTGATGGATTAATATACATGTGTTGCCGCTCCTTTTAATCCCATGGAAGCCTTATGAGGCCTTGACTAGCTTGTAACTTTAATTACACCTCTGCAAAGAGATAAGAACTTCGAACATAAGCGTGATATCGACAGAACTGACAGCACGGCGCAGTAAAACAAATGCTGTCCATCTAAGACATGAACTATTCTTCGCAATATGTGCGTAGAACTACGTTGCACCTGCAGTTGGATGGATTGACTTAAATTACGATGTACTTATAATATTGCTTAATACTTGTAATATTGCTTTATTATATTTATTTTATTAAATAATGTAAATTAATATTCAAAAGCTCAAAGGCCGTCGTTAACATCTTAGTATTGTATCTAGAACTTGATCGGTTAATGTCCACCACTTTTGGAGTACAAAGTAACATTTTAAGCTATCGTCTTCAAAGTTAACTAGAAAAGATGACCGCCGCGGGCGTCAGCGAAATGAGATTCGTTAATCAAATTATTTTCGACACTTTGCTTCGCCGAGCACCATGGTAAAGTTTCGCGCGCGTGTCTCAAGCCTTCGTTTAGATTTAGGACACGTCCGCCGACCACAATCGACTTATTACTGCAAAGATACGAGATTCGCTCCACGCCTTTTAAATATTAATTGAAATTCAAAACATGGTGGGGATGCAATCAACTGCTAAAGGCCATTCTTCGTCAACAAAGACGCTTGATAGCCAATCTCGGTAATTGTATGCCTTAACGGTTGCTTCATTGTAAATAATGTTGTTATTGTAGCATTCAAGTCAAATTTGCTGCTACAAACGGTCGATGAATTAATAGCGTAGTTGAAGCTACGAGCTTACACTCACGTCGTAGTCACACCATGTAGCAGACGTAGTCGCGCAGTCACGTCACACTGTTATCAATTTAGACGAATCTTAATTACGTCCAATATTTATATTCCGTCTAAAAGTTGCGAAGTCTTTTGATTATTCAATTAAATTGAACAAAATTCTTGTTTATAAATATATTTAGTTACAAAGTTAATAAAATTCTTGACATTATTATCAAAACTCTTAATCAGAAATGAGCAATACATTTTGTAATATAGCAGAAAATGTTTAAATAAATTATTGATATCGTTCGTGGCGCTTCATTTATAGGATTCAATGGCTTATAAGAGAAATTCCTTTTTTCCGTCTGCTAAAGCCCTTTTCCTTTGGAATCCGTGAAGGTACCGACTTGTAGTTAATATCAAATACTTATATGTTCAATTGGTACATTACAGATCTTTTGAAGCAGGTCTTTTGAAGCTGAAAAAAGAAATTATGTTTCTATATCAACGTATTTCTCAGTTTATTATAATCTTATTAGTGAATTGATAATTTGTTGAATTGTACTCAACCGAAAGACGCGGAAACAAGTCTCTTGCGCCAGAATAGACTGCTGAATAAAAAAACTAACAACAATTGAACATTTAAAGTATACAGATGTAAAAGATAATTAACAACGGTTTAAAAATAACGCGTCGGTGGCTCGTCTAATCTGGAGCTCTCTAGGGCTCGACTCTGTCATGTACCAATTTTATCATTTGAACATTTATCCCGCACTTTCCTTGAGGGAAATCAGTGACTTTCCCGACAACGGTGATGACTTTTTGGGAAGTCTATGCGTAAAGTAACTACGAGTAATACGTATTTGACTAGCGTGATTAACTAAGGTATAATTATCTTAATTTGGGCAAGGTTATGCCCCTTGGTAGGGACGTCACTGGTAGGTATAAGAGATATTTCCGGGACCGGACGGGGTCCTGGGAAAGGTGCTAGCGCTGGCGCTCAGGGCGTTCGGGAGCACGGTGAGGCAGCTCTTCACGAGCTGTCTCCGCGAGGGCGTGTTTCCCGTCGACTGGAAGTCGGCCAGGTTGGTGCTCCTCAGGAAGGAGGGAAGGACCGGCGACGTTCCATCTTCGTTTCGTCCGATCTGCTTGCTGAACGAGGCGGGGAAACTCTTCGAGAGGGTTATCTCCGCTCGTATCAGCGAGCACCTATCGGACTGCAAATTTGGATTCCGGCGGGGACGATCAACGCTGGACGCTGTCCAGCGTGTTCGTTCCCTGTCGGAGTCCGCAGTCCGATCGGGGGGGGTGGCATTGGCGGTGTCGTTAGACATCGTCAACGCCTTCGGTACCCTCCCCTGGCAGGCCATTAGGGAGGCGCTCGTATACCACGAGCTGCCTCCCTACCTGCGGGCCGTGGTCGGGGACTATCTGCGCGACAGGACGATCGGCGTGATGGGACGGGACGGGATGGAAACGTCGAGGAGGGTCGAATGCGGCGTTCCGCAGGGGTCGGTGTTGGGACCCCTGCTATGGAACCTCGCATACGACGCGGTCCTTCGCACCAGCCTTCCTCGCGGCGTGAGTGTCGTCTGCTACGCTGACGACACTCTCGTCGTGACGACTGGGGCCGACTTCGAGCCGGTGCTCAGGCTTGCCGAGCTTGGGGTGGCATGTGTCGTGCGGGCGATCCGCCAGCTGGGTTTACAAATAGCGCCTCACAAAACCGAGGCGCTATGGTTCCACGGCCTTCCGAGGCGCCGGAAACCACCCAGCTGCCGGATCCGGGTGGGTGACGCGGTGGTCCCGGTGGGGCCGTACATAAAGTACCTGGGCCTCACCCTGGACCGCCGCTGGAGCTTCGAGGAGCATTTCGTGCGGTTGGTCCCCCGAGCCAAAAGGGTGGCGGGCGCATTGCATCGCCTGCTGCCCAATCTCGGGGAACCGAGGGATGGAGTCCGCCGCCTGTACGAGGGCGTCGTGCGATCCGTGGCCATGTATGGGGCTCCCGTGTGGTCGCAAGACTGCGCGAGGTCCCCCCGCTGCAGAGCTCTGCTACGGAGCCTGCAGCGGATAATGGCCATACGGATCGTACGAGGCTACCGTACAATCTCGTACGAGGCGGCAATAGTTCTGGGACGCTCCCCCCCATTCGACATCCTGGCCGACATGTACGCGGCGACGTATGCGTCGCGGCGTGTCGACCGGGGGGCGATGGGGGGAGCGCCCTGGAACCCGCGCACGAAGTGCCTAAGCGGGAGTGGCACCGACGGATTGTGGCGGCCTGGCGTGCGCAGCTCGAATTACGGATCTGCGCGCGCCAGCGGGCCGTCGGTGCCATACTCCCGCACCTCGAAGCTTGGCTCAACGGAAGGAGGAGGTCACCTACCGATTGACTCAGATACTCACCGGGCACGGCTGCTTCAGTGAGTATCTGTGTCGAATAGGACGGGAGGGATCGACACATTGTCACCACTGCGCATCCGACCTCGACTCGGCCCAGCACACGCTGGCGGAGTGCCCCGCGTGGGCCTCCGAGCGCCGAGTCTTGGTCGCAGAGATCGGGCGAGATCTGTCTCCGCCGGCATTGATTGCGGCAATGCTGGCGGACGAGGGAGGTTGGAGGGCTGTGGCCTCCTTCTGTGAAGCAGTAATGCTCCAGAAGGAGGCCGCCGAGCGGGGTCGGGAGATGGCCGATCCCGCTCGAAGGAGGCGGCGCCGGGCTCGGTAGCACAGCTGCGGCGCCGCCGCGGGTCGCCGGCGGGCGCGAGGAAGTCGCGACCGCTACGGCGACCCGGGATGGACCACGCCCCTTCCGTGGCCGGGGGGCGTCGTCGGTGGAGGGGACCGGGGGAGGTGGTAGCTTCCCCCGAGGAGCCTCCGCTCCCCTCTAGAGAGGGGAGCGGAGGCTGGGGGTTCCCGGAAGTGGCCTTTGTGTGCCCGGGGGCTCCCTACATGCCTGAGGAGGCCATCCCTGAGGTTTTTAGTGGGTAGGCCTCCCCCTTTTGGGGAGGAGAGCCCCACATAACCCCGGCTCGCCACAGTCGGGGTATGCAATTTAATGCATTTTCCTCAGGGGAACAAAAAAAAAAAAAAAAAAGGTATAGATATTTGGGGCATTGCAACAAAGAGCTTGATACCAGATTCAATTTTCCATTGCCATCATTGTACCGTAATTTAGAGCACCAATAATATTGGAGGACCTGGATCTGAGGAGCTCCGATCAGTCAGTCATACATTGAAACACAATGATGTAAAACGCTGCTGCTGAGGAGCGGAGGTACTTCCTCTTTTGGATAACTCATTACAGAGGTGAAAACCAAGCTAGCTCTTTATTACGAGATGGACGCGGCCGGTCGCAGGACAGCCTCGTTGCGTACCGTGCCAAAGGCCCATAAACCCATCAGCTCCGTGCATAATAGATGCGCGCTCGCGCCGCTTAAACCGAATAGACTCGCCCGTGTGTTATGGCTCGAGGCAATTAATGAATATTGGAAGAGGCGCGTCTGACTTCGTGTTGATGGAAAATGGCAGTTAATTAAATGTTTATGTTTAAATATTGTATTCTGAATTTGCGAGAGAGATCAAGTTGAAATCACGCTGGCAATGGGTTTTCATTATATATTCTTTTAGATGTTCATCTAAAAGTGTTATTTATATTATACCCCAAAAATAATGTGTTATTTCGAATTTATAAACGAATACACTTTTTGTAATGACAGTAAAGAATCGAAGTGAAATCAATTATTATTTTGAGGACATTACATGTATTTTTATACATCAGTACATTTCATGGATAACATACAATATACAATTTTAAAATCAAGAAATAATAATTTGAATTAATGACTATTGGGTGAATTTCAGTTTTATAACTTTTTGACACTATGCGAAAATGTAATATATAACGAAGGCCTTGAACAAAGTCTACTTTTATTTTTATAGTACTCCGCAGAAGAACAAGTAGATTGGTTTTATATAATTTTAAATAAATTACCGGCAATTGCCTAAAATACAAGATTAAAATCATTCCAAGATGGATACCAATTCACTGATAGGCCTTCTATATGCGTCTCAATATAAAAACTATCCTTGGTAATGCTTTTTATGGCCCAATAGCTCAATAGAATATGATATAAAAATAAAAAAATTATACGCTTCTAATGCTCCGTAAAATATAGTTTAGTAACGAACATTTATTTTTACATAGAATAAAATATGAGTGCTAATTAAACTGCTTGTATCAGGCTAATAAATATATAGTAGCTGTACGCAGCGGTAGTAGCTCGGAGCTTGAGAATCATTAAATTATTGAAAGAGGTAGGCAGCACGAAGTTGCGGGCGGCGCGGTGAAGCCTTAACGCAATAACCGGCGGTTATCGGCGATCGCATCGCAATATCCGCCGCCGCCTCATGCAATCACTTAGCAGACGGCCAAGAAACGCCCGCGATCCTTCCACTTCGCAACTTGGCCCCAAATCTATACGATGTCGCTACTTTGCTAGTTGACGCTTATACCTGCATTACAATGTCCATAAGAGAAACACTTTTCATAAACTTGCTTATCAGACACAATAATTTACTTAAATCTAGGCCCCACGAAACATAACTAGGACACTATAATATACTTTAACTTAACAGCGTGTCAAGGAATCGGTTACTGCCTTCACTTGCAACATGTGCCTTCTCAATGAGGTCCAAAACTTTTGAGAAAATGGCCGATCATAGCGAGCACTAGTACTTTCTACTACTAGTACTCTCCGTAACAAATATTATGCAGCTTGTGGCGATAGCGACTCAGTGTGAATGTTTGACGGACTTTTAAATTATGCTCATTGATGACAGACAACAAAAAACAGAACACTAGGATAGTAGTGGCTCAAGCCAATAATTATAATATACATTTTTTACAATTACAATAAATAAACAAGTGGCGGAATTCAGGGCGATTTGTAGCAGAGCGCGCAACGCGGAGTAAAGGGGTAATTCCACTTGAATTAATTTCATCCTGAGGCGTCCTAAATAAGAATGAAGGAATGATTACATTTTCCTAATTAAGCTATTAAATCAGTTGCTAGCGTAATGGTTTCAGTTCTGTCCAAAAAACAAAACCTTTAATTCCTCGTAGGCCTGACTCTGGCTCGATCAATATAGGGGATACCTGGGTGAAGGTATACCTGCTGCTGTATGAAACCTGCAACCAGAAACATTTTTGTGTCAACACGGATGCTGACACAAATAGTATTGATCAACTTCATTTATGCAGCTTTGATTTCTTTTTGGGGTGAACAGTTTCGCGGGGAGTGTTGACGTTTTCGGGCGACGTCGGCTGCTTTCGTTAACACCGCAGGGTATCCATCAGCCCAAAAGTGGTGGATCAATCTGAAGAACTTCGAAAATTCCCTAATCGATGCTCCTGGGACGGAAAGAGCAGTAGACGTGCACCGAAGTTCGCACTCACACGATATATTAAATAACATGTCGGCTTACCTATTATGCATTCCAACTGTGCAGCATAATTATCTGACAAAATTTACGTTTAATTAGCTAATTTTTCATCACCCCAAAATCCTTAAAAGTAACTATGTACTACACAAGACATTAGCGTAGGCATAAAAAGTTGGGAAAATCGTTCTTTTTATGTAGGGCGCTAAATGAAAACACTCGCGCTCGAGCTGCCGCGGCGACGTCACGTCAGTTTGAGAGTCGCCCGTAATTGGATCTTCGTTAGGGACGCATTATCTGTACGTCGTCGCCGGTACAATATCACGTAATACGAGCCCGCTTGGTTTATCACAACAGGAAATTGCTTTTTTGCGGCTTATATTGCATACTGTTTCGTATTCTAATATTGGTTACTTGTGTCTACATACGTACGTACTTGTTGTGGGAGTTAATATGAATCCTTTTCCTTATGCTTAACTGTTTCAGAGTTGAACCTCAATAGCAATGTTTGAGTTGAACATTTTCATTACGCATGAAGAGTTGGTTATTCTGTGTCTGCCTCGTACAAAATTAATAATCAAGAAAAATGCTTGTTCGTATGTGGAATGTAATGCTTTTGTTGGGTAAAGATTATTTTGATTTTCATTACGATTGTGTCTTATTAGATAACCACGTTGACCCAATGGAAATCGGTTGACTTCACATATACTCGTACTTTAGATTTTTTTTAAAGTTGTATGCTTGTGTAGTAATATACTGATTGTGTAGTAATATATGTATGAATGATAGCTAGTATTATGAACATATGTAGATAATACCAAACACGTGCATGAAAATTGAATTTTCTCTACACAAAATACTACAATGTCTATTCAAATCACAAATAGGCAAAAAGCGTGCTGCGCTTCCGTTTGGGTATTCACTTCAGCCTAGAATGGGAGGAAGATACATGGCCGTACTTACGTAACCCGAAAGTGAAGCAAATGCAGTTATTTAGCAAGCTGTCGAGTTTATCGAATGAAGCTACGGTTCAATTTGTACAGCGTAATAAATGAGTGGATGAGTACTAGGCACTGAACTACAAGAAGCTTGGCGGCGACGGTAAAAATAATTCAAAACTCTCCAGGCAAAATTGAAGTCAACCTGGTGATATCAATATGATCTCAACAAGCCAAATGTTTTAGGCCACTCTTCCGAGAAACGGTCGCTATTCATTCAAGGTCACTAGAACCAAGGCTTTGGGCTGAGTTTAGCCGGTAGGTCATCGGTCGAGCAGCCTCAATGGACTTGGTGTCTTCGGCACTTAATGGCGCCGGTATCCGCGGGAATTCCCAACCTCTTCTCTGTTGCGCGAAAGAAACATTGAAAACCGTGTTTGGGATTATAGCAATAATGATTTCAACCCACCAGTCAGCTAAATTCGGTTCATGCTATTTTGGAATACCAGTGCTGGCCGCTAGGCCATGCCATATGACGCAGCCAGGCGCGGTCTGTCGGTGCAATTAGTATCATGCATACCACTGACGGACCTATGTCTAGCAGTGGGCGTTATTGGTCTTTATCTTGTTGGGGTTCTATTAAAGCTGCGTTCTTCATTGTGCGGCCATCAGTCCAACAAACAATGTTCCCTGCCCTCTGCCACTTAAGTTTCACAATTCTTCAAGATATGTCGATGACCCTAGTTCTTGTGCGAATTTCGTCATTTCCGATATTTTGCTCTTTATTGCCCTTTGTGTGAGTGAGCCTTCATTGATTATTGAATTACGAAAACCTATTACATAGGGAATAGAGACAGCTTCAAGGTTAACATGTACAGCGTGACTTACATCCGTGTGTACTCTGGGCACGCGGTGAGAAGTACTGGCTTAATTTCCGGTCCGCCTGCAGCACGCCGCGGCCGCCCGCCCGCCCGTCACGTATTTACCCGACGCTCACAAGTCAGCAACTGCTGACTTCCAACTCAGCTGCCAAATGCCAAGTAAACATTGAAACTGACAATATATTTTATTTTCCCACCTCTGGCTTTATCCTTTTCTTTACAAATGTCTTTTAAAGCCTATTGAACGCAAAAACTTTGATAAGTTTGTAACTTTTCATGTTGTCGGCGGAGTTTTGTAAGCTCGAATGAAATCTATTGATATGCTGGTAATGATTATTTGTTCTGTTTATTGTTCTTTGAAGAACTGAATGTTCTCGCTTTGTATGCTTTGAGACACCCATAACTTGGGAAGGAGTTATATTCCTCGATGAGCTGACAGATAATATAGTTAAATAGGCATAAACAGCTTTGGGATTTCTAATGCAAGCTCAGGCACTCCGCCAGGAGGCACTCCGGAGGCACCTGGCGAAGGCTCATCCGATTCTCTTATAGGTAAAAGATACTCACGGTAAAAGAAATATTATGTCCATTCTCAGGTTTCAAACTATTTCAAAATTAAATTACATCATTGAATCAGAATCAAAATTAACTTTATTCAAATATGACTTTATAGAAAGCTCTTTTAAATCGTTAAAATTTTTTTTCCTACCACCCATTTAGGACATATTTTTTAGCTGATGAGAAGAAACTTATCGGTTTAACAAAAGTAATAACAACATTTACAATATATCATGTCATTACCATATAACGTACATGTGTGTTTACAATTTATACGGGAAAACACATTAGAATGTAACGTCTTCAAATCAACACCAAATTGACTTTGTAATAGCCTTTACTCATTAGCGTCTTTTTAACAACTTGAACCTTGAACTTATGAAGAGGCAATTCAGCTATACTATGTGGAATCTTGTTATGAAAATTTATATATTTTGGTTTAGTTATTTTTATGAGATTCAAAATTAACCCATGTTTTGTTCAGCAGTTTTAACAGATAAGGTAGTTTTACATTTATAATATTGGTAGGAATTTTTGGTTAAAATTCAATGTTAAAACACAATAATTTGCAAATTATTCCCCCTGCTTCTTGCAAATTTACTGAATAAAAAAAAAGAAACTTACTGACAGTCAATGAAAAAAGAAATATACAGACGCTGCATGTCGCACTCAGAAAGGCAGATCACCTCATTTCACCGCTTTAGATTCAGGGTATATCAGTTTGTATTATATATAGAAAATGATTAATATTTCTGGCATTTAGGCCATAGATCCCTTAGTCTACAGCAATTCTTCAACTATAACATCTTAAAATGTAATCGGCAACATGAATCTGCTTGAAACTTAACTGAATCTTCGTTTCCCGTCAGTTAACTCTGTGTTATTTCATTACATAGTAATTCACTGTGTTCGCTTGGATCACAAAGAAGCTGCGAGCGCTATAAGCGAGGCGAGCAAGCGGCGGCCCGATTAGACAAAGGCTGCTCGCGACACACGAAGCCATTTAAATTGCAAAATGAAGACGCGGAACACGGCGCGACACGACATATTGCGTTCACGACAAACATTTCTTTATACGGGCGACAAGCTTCACGAATGTAGTAACACGAGGCATCGCACCTAGCGCGCCTCCCTGATCAAGCTGAAATGTACCTCGATATTATTGGTCTGCTGCGTGTGAAGGTATACCTGCTGCTTTTGATAAAGGACTCAGTACAATCATGAATGCGAAAGAAATAATAAGCATCAACTCAGCCATTTCTGTAATGTGTATGGTTGATACATACATATAGCGTTTATTTAATTTGTAAAATATATTTAAAATAATTATTCTACTTTAGAAATTAACTGAAAGAAATATCCCATACAAGTAATTGAAATACCGGTTTCTGAGAAAAGGCTGGTTATTACTTCGCTCAAGGTATTAGGCTCGCTATTCAGAGAGGTAATTCAACCAGCCTCATTACTTGACGAGGACAAATAAGGACCTCACTGATATTTTTTGTTTGTAATTTCTAGCATTCTCTTAATATTCCTGTAATTTATTTCAATGAACTGTTTGAATAAATGTACTTGAAAATAATAAATGTATTAAGAATATATATTATAAGAAGATCCACGCTATTATTAAGAGAATGACGTAACTTTTCACAAAACACTAGATGCTTAAGGCTCTGAATTAATTTATGCAAAAGAAGCTCAACTAATATTTAATAGAAAGCTATAGAGGGTAATTTGAAAAACATGTGTTCACTCGTCGACTAAGTAAATGAGACTGGCAGTCGCCACGAAGCCTCTGAGCTCGAGAGCGCTCGGATAA
Source organism: Scirpophaga incertulas (assembly GCA_036419045.1). NCBI lineage: Eukaryota > Metazoa > Arthropoda > Insecta > Lepidoptera > Crambidae > Scirpophaga > Scirpophaga incertulas. The sequence continues at coordinate 26,505,882 of CM071638.1, read as the reverse complement.
ATTCGGCTGCCGTCGAACATTCGAACGCTACATAACACACGTAGCGCCATCTGTTTTTCGTTAACGACAACACGCAAAAATGACGGACAGCAATGCCCGGGTCAATAGTTTGCACTCGCTTTTATACCCTCCGTAGACATATTATTTTTCATATATTCTATATTTAATATATATATTATATATATATATTCCATATTTATATATATATTATATATATATATATATTATATACTCTATATTGTACACAAATTATTTAAGAGATCTCATAATAAGCTTGTTATTATAAAATAGCTTGATATTTAATATAGTTCTCGCATCAAGAGCTGATCAAAAGATTATATTCACAAATTAATTAAAATTAAGAGTAAACATTTTACAATGTTGAAGCCTGTAAGTTCTAAGCGCCTTATTTAAAAAAAAACAATACTTTGGTCCCTGAAGAACGAAAAGCAATTTTAAGCAGCTTTTTGGGTATGCGAAGGGAAGTGGTACTTTTCTACTTGAAATTGTGCAGGCAAGGCAACAAGGTTTCTGAGGCCAAATGAAATGTATCCAATCATTTTAAAATTATCTATCTACCTAATTATTTTGAAGTACGTTTCCAGAATAGCGTATAATTTCTTTATAAATATTCCTTCTTAATCACCTGTGTTCAGTTTTTTAAGGGTTTCTATTCACTTTATTATCGTAGCTTAATATGAATGAAGGTTACTGTAACACTTTATCCGGACCTAATCTCCCCAGTAACGATATATCACAGGCAACTCCCACAGACTTCATGATGTCGTCGTAAAGTTCCGCGGCCGTTTAACGGCGGCATTAAAAGTGGCGCATTATAATTGCAGACGGCTATTACTCCAGCGGGCCGGCCGAGCGAGGCTGGCTCGCGTGCCACCGACCGACTCCCCGATTACCTCCACTTTTATACAATAAGCTTATGGAAATGGTGCCCACAACTTAGTTACACGCTGCATAACAAACTGGCGTGTATTAAATACGTTGATTCAGAAAAAATAACTTGTGTAAACTCGAGATAACAAAGCTTTTAAGGCTGTATATTCGTTATGAATTACTGACTTAAGCTGGTCTTGCTCTATATTTTGATTCTTTGTTGATTGGAAACATTATAAATAAAATTGTTAAACTACTTTATAAAGCGAACAGTATAATATGTTAGTTTGTTTAAAGGAGTTGTTAAAAGTCCCTAAAACACATTATGCTAATCACTTGTTAATATAAATTTAAAAATTATAATTTTACACTATCCTCTAGATTTTTGGATGGATGTCATCGTAAACAAGTGTTACGACTCTGGGACAGTATGTGTTCAGGTGAGGGTGCGGTGCAGCGCTGGCTCTAGGAGTGCAGCTTATGGAAAAGATGTGATCCATTCTCGAGCTGATAAAAATACTTTTGATCCGAACATTTGAACTCAAATTTTTCACCGATTTTCCAATATTGTCCGTCAAAAATTCTATTAAGTTTGTTCAAAACGCACAAGTAACGCAGAGAACCACCCCTTGATAGTAACCCGACAACGCACTTGAAGATCATGAGGCTCTCGTATTCCTGTTTAATTGTATACCGCTGAACCACCGTGGAGGACTAAGGCCTGACCACCATGACTGTGTAGACTTGAACTCCTCGGTGGGGTATATGATCTGGTGACGACAATGAAAATGATTTCTAATGGCATTAGTTCTCATCAGTTGCCGAGTAGTTTGACTCTCATCAATCTGGTGAATTATTTTTCCCTCCAGAAATAAAAGGAGTCACTGGAACTTTTTAGCTCTACGAAATCTTAATGAATTCAAAAGTTTAAAAATAAAGTGTTCATTAATTTTGGTGTTGACACTTTAGTAGAAAAAAAAACTTAAGAGATGCAAAAACAACAACGTGAAGCATCTCTGACGATTAATTAATCATCCACAAGTTTGCGAGTGCTGCAGGCTTTGACGGAGCCGCTGCAGCGTCCGTCGCCCCTTTCACTGCCATCAGATCGTTATGCGTAGAATTAATTAGTATATCATTTCAATCTATCTTAAAAAGATCAGCATAAGGAACTTATGGAAAAAAATCAGCGGACAGGCTTGCGAGACATATAGCTTTTCAATTGTGGGAAATGTTCTTAAGAGACGGAATTCGAGATTTATGTGAATAGCGCCAAATTCCTCCACTTGTGAGAAATTTCAAGATGGCCCCGGAGCCTGTAATAGGCAGTGATTACCTCCGCAGTGTTCAATCACGTGCAAAACTATCTCATCACCGTGAGTTGTAACCAGCGTGCGCTGACACCCTGCCCGGCGCTTGTCGCCGCTGGAAGCGTGTCAGGTGACGTTTGGCGCTTACGCCGGGACACACGCAAGACAGCTTGAGACGTTTCAATTTTCCTTTTATTTTCGACTTCCTAAACGTCAATTGGAATTTTGCATGTGGCTTTCTCAGTGAGAGTGAATTTATGTGTTAAGGGTTTAAATAGTTCGTTTGAGAAATGATTGGAAAAATATTCTTAAATATTCGCCTGTTACAAAACATTTTCAAATATTTCATTTTCTAAGCTTACGAATAATTAATACATGGCGCCACACATTGCGCGGGCAGTGTTATTGCTTATTCACAAAAAATTTTGCAATGAGTTCACAGCACATCAGCAATCAAAATAGTTGACAATGTCGAATAGTTTGACAAGTCATGAAATTTACCATTATTTATATTATTATTTAATCAATCATTTTTATATTAAGTATCATAATTTTATTGTAGGGCTTAAACTGAACATTCACTCTTAATTTACTTTCTGCGGCGCTCTTCAAAGTGTCGTATATATTATCTGTGTGGTTTGTTCTTTGTGTGATTGGAATGACACAATGTAAAATTTTATTTGTAATGAGTTAAAATACTTGACATTTAACAATATTTAGCTGGCAGTAATAAATATTCTATTAAAAATTACCCTGTTGTGATAGCTGCAAAACTAATAAACATATAGTAATAGCTCAATTTTTTTAGTGTGATTGGAAAACATTTCTTTATATTTTCAGTTGTAGTATTAATCGGAAGATATTATTAGCTGAAAAGAGAATTGAGACAATCAGTCTGAAGTGTGCGTTGCCCGCGTGAGCGACTTGTTTAAATTGGCGATATGTCTTCGAGTGTCATTAAGCGGTTGAGGGAGTGCGCGAGTGCGGGGCGGGGGCGGGGGCGGGCAATCGGTGCGCGGGCGGGCGGGCGGTCGGGCGGGCGGGCGGACAATTAACGCGTCCGCCAACGGCAACAACATCTAATGGGGTATCAATCACCGCAGCCGACACTTGCGCTGACAATGGGACATGCCGTCTGAAAAATCTGTGGCACGATTGGAACCTGCAAGATTCTATCAAACAGCCATTTTTATGACGCTTCTTCTGTCGTCATTGTTGTTCACATACGAACATTATTGTGGGGTTCGACTTTGCACGATTCAAGCGTGGCCGACTTAAGTTTAAGATGTTTAGGTCTTATTACTGCACTTAGAGATATCAATAAAGTTTAATCCGTCGTTACGTAACATGTTGTCTTATACTATTGTTATGGAGTAGAAAGAGATAGAATAATCTTTAGAGATGGGCCGAATATTCGGTAAATATTCGGTATTCGGCATATTCGGCAACTTTTTCAATATTCGTATTCGGCCGAATAGTTCGGTTACATTGCCGAATAATTACCGAATAAACTAAGTAAATAACGAGTGTAGGTTGTTTCGTAATTTGTCGGTTTGACATCCTATACCAGCATTCTCAGTAAGCAACTAACAAAAAGATATAAATATGCTTCAAAATGTAAATATAATACATATTATATATAATAAATATTTTGCAATAAACCGTAGCTTAAGTAAGAAAAACCAAAATTGTTTTATTAATCATTAAGCAGCTTTAGCATTTGCATGCTCTAAATGATAGGAACATTAGGATTAGGAACGATAGGTAGATTAGGTAGGATAGGACGTAAGTAACTATTAAATTTATAATCATTCTAAAGTTTTAAACTAAACATCAGTTTTAAACATATAATTTAAATTACAAGTAACAGTCTTCTTTCAATAAAGAAATAAATTAAATAAAAAGTAGTGTTTCTTCTTTCACTAAAATAAAACATAATCTCTTTTTAATCGATCGAAAGGAATTTAAAATATTTAAATTGAAAAAGCTACCAAAAGTTTAGTCCTATTTATTTATAATTATAATTTAATCAGGCATGAGACGGTTACCTACGTTTTTTTTCATAAACATTCCCAGCTTCCGAGAAAAGTCGTTCACTATACACTGAAGACCCAGGCGCTGCCAAGTATATTTTAGCTATATTTGACATTAAGGGATATTTTATTTTATTTTTTGTTCGCCATTCAAAAGGACTTTTATCTCGCTGTAGAAGGTTCTCCTGTAAATATTTGTCCAGTTCAGTTGCAACAGGACATTTTAAATTATCGGTCGATATCGCTGGTAGCTTTGTTGAGGCAACTTCTTCAAAACAGCTCCAAAAATCTGCATGAGTAGAATTTGAAACAGTCTGAGCCACCCGATTATAGGCTTGTATCCACTATGAACAAATCTGATGCATTAGGTTGCATAACTATTAAGATGATCATTTAATTATGAAAAAACAAAGTTTTATAAAATAATAACTTTTGATTATTTATATTTTTATAAAATAAAATTGCACAAAATAAGCCATAAGTCACGTGACAGCAAACACCAATTAAAAAGTGTTACGTCACGCCGTGCGAAACGTCAAAGTCAAAATGTCAATCCCAAGTGTCTTGTGGAAGTGCGAAAAAGAATGGGCATCATTCCTTCTCGCGAGTGTTAGCCACTTTTTACGTATCTGCTGATTATTTGGCACGTATATAAATAATTTTTTTTTGTGTTTTTATACTTGTGCTTGTACACTGGGGCACTATGCAGTACTAGTAATACGATGAATCCATTTTTTATTAAAATAACTTCACAATACCGAATATTCCGATACTAAAACAGCTGTGTTTTGCACGGCGTGACGTCATTCAAGACGCCATGACAGTCATGAGCGTTTTTGATTACTAATGTCAAATATTAATTAAATGCAAAATTATTCTTATAAATAAGCATTTTTTTTCAAAAATAATAATTATTTTGTATAGAATAGGCATCAAGATATATTAGTATCTAACTACTGAAATTTAGGCAACAAGCCTATTGTCATCGTCTTTCTCAATGCCTCGGCTAAAAATGGCTCAGTGCGAGCGTATATGTTATACAGGTTCGCGCTGTTTATACAGGTTCGGGCGAACCGAATGTTCGGCCGAATATTCGGTTCGGTAAGAGCTGAACCGAATGTTCGGCCGAATATTCGTATTCGGCAAAGTCCGTATTCGGTCCATCTCTAATAATCTTAATAGAGCATCACAAATAAATAACTCTAAGGGAGTTCTCTAAGGAAGGCAGTCAACAATGATAAACCAGTGCTAGTTACTTCGCAGGTGTAAGCTACAAATATTTACAGAAGTAAGTGGTATCTACTTGTTTAAAAGACAATATTTTAGTATTTCGCACAGGAATCACCCGCGTGCCATGCGTCGTAGGAAGCGCCCTTCCTCTCACAAAGCCCACACGTCAGCATTTCATTTATCACATTAATTGTTTGGCATTGTCGAGGCGCGTATCTGGTTCATCCAGGTTGTCAGCAAATTGTAACCTGGTTCCATCTATCCAATCCCTTATCTCGCGCATTCAGTTTTTCGGAAGCTATAGTCGTACTTCTATTTTAAAGGTGTGATTTTTACGAACATCTAAATTGTACAAATTGAAGTTTCCAAGTCTATTTCATTCACAGATTATATATCCTAAGTTTACCTAAAGTTTTGCAATACTTCTACGATACTATTTCTTAATAAATTTGATACGCACACCGGTTTGAAATATCAACTAATGGAGGTAATAAAGACAGCACCTTCTGTCCAGCGCTCTTTTCCTCGATCACGCTTGTTGCCCACCTAACCCGCCCTTCTTTCTGTATTTCTGAAATAGGGCGGATATAAGATAATATGGCATAAAATTCATTCGTGTCAATGAACAATTTATTTCTTTTGTCCGATTACTGGGAGGTTGCGAAAAAATAATAATAATCAGGTTGCATTCAACCGTATTTTATGTATAAACATACAGACATACAGCCAGGTCTCATTCCCATGGGGGGTAGGCAGAGATTACAGTTTTCCATTTGCTACGATACAAATATAGTTCCCTGACTTTCTCGAGTTTTCGTAATACTTTCATGCCCGCTCGTCGATTACGGGTATTCTTGATCTGGCCTTCTTTGAATATGTTACCTAGTTATTAGTCTAATGGCCGTTTTCACCAACCTTGTCTTAGCTTAGGTGACTCCTAAGAGACATGCTGTCTCACTCTTTTCAGTTAATATAAAAAGTGACAGCATGTCACTTAGGAGTCACCTAAGCTAAGACAAGGTTGGTGAAAACGGCCATAAGTATGTTAGACTAGGTCGTCCCCTATCAATTGGCTCATGTATATTTGACTTGTACATTTCTTTCGCCAGTCGTCTTTCGTCCATCTTATCTACGCGTCCAAACCATCTTAGTATCTATTTCTATTTTGTTTTATCACTTTTATCCAATTTATCTTTCCTTCCTTATTTATCAATATGTGTATACAAATAAATAAAAATGAGCATCCACTCAAACAATATGGAAAGCAATGTGCTGTGATTACTCAGAATATAGTATACAGCAAACATATAGTATAAATATGTGTACCTATTTCGTACGTGTCCAAAGTTGCAAGCTTAAAGTAGCTTGCTTATCCATAATTTGCAATTCAGACATAAGATATCTAACGCTGTCTCGCGAGACCTGCAACTCATCCGACCTAAGGGCAACGCCAGCGCGCGGGAGATCCCTCGAAGCTCAGAGCGAGCCAAAGTTCAGCAGCGTACTGTTATTGTATCGACGGAGCCCCCAAAGGACCACCAAGTTCATACATGTCGTCGCAAGAGAAATTTACGCTCGCATTTCAACCAAGACCTGAGTCACGGGGCCGCCGCGCAAATTTGAATGAATAGCCACGAAGTACTCGTCGATGGCTAAACTTTGCAATGGATCATTGCCATTTATCTGTGACTGGTCGGAGGCGCTACGGGGAGGTGAGCAGTGAAAGGTTTAGTCAAACGAAGAATCAAATGACAACTCCTGCGCGGAACGAAACGCACCTTTAAAAAATAAACTAATACTGTCAAATTTTGACATCTCTCTCTTCCATTTTTGTCTGTAGTGTGTGTGTTAGCTCTGCAAAAATATTGTAATTTTGAAGCAAATAAATACTTGGAAATTGTCTTCAAGCGATTTAATTTATGTTCCTAACATAATTTTTGGTGCCGAAACCCGATTGCAAGCAAAAGGTGATAAATATTAGTCATCGAAGAAAATTCGTATTGACCTTATTATGTATCTATAGAGAGGGTATTTTATGTAAAACTTATTATCTGTGAATTTATCAATTCGAACAGAGAACTCTTAACACAATGATGATCGAGTATAAAGGTCGTGTCAAGGGAATTCGAGGGATATTCCGATTGTTAGGGGCGCGGCAATTTTAATGTCCACGGTATGTGTTCCCGGTCGTTGCAAACTCTCGCATAAAACGATCGATAAGTGTTACCAATGTGCCTTTTCACAGATTTAAATCAATTGTCGATAATATTTTTATGAAAAATATTATTATAAATTAAGGATTACTTAGATGAGAACAATGTTTGGGTTTAATTTTAATGACTCAATAGTTACATTGTCTTATATTTTGACTATAATAAATAACACAATGTAACTATATTTTTTATAGATATAACATAAACTTTTGTAGACTTTTCAAGGAAATTGTATCTGATCTGAGCTTCTAATTGACGACTTTGTAAAAAGTCGTTAATTAAACAAAATATAGTACAAGGTTCCAGTGAATGTGACGTGCACAACTGATTGTAAAAATGCTCTCACATCATCTAAAGATATGAGAAAGTAAAATGATGTCGCCACCAAAACTGTATTTCTTTCATTTCAGTATATATGCTTATGATATACACAAACAAGAGATTGATATCGCACTAGACCGTGGAAATTCAGGCGTTCGGATTCGGGCAATTGGTGTAATTTTATTTAGACGCATATCAATTAAAAAGCGAGTAAGTGAAGTCGTTGTTCTTCCCTCTGATGTTTGGCTAGCATTACGCTATCTCATTCCGGCGCGTACTCTCTGTATGTTCTGTTTAATTCCCTAAAGGTGGATTTAGACTAAAAGAACATAGAGCTAGAGCTAGAACTGGAGCATTCTTTCGTTAATATCTAGTGTAAACTAAAGCTTGACGTATCTATTTACATCAAACGAACACCGAACTAGAACTAGAACAAGATTGTTCTTTCTTAATCTTTTGGTGTAAACAAGAGCTAGATCGAATGTTCTTTGCTCATTCGAGTCAATTCTTTGGTTGGTATTGGTAGTGCTTTGTAATGTCTGATTCTGACAGTGAAATCATTATTGCAGACTCATTTATTATTTTGAAGCAAAAACTCAAAAATAAAAGACGGAAGAGACGTTGGTGGGTTACAAATTTAATGCAACGAAGGACACTGGATAATGTAGGTGAAACAATGAAACAAAGTTGTATTTTTATAGTGTTCATATGTCGGATCCCATAGACATCTGGCATTTTGGTAGGCTTCTATCATTAATAAACATTTCTCTTGAGACCAATCCATAATTTAATCGATAAGATACGTAAACAATCGCTAGAACACAAGAACACTTTGATGAGACCGCCCAGTGGAGCGAGCGCGTCCGAACACGCTAGAATGTTCTAAGCAACTGTTCACGCGCTCTTGCGCCGTTTGCATCGAGCGAGCGAGCCTTCCTAGAATATTCTATAGAATCTTTGCGAACGCACTAAGAACAATGAAAGAATGCTCTACGCCTGTTTACACTAGAAGAATTTGTAGTGGGGATAGAATGAGCATTCGCTCGTTTGGTGTAAATCCACCTCAATCTCATAAAACGTTAAATGATCATACGGATCGGTATTTAAACGTCATATAGTACGGAAATGCATTATCTATAGTAAGTAGGCGAAACGAGGTAGGCGGTGGAGTGAGCAGTACATGTGGTAGCATGCGACCTCAATCTCTTAAGGTGGGCCTCGAAACCCGCCGCGGGTGAGCTCTGAGGGGCGCTCGGTGAGCCGGCTCGGCGCGGCGGGTGCGGAGTCATCGCGCTTTCGTCACGCCCGGCCGAGCGTGCGGCCGGCGGCGTCGGTGGCATGATTTTTATTAATCTTATTATATTAAAAAATAGCAAAGGTCTTCTGGGTAACTTTGTATTACTTACTTCTATCTCACAATATTACTGTTCGCTTTGCCGTGTTTTGGCGTGAAAGATATTGGCACTAATTAGGTACTCTGATTTTACATTTTATGTCACATTTGGCAACGTGTACTGCGTTTTTTGTGCATGTTGCGAATTTCACAAGAACCACACTATAGGCGACCGAAACCATTCATCATCAGACAGGCAGGCTGCTTGTTTGTCATCATATCACATAAAATATGCTTCGATATAATAATTATCAAAATATTATTCCATTGAAATCGTTACAATATTCATTCATAACCAGTTGACTCGGCGGCAAGAATACGTTGATCCTTGAATAATATTTTATAGAGTAAATTATTATGATTTAAATATTACCTTTCATTATGAGTTATTATATTATTGGAGTAGTCTAGCTATTGACAATTCAGTTGGATTTGCCTGTACAAGCCGGAGAGAACTTTTACTCCAGCTCCTGTACCGCACCCACTCCCGAGGAACGATCGTTTTCATCCCCATCCATAAGGTCTTGGCTGGTATTGAGGCTTCTCTTCTCTTGAGGAAAGAAACACACTGGAGCTCTTTTGTACCATTGTCACAAAAAATATTATTATCAAAATAATTCATTGTGAAAATTACGTCATATCGCAATAAGACAACAAATAAATTCTGCCAATACGTTGGTTTATAGTTAATATCAATTGAGCTGTAAACAGCTCAAGATGGCGGGGCCAAATTGATATTTTAGTAAACAATTTGTTATAAGTGATGCTACTAACAATACCTTTTTTTTTGAGAGGGGGAAATGCGACCTTGTGCACCACGACACCGCGCTGGCAAGACGCGGCCGTGTGTTATGTATATAATAAATAAATTGATGGAAACGTCCAACGCCATACAGTCGTACGAATGTTTAAGCATCCGTACGACTCACTCATACAATCCATCAGCCAGAAAATGTGTGAAATTTGGATAAGAATAACAAAATGAAAACTTGAAAGAATGTACAGTGAACTGTGCCTCGTAAACACGCATCAAAGAGGCCTGTGTACGAAACACTTTGCTTTTGTTTCCCACGTAGTCGATCGCTTCATTGGGCGCGACCGAGTGGCCGTGGAAAATTCAAAGCGTCCAGCGTCGTTGAAATTCAGCAGGCGAGGAGAATGGCTGAATGAGACTGAAAATAGACGGCGACAGCGACTCGTGCGCATGAATTATTCAGGCTCAGCTTTATCGCCGCCGCTCTGCTAAAATATTAGCTCTTAACTAATAAAATCGATCGTTCAGATCGGTCATGGAGACCTTACCTTTCTACGTTATAAGAATTGCAGTTTTGCTGCACTTTATGTTCTGTCGCTTACCGAGACAACCGAGATCAACCATATTACAAGATATAGTGGTATGAACAAGAAGTCATATTAAGTTATGTTGTTCGCTCTTTGGACAGGTTCTTGTGTTGCTCACAATAAGGTTTCGTGATGTTACTTACTGTACTCGTACATGTCGTAATCAGAATAACAGTACTTTAAATGACATTAGTGATTATTTTAAAGTTACTTATTTATTGATTGTCAATAATACTAAATATAAAATTAAGAATGTCAGAAATTAAAGTTCTTAGTGCGAGTTTTGCTTACAAAATATTCGTAAAATTTGATAGGGCTCTTGTTAACTAATAAAATCTTACATGATTTGTGTCCACGTGCATGAACGACATTTAACAAGATTTGTTTTTGTACTAAGCAGCCACCATTTTAGTTGTCGCAGAGATTGCTAATTGCATCAGGACTAATCCATCTCCAGGTGGATTCGATTAATGGGATTGGATCAACGGAGATCAGAGCCTCCGGCTAATGGCTCGAAGTCGGAGCGACAACAAACCAGGAAAAGATTTTCCTGCAGCAAAATAATGAATTAGCTCGTTTAATGTTACATAAGTTATATGCGTTTTGATTATCTAAACGGTATGTTGAATAAAATGTAGATATTTATTTTAATGATTCAAGCATGTTAACTTCTTAATCGTTATTCTCTGAATGTGCATCGTGATTTCAATACGAGGCATCGTTTCAATATTTGAACCCTTAAAGGGCCCTCGGAATGCAGTCGTGAAATTTTCGATTATATAATGGTTTCTCGTATAATATGGAGTTTTACTCTTAGACTTATTATTTCTGCTATAAAAGTGGGTATAAGTGTAGAAACATTTTCTTCTTCTTTTTCTTTAAATGTACGAGCGTATTGTTATGTTCTCTTACGCGCTGTGTAACTCTAAAGTCCAAAGATTGTGTCCAAAGTTCTATCCAACTAATATTATAAATGCGAAAGTGTGTTTGTTTGTTTGTTTGTTTATTTGTTTGTTTGTTTGTTTGTTTGTTACCTCTTCACGCTTAAACTACTGCACCGATCATCACGAAAATTTGCATACACATAGTCTGTGGTACGGGGAAGGATATCACATTTTATCCCGGAAGAAAGTAGCTACTGTTCCCGTGGGATCGAAATTAACGCGGACGGAGCAACGACGGGCGGAGCCACGGGCAAGAAATAACAATATAATTATTTAATAATATTTAATATTTGCATACACATAGTCTGCGGAACGAGAAAGGACATAGGACACCTTTTATCTGTTCCCGTGGGATCTAAATTAACACGGGCGGGCTACTAACAGTGTAATTATTTATATGTTTGTTACCTCTTTAACTTAGTCTGTGGTACGGAGAAGGATATAGGATACATTTTATCCCGGAAGAAAGTATCTACTGTTCCCGCAGGATCCTCTTTAACTGTTACCTCTTTAACTGTTTTCTTCACGCTTTATCTATACTAATGTTATAAAGAGGAAAGATTTGTTTGTTTGTTTGTTTGTAATGAATAGGCTCCGAAACTACTGGACCGATTTCAAAAATTCTTTCACCTTTGGAAAGCTACATTATCCTCGAGTAACATAAGCTATTTTTTTATCCCGGAAAAATCGACAGATCCCACGGGATGCGCAATAAAGGCTTCGCTCAAAAGCTACTGCACAGATTTTCATGCGGTTTTCATCAATAGATAGAGTGATTCTTGAGCAAGGTTTGCGGTACTTTTAAAACGGATAGTCCCACGGGAAGCGCGATAAAAGCTTCGCGCCATAAACCGACTTCCGCGCATATGTAGCCGTGGGCAAAAGCTATGACCCTTAACCCTCTATAGATAGACCCAATCCCGAAATCCACGCAGGCGAAGCCGCGGGCAGAAAGCTAGTGTTGAATAAATTTCTAATGTACTTGCATGCGTGAGTTAGTACCCCACCTTTCCCCCACTGTTCCACAAGCGAGATACGGGATCGACAAAAGAATACACATAGTTACCGGTAAACAGGTAAAAACTGCTGCTTACTTAATAACAGTTTAATTTCTGCAATCAGGTGAGCCAGTGTGCACAATGTCGGGCTAGGTTATTCACCTTGCATTTGTCCATATGGAGGAAAGATGTGACATGCGATCCAGGGGCATTTGGTGAACAGTTCTATAAAGACGTTGACGGATACTTCTTCAGAGTCTTATGCATACTGCCTTGTAGAATACATGTATTCATCTCTGGACAAAAGTTGGGCAGTGGCACTAAAAGCGATCTCTAAAGGAAGAAAGGAGAGGAAGCTATTAAAATATGAATTGCCGCTCTAAGCGACAGACCATATTTGCAATGCAAAGAAACAAACAGTCGCTTCGTTTCATTCGCAGAACAACAACGGATCCCTCCGTTAATTGAACAAACTAAACAGTTGATGGCGAAATTGAATCGTATTCCCACGTGCTCCGGTCGGGCGGGTGCGCTCGTTCCCAAAGCAGCGCTCAGACTCAATTCCTTTTAATAATATATAGATGCTGATTGATAGAAACTGGTTTGTTTCTAACGATTTCGTGTGGAATTATCAAAATATTTTTTAATCAAAGCGTTTTGGTAGTTTATGTTTAAACAAAAATTTTAAATAAGACTTACATAATAGGAATATTGCTTATAATATGATGATGATGAGTAAAGGATTAGATAAAATGACAAAAGTCTTGTTCGTAAGTTCGTTCAAGATTTAACATTCAGACAAATCTTAATGTTTCATTTTTGTTGATGTTGGTATTTGGCTGTAAAGGCCTATGTAGAATAAATATTATTTTATTTATTGATTCGAATTTGACATTTGTAATTGAACTTTGTACAACTGATTTGGAAAACTATTCCAATCACGCCGGCAGGCGTTGCGTAGCTTAGGAAACCTTAAAACATGTAAATTTATTATTTTAGCAGTATTGATGAAAGAGGAGATAAAATGAACGCTTCTACTTTCGAGCATGATTTCACAAGTCTATTGTTGACAATTCCTGAGCAGGACTAGACAATTTTTTTTATTTGACTGTTTTGCACGAACTGGTTTTGTAGTTTCTCATGCATACATTTTCTTAAGCGTCATTAAGTATTTGTTAAGGCTTATATCGAATAAACATGTTTGAGTTTACTCCCAAGCGTAATACTTTGACTGCAACGACTTTTAAGACATATATATTTTTTAATTAACAATAAAAAATAATAACAATATTAAAAAGGAATATAATATTGGATCTGTGCTATTAAGATATACAGATAACCTCAGCGACTCCGTTCAAATGACACCACAGACTTTACAGTGTTTCATAATTTTAATTTTCTGTGTGCACTCACACAGCCCGTGATCAAGGAGTTTATGAATTGACCGGAAGTCGCAGGCCGGAAATTGCTCCTCTGTTTGAGTTAGCAGTCGAATGCGTTCTCGTTAGCCAAACGATGTTTGCTAATCTGGTTGTAATTTTAAGGGAGCGTTCGCTGAATGTCTCATATGTAATTTATAGAGTTGCAAAATGTAGAATACGTCAACTCAAAATATTGCTTATGTTTTGTGCAAATAATTCTAGACAACTTTCATGTGCTTAAACAAAATACCTTACTCGTCGCCATTATCCGCTTTAGTACATATAGAGGGAAGTGAAACTAAATACAAAAATGCTTTTTTTATGGTTTTCTATTAGGAACTAATTAAACTGGAAAGCCGTACACCAAATGCATTAAAAATTCAAACTAAAGCTAACTCGCTTTATTAATTGATCTGAAGCAGAGCACGCGTAAGATAGCTGTGCGCAGTTTTAACTATTCAAGACAATGGCCGTGTGGGATTAGTTCTTTTGTCTTCCCTATAAAATAGTACAGTGAAGTTGCTATTCTACACAGTACTAGTTACCAACTTTGGTGTAACATTGTTTTATTTCAATAGTTTTTTCTGTATTAAGGTAATAATATACTTAGTTGACGACATGTTTGGCGCAGTGCTCGATTGATCGTTTACTACGCAACGGGTCCTGGTCAATTCCTGCACGGGGCATATATTTAGTATAACTTACGAACATTTGTTCCGGTCTGGGTGTTTGTGCATATCCGAGTTGTATTTTTGTGACTGTATTCCACGGGACAGGATAAAAATCCTAGGGTGGAGCAAAATTAAAAAAACAATAATAATTGTGAAATAACTATCGTCATGTAGATTACTATATTGTAAATTATTAAAGAGTTATACGGATAGTAATAAATAAATACACTTTTCCTTATAAATAAACATTTCATACAGTTACAACCAATTAGCTTAGCCCAAAGTAAGCTCTGTAAGGCTTGTGTTATGGGATCTAGGGTAACGGATAGACATACATATGTTATACATATATAAATAAATTTGGTAGAACTATATTATAACAATTATGACTGAGCTATAAATGCTCGTATTTATCACGCAAACATCTGCCCCCACTGGGACTCGAACTCGGGACCTCGGAGATGGCGACACCTTGAAACCGGTATCCAACCACTCGATTTCATTTCAACATGTTTCATGGTGGTGTATGAGTCGGGCATGCCTTAATTAATTTGATACTGAATGAATGTAACAGATGTGAATGAATTAAGAGAACTAATCGATAGCAAAGATATTAGTGGAGTGCCGATAGATCGGATGAAACGTTAATGAATATAGCAATTGTCGATTAGTTAATGTTATGTTAAATTGTTGCAATAAATTATAATGGAGAACGTTTGGTGTTAAAAATTACTTAACGGTTAAATTCACACAGACCTATGGTATCATACCTTTCCTAGACTTCAAAGCAAGTATATCCAGAATATACAGAAAGTTGAATAAATATTTAACAGGGTAATAATCCTTAGTAAAGAATCTGTAGAAAAAAAATCTGATTAGCGTTGCTATGTTCCCACAGAATCTTTAACTTCTGAGTCCACGCCATGAATGATTGATCCGCCATGAATGATGTATTTGTGACCGCTGGTATATAGCTATCTTGTCAACGAACGTCTCAAACACCCTCCGGAGCCGGCGGATATGTCACCCTCCAATAGATAGATATTATTTGTATTCCGTCCAATAGATTTTGTGGATACGCCGAAAATAAACAAGAAAACCGCATTATCAGAAAGGTTTCCCTCCAAAAGGTTTTGCTTAAAATTCAATAAATTACCATCCACTTTAAGTAAAATATAAAACTAAAGAACTATATATTTATAGAAGTGGCAAAGGTATGTTCGATACTAAGTTAATTACAAAACTCGTAAATTACATTTTATATATGTTGCTACTTTAATTACAAATTGTACGAAATAAGTACAATCCACTTCCCACCACGTGAAGTTATTATTCATAATTATTAGTTTAGTATTAACCACTATTTGGCAGACCTAAACATAAAGTGTGAAAGGTAAATTTGTTCGCATAATGTCAATGCGACTAACAAAAATAAAAGGAAAATGAAAAAATCACCATTGCTCAACTCTAGACTTAACCCTGTGTCGTGCGTTTGAATCTAAAAACATAATCACCAAACCGGAGCAAACTGCTAACATTACTTGACCATGTCAAACTGACATCTTAAAGTACACATAACTAGTGCAATAATTAAACGTAGAAGTGAGTAAATTAACGGTGTTTTCATTAATAATAAAAAGAGTGCGAGAATCGAAGCAGTATGGACGCACCGCTAGCGGCTCAGACGTTTAGAGCCTTATCAGAAAGGGACTCATTATTAGAGATCGGATAACCGGATGCATATTTACCTAAAGTTAATTTTTGGCTCACAAATTATGGAAGCGGCTTTTTAAAATACATTTTGTTAAATAAAAATCCCGGGAAAATACGAGACTGCAAATTTAACGTAGTGATATTGTTTGAAAATTACTAAATTAGCACGTGGTATTTATTTTCAAAAGACCGAGACTCCGGGTTCATTTATACAACTATGCATGCGTATTTACATGAAGTTTAGTTTCAGTTCCAAAGTTTAGGTTCAATGACCAACCCATAGTGATAGATAGTGATTAAAACTGTAGTAACTGAGGTAATATTTACGCCTCATTTTAAATAGGATATTATAAGCTCATATTACCGACTAGTTTTGCATTACCAAAATGTTCTACAGTACCGGAATTCCGGGATTTTTATTTATGGAAATAAAATAAAAAGATAGTTCCATACTTTGTCGAAAACTAAATTAGGTAAATAAATAAACATCCGGCTATCCAATTCCGCAATCCCGGGATTGTAATTTAACAAAACAATAAAAAGCCGTTTCCATACTTTGTCTTAAACTAACTTTAGGTAAATATGCATCCGATTATCCAATCTCTACTCATTATACACGCAATCTATACCCTTCTTAAGGCTTACTTAAGGTTCAGGCTGAGTTATTCGGTTGGTCATCTCGATCACCTAATAATCACCGTGACACTTGTGTTGAGACATGACATGATGGTCATGCCCACGGCTCTTAGAGGGGTACAAGTAAAAGCAAAATACGATTAACATTGAGAATTTATTTACAACAATGATGGCAATTCCGTCAAACTAAATGTTAATAATATCAAATAATCGATGAACATTTTAACAGCAATACGAAATAACAATATTTACTTACATAGGCCTTATGACGAGGTATCTCTTAACTGGCAGAGCTCCGAACACTGCGGTGTCCGTTGGTCGAATGCCTGCTTGCTTTTTTTTTTTTTTTTTTCCTCAGGAGAGGAGGCTGAGAATCCATCATGGATACCAACGCAACAGGCAAGCAGGGATGCGTTGATTATGTCGGACTCCTGGTGAATCGAGGCGGCTCGACCCAACAGACCTACGGACTAAACTCAGCCTGAGCCTTTGGTGCTAATGACCCTACTGGCTTATATGGAAGGGGGCCGCACCTCAGGAGAGGTACTTGTGCACGAGCGTATTTATAGGAAATTCTCGGCAAAAAAACGTCGAGAGCCGCGCGCCGTAATGGCGCACGTGCTTAAAATGTGCTCGCAATGTGCTCAACACGTGGTGCCATGCGGTTTTTCGTGCATAAATAAGCATATTACTATTGTTCTTTTTATATAATATTGATTTCAGACTAGAGTTACAAGGTGATATACGGACCGCTGCTTGTTTGTGCGAGATAATTTGGATGATCCATAATTGATTGGTAATCTGTATGTTTATTATCTTTAAGCGTCAACAATTTTCGTAAGTGCTTGGGCTTATCTCGCGTCAAACAAGGTGATTTAGTGAAGTAATTTATAAATAAAGCTCTTTACAATACTCAAAATTATTGTGCTAAACTGGCATCGTATGTGCAAATACAAGATGATCCAAGTTATTTGTTGAGGAGCTATTTGCGATAGTAAATACCCTTTTCATGGTAAGTTGACATAAATGTTATTCATGTATTCTAACACTTGGTGTGGTGGTAACCATGAGGATTTTCAGCCTCTCCTCTTCAGAGGGAAAAAAACTCAACGTATATAAATCAAAATAAGTACATCCGTAATGAAACTGTACTACTATAGTATATAAATACTCAGCCAGCGCACGAGAAAGTAACAAAAAGTTTTATTTAAATGTTCACCCAGAGTGGAGCACCGCGGCGCGGCGTGTGTGCGGCCACGGAGGCCACGTGCGGCCGCGGCGCGCCTCATTGTGGCCAAGTTTGCACAGCATTCGTTCCGACTGTCGCTTGCATTTAAAACCAGCTGTATTGTTTATCGTATTTTAAAGTGACCCCTTTTAGTGTTTTAAATGTTATTCTTTGATAAATTGAATAACAGTAACCTTCTAATTATGCTCAATACTAGCTTTTGCCCGCGACTTCGTTCGCGTGGACTTCAGGTTCGTCGCGTCTAGTCTAGTAATAAGTAAGAAATACGGTAACTAAGCACTGCAGAGCCCTAATCATAGGCCTATAGGTAGCTACTGCAGTATGCTCCTATAAACTACATTTAACAGCGTTTGCAATGTAAGCGCAAAAAATGTGTTTTTTTTACGACCTCACATTAGAAACCTCAAAAATTGTAGCCTATGTGTTATTCTGATGTATAAGCTATATTGTGGTAAAGTTTCATTCAAATCCATTCAGTAGTTTTTACGTGAAAGAGTAACAAACATCCATACTTACAAACTTTCGCCTTTATAATAGTAGTAGGATTATCAATGATATGTATAGAATATGTGTGTATGTGTGTGCATGTATGTGTATTTGTATAATTTAAAAAAAATCAATCATTCATCACTGTCTATTATTATCCCGTTGGACTTGTGAACCGATAGTGTAGCATTATTGACATAAATTCAATTTGAAGAATAAATTTATGATTTGTTTTTGATTTTTGATACGTTCAGACTAAATTGCGAGAGTTTAGCTGTTTGTTGTTTGTATTTTTAATTAGCTATCATAAATCGTAGGTGTACTCACATCGCTTGCAGTGCGACCACACCATTCCACGGCACGATATGATACAAATTGCGCTGTTTTACGGCGCGCGGTTATCGTGCGATAAAGCCGCAGGTGGCGGGTCGCGCCGCGCGCGCCGGAACCCCGCCCGCCGATAGCTGATGGCGGCATCACTCTTCTTTACGACGCCCATCGACCGCCGCCCCGCGCTACTGATTATGCCATCTTCTCGCGAAGAGAAACGTATTAACTTATCTTTTACACTGACATGCAATATTGTTGACAATAACTTACATATTCGATGCAGATAAGGGAGCGGGCTCTGGGGGCCGAGTGGCAGCTTTCTTTGCCTTGTTTATGAATTGACGAAATAGCCGTTCTTGTTGAAATAATTGGTAATAACTAATAATGGTACACGGTAATACATATCCGTTCAAACACTGACATTATACTCGAGGTATTTATTTTGCACGGTTTCCTAACATGACTTTATTAAAATTTCTTCTGCATTTATACATATTTTTAATGGATAATTTATATTATTGTGTTAAATAATTTGTTAAATGATAAATTGTTGGGAATTATATAAAAACAAAATTGACATCTTACAAATACATGTACAATATTATAATTTAATTAATGTACATTTTCTTAATATTAATGATTTAATTTTTTTATATCATTAATTCAATTTAAACATAAATTATAACCTCATGCTGTGTCGTTCTCTCTCCTAAATAAAAAAAAAATTGCTGTAAGATTGTGACATTGCTGTAACCTGTGAAAGAACGTACGACGGGAAAATAAAAACAATCCGCTATAACGGGAGCTAAGACACGATCGAAATGCTAGTGTTGCTATTATAAAAGAATAATATCAAATCTCAATGCTCAATAAATAGCATTTTCAAAACAGTTACTTCGCCAGCTTAATTAATCAAAACTGTATGCAAAGCGTTGAATAAACATGAGTAGTTAATGTGGCGGATGGCAGCGGATCGTCTCGCAGACGCACGGGAGTCTCGCCCTCGGAGCCACCGCGGCGTCGCACAGATACCGCCATTAATTATTCCGTCGGTAAGTGGCTAACGCTGTTCGTTTTTCGGTTATATCGCGCCATCAAACACATCTTAGCTATCTCTTTTAATACTTAAACTAACATAAAATTAATAACAGATATATCAATAATTTTTTTAACTCGTCTTAGTCAATAAATAATCAATTTGCCAGCAATTTTGACATGCTTTGTGCTCTGACAGTAGCGCCACTTTGAATGTTGAACTGGAATAAACGAAAACTCATTCGTTTTGACCTTCACAAAGTGTGTTTAACAGTTGTTTGAATTTGTCTTTTTGGCAACATTGACTGACTGACGGATCTATCAACGCACTGCTTAAGTCACTACACAGATTGCGTAGGCTTGTGGTAAGAAAGATTTTACAAGACTCGACTCCAAAAGTGTTAAAATTGGGGTTCAAAATTTGGATGGAGCACCACGTTCATGAATCCTTTAACTAAATAAGCAAAAACACCTGTTTTAGGGTTAAGTTTTGTAGAGTATTTTTATATTTACTCAGTTTGCCATTCTTCAATTAACTTAATGTCAAACCTAATGTGAGCAAAGTTGTGGGCCAAAGTATCTTATATCTTAAGGAACTGCAATAATTTATTTTAATCGAGTTTTTAAAGGACTATGAAGCCAAGACACGGATTCTGGTGTTTGTGGTTGAGCAAGAAGCACTAGTGTTGGTGCGGTTAACACCTCTTCCATTATAAGTGATTGTTTTTATTCATCATTTTAAGGCAAATATTTCGCAAATACTATGTGGCACCAAATTATATATAAACATAAAGGAGGTTCACTTTGAAACCCGGGAGCGACATATTTTTACTACATGATATGATAAGGATGACGCCAAGAAAAAACTTGTCTTTAGAACAGAAGATTGATTAAAAAATCATTGTCAATTCGCTAAGAAGTAACCTCGCTTATTTATTGATGTACAAAGGTAGCACTTTCGCATCGCTACTACAGACAGTGTATATATTATAACTAATTGGTGTAATTTGAGGTTGCTAATTGCGAACTTGGCGCAAGCCTCCAATTAACAGTAGGTGGGATCTTTATCTCCCAGCGTGAGCGTTCACCACCTAGTTAGAAACGTCTTAGATCTTTTCACCTCGTAATTGCTCATATCAAAA
Source organism: Scirpophaga incertulas (assembly GCA_036419045.1). Taxonomy (NCBI): domain Eukaryota; kingdom Metazoa; phylum Arthropoda; class Insecta; order Lepidoptera; family Crambidae; genus Scirpophaga; species Scirpophaga incertulas. The sequence goes on along the minus strand of CM071638.1, from coordinate 26,484,525 downwards.
GTATGCTTATTTTAAATGTTAATTAAGTTCGTGTTCGGTCAATGAATCAGCTCGTGTCACCAAGAAAGATACCGTGTAAATTATAAGAAGTGTTTCGCCGTCGAAGAAAATGCTGTTTAGGGTTCCGTAGCCAAATGGCAAAAAACGGAACCCTTATGGATTCGTCATGTCTGTCTGTCCGTCTGTCACAGCCACTTTTTTTTTCGTAACTGTAAGAGCTATGCTGTGGAAATTTGATAAGTAGATATATTCGGTGAACCGCTTTAAGATTTTCATACAAAAATAGAGAAAAAAAAACAATATACTTTTGGGGATCCCAATACTTAGAACTGAAACTCAATATTTTGATATCAAACCCATACGTGTGGGGTATCTATGGATAGGTCTTCAAAAATGTCTATAGTAGTACGCAACCCTACACGTGCGAGTCCAACTCGCGCTAGGCCGGTTTTTTAAATACAACTATATTAACTAACAAATATATAGGTTATATACTCGTTTTGGAGTCGTGGTGCAATTGCTCCGTCCAAGCAATTGGACTACGGGCATCCGATAGAGGGCAGTGGTACAATTATAATGTCACGCTGGACTGGCACACTCCATACCCATGCATAGATATTTGTTTTATTTTGAACTAGCGGAACCGACAGACTTCGTCCTGTCAAAAAGATTTGTACAGTGGCAGGTTTTTGTTCCTAATTGTTTTGTAGATAATGTCGCATAGCCAACCAAATCGCAAAAAAAGTCTAAATGACCTATTACACTAAACATTTTGTGGCTATTCAATTTTGGAACGTGACATTAAATCCTCCAACGATGTATTCTGTGCTCCAACGCACGCACGCACACTGTTTTGATAGATATGATTGAATTTCAACTATATGTAGCGTTAATAAAGCGCAAATTGACTCTTTGATGTTAGGAACACACCTTCATTGAGACACAGTGACACAGACAACAGTGAGTGCTTGCAATATGAACTTTATACAATAACAATAAAGCTCAATTCGACTGTACGTTTTAGTTAGAAAACGTTTGCATGGGAAAATAAAAGGGCTGTTTTTAGGGTATTTCCGATAATTATTCAAATTTTCCTCATTGTAAAAACCCTCCTTGAACTTCAACGAACATTAACAAAAAAGAATTGGCTAAATTGGTCCAGGCGTTGTTGAGTTATGAGCTTACCAACATATTTTGCGATTCATTTTTATATATAAGATGACCGTTAGTTGTGTCCGTGTTTCATGTCTGGGTGACGGCTAAAAATCGGCGTTCTTGTGGTCAGACAACCACACTCCGAGCTTAGATCCTGCTTGCTGCTGCACACACGTCCATTACCACTGGACATTTTGTGCGATATTTCCTTCATGTAATATGTATGGACGCGTGCGTTGTAGAAAATAAACTCATTATCTATGCATCTATGTAGAGCAGTGCCGGGACCACGGCGACACCGACACCTGTTATGCATTTAACAGGTAATATGTTGATTATACGGATTGTTTTAGATACCATACCATTGTTATTCATAATAATGTCTACACAGGCTCTTTTCGTTTTGCCGGACAATAATATCAGTGAGATGGTTCGTGGCATCTCTCGTTCCGATCACGAACCTTGTTTAAGAAAACGAAATTAAAGTGTAAGTTCCAAAATGTAACAGACAGTCTTGTGAAATGTCGTTTAATATTCGTTAGTTGGTGAAAGTTCGTGTCGAAGAAATGGGGTAAATTTGCTGGCCACCTGTATATTTATTTTTAACTGTTTAATACGTTTTTGAGAGTAAGATTTTTTTTAAATTATCATCGTACCTCCAAAGTAGAGCGTGTCAGTAATGTGATATGATCATAGATAATGGGTGTTACAAGGAGGCTCAAAATCAACCAAGGGCAATGTAGAGTTCGTATTTTCTGGTGTGCTCATTAGAAATGTTGACATCCGCAAATGACGATATCGTTTATATTATTAACAAACATTTTAGCACCACAGTGATCTTTTATTTTTATTAGCCTGTATCATTTATAATACGGGTGAATATTTATCCCTATATGATTTAGGGTCGGCAAGGTGAAAGTAGCTGTTGAATTTGAAGCGTGTAATTTTCTTGCATTAGCTATCAAATCAAAATCTCAGCAGGAAGTTCATTGCACAATCCGTGTGCGGGCGGGAGGACATTCCTCTGAAATCTACATAGTGTTTGATATTTTCACTACTGTACTTGGATTGGATTGCACTTGAGTGTTGCTGGCTCTATGCCTTGCTGTGAATAAGGGTTTTGACAGACGGACTGGTTGATATGGTTCGTATTTTTAGTACGGTGTAAAAACATCACGGTTACAGTGATTGCGGTCTAGACGTTCTCGGGTGACAGGCATATGCTGGGACCGACGATTTGGTAAAAATCGCACGCCGCCAGTAGCAACGAATTTGGGGGAAACTGTGTACAACGAAGTTGTGGACGTGTAACGGATGAAATGATGACGATGATAATTATTATATGATGATAAGTATTCAGCAAATCAACCATGTGGAGCAAAAGTAATTTGTAATAGAGATGTGGTCAATAAATAAGCTTAAGATTTATTGCTTGACCAGCATCTGCTGTATGCTACAGTTGCTCAATTTTTCTATTCAAGCCTGTATACACAAATCTGTTGCAACTCTGTTCAACGCACAAGCTAGCTAAACCACGAACGACTACTGTTTATTTAACATCCCGAATTGTGGCTCATAAAGTTTTTGTGGACTGCTATAAAGACGTAAACCTCAATACAATTTATGGGTCTGTTGATTGGTTCGTTTATTACTAATAATTGACGTGTCACTGGAGACTAGCGCAGGCTGGAGCGGCGCTGCGGCGGCTATTTCTGTCCGAGAAACGCGGACGTGTTATTTTGGCTGTGTGTGTCTACAAATATCTGAATGAATGCATATAAATTATTGTTTAATAATGTTTTTAAATAATCAACATACTTTGCCATTTTCTAAGCATGAAGTTCGTAAGGCGGAATGTACCTAGGTAAGTAAAAACCTCTTGATTTGCTATGAAGAAATTGGGTTCCCTATGACAAAGCTGTTATGACCTCAGATGCTATCCATCTTGCCCATCGAGGTGGTTTAACGGGTGCCCTGCTTCTGAGAAAGTGAACACAATGACGGACTAAATTACATGCGCGACGTGGCTTACGTAAGATTATTATTGGACACGTCTGCTCGTTCAAGACATTATCTGCTCAGAAGCATTGCAACTCTTAAATATTTCAATTCTGAGTAGTTTAGCCAGTCAGTCAGTCGGGCAGGAACAGGCAAGTTACGGAATCTGAGCGTGAAATTGAAAAGGTATACCTTGTTGACTTAAGCTCCACCTGAAAATTAAGTCATTCTAATCACCAGCAGCCCCGTACTGTTTCGGAGGGTTTCTTTCGAAGAATCGTTTATTAAAAAGGTTTCATTGTCTTACAAGAAATTAGATACTTTTTAAATACATTATCAATTTATGAACCTCGTTCACGTTGAAATTATTTTATAGGAAATTGTTTGTGAACGTTTAGAACTTCGATCAAGTGTTTAAGATGACATCTTTCATATGATGTTCATTTTCTGCGACACATGTCAACACAACGCGTTGTCTACGTGGATTTGTGTCTAATCTCTCCGGCAGATTTTTCTTTATTTTAGACATCACTAGACCGATAGATCTTTACTGTATTACGTTTGATGCATCTTAATAAGAAAATCGTATTCGCACAGGTCAAAAGAGCAGAAAAGGAAAACCAACCTATTATGGTCACTACATCATGCTCACCACATTGTATGTATTTGTCTAAAACAAAACATATGTACTAAAAACGTTTAGTGAATAAATGGTACCAACCTGAAGTATTTCTGGCAATTAGGGACAAGATAATAACAATTCCAAAACCAAAATCGCCAGCGATACTGGCTTACGTTCTTGATTCCTCAGCCACAGTTTGATATAAATGACAAGTGACTTAAATATTGATACTAATGTATTTTTTTCGGAGGGAACAGATCGAAAGGGAGCCAATGAAGTGGAAGCTAGCAAAAAGCCGCCCTCGTCGGCGATGACTCACCATCCAGCCGGCTTTGTTCTCAGGGCGGCCTATTACTGAAATTATGAACATCTCAATCCCATTAACTTGGAACCTGTCTACGCAAATTACATTGGAAATTTGAAAGACTTAAGCAATACGGCGAGGGAAATTATTTTATAGGATGCTGTGTAAGCAATAATTTTTTAGTATATTATTGGTAAATCATTTGTAACCTTTTGGTTGCTTCAGTTTACTTGCCGCTGGGTACACAGGGGTCCGACATAGTGGTATGTTACAGGTACGCTGTGAAACTACCACAATTTAGGGATGAGATCATTCGTTGTGTACGTCTGTGGGATAGCAGTGGGATAGCAGATCGTAGTCTAACAACTCTAGGGCAATTATAAGAAATTTGACCTTTAATTAAGCGATTTGTTTAATCGCACAGCTTCAACTATTGAAAGCTGGTGCTAAATATTAGCACACCAGTTATTGAGTTATAAATATCTGCTGAGAAATCGTTTTAAGGTTTTATTAAAATGGAGGAATAATGAAGGAAGTAAAAGCATATACCGAAATTGATAATTTATCAAATCAGAAGCTTGAAAGTACACCTCTGTAGGGATGAAACGTAGATTCAAAGATTAGACGAAGGGCTGGAAAGTTTCTAACGCATACAAGTTAAGGGTAAAATATCTTATCCTAAATGAATATAGAATATAAAGGCAAAGACTAAATACATTAGATAAATAGTGGTTATTTACATACCGAAGACTATAAAGTTATATAGAAGCAATTTATTGTGATTATTTAAAGAAACATTTGAAGAGAAATCACGGGATAGTGAATTTCAAGATCGATTTTGTAGATTGTATAATAGTGCAATAGGGGAAATGTGCGGTGAAAAAGAAATTGTAGTGATAAAAATTGAGAAGGGAATGCTTAGATGAATTGGATGGACTAAAGAAGGCGTAGACAATTTATAAGGCAAATGTGAACGGCTTATTTAAAGGGACGCCTTAGACGAAAATACTTGAATCAAGAGAAATAAAACTAATGAAAGTAGAGGAAGCCAGGGCAGAATTTTTGGGTTGTAGCAACTGAAAAAACTGTGATCTCTGAATGGGAAAGAGCGTATGTATGTATATGTGTAATTATGAATTTCATAACCTCGTAAAATTATCACAATTCATTCGTAGATTCAAACACCATATCAAGCAGCCTACCATGGTGGAGATGATCTAAATAAAAATGTTACTATGAAATAAATAAAACCACTGAAGCTTAAACTAATTACATCAAAATGTACACGGGCAAAAAACATTCTCTGTTTGTAGTACCAGTTGTGTTTAGTGTTCCAGCGTGCCTGAAGAGCGAGTATGAAAAATTAAATGAATAGTGTTGTGTAGCAGTACATTGCTGAGAATTCAGCAGTGGATTTTGTTCGCCCCCTCTCCCTCTCCCTAAAGCGTGGTGGGGCGACCAAAATCACTCATGAAAATTATTTTGTAATGAAAAATACGCAGCAAAATGGCCTTCAAATTGGCGGGGCTCCCCCTCCACCGCGCGCGATGTGTTACAGTCTTCACTGGGCGTAATAAATTCTTTGATCCTTTAGCTATCCAGTGGTGTAATTGGAATTTGGATGGGGATGATAGATATGTAGCTACAACACTAAACTGTATCCTCCGATTTTGTTATCATTCCATTTTTTGATTTGCGTCCCTAATGGAAGCAATTTTAAAGACGTATTCACGTCAAAAAAAAATAACGTCGCAAGTTCGTCGCAACACCGGCATCGTTTGCGAGTAAACGCTTAAAGTTACTACAAAGCCGCGCTGATTGCTTATTATTTTTCTTAGCGCTCAAATTAATTTCAACGAAAACCCGGAGTCGTCTCTCTCCAGCGCCATAATTTAATTTTGGAGGGTAAATAAGCGAAGTATTGTTTGTTTGCAAACAAGTCGGCGCAAGTTTGGACCGCGGTCCGGCGGACCCCCTGCGCCCGGGTTATAGCGGTCAGATTGGTAAATAAATGGGATTTTTTATACAATACGGCAAACAAGCAAATGACCTAGTTAAGAACGTAGACCGCATCAAGGATCAAGTAGGTCTGGAACGGCTGGACAGACGGGATTGCTAGTCAAAGTAATGTTTCATACATTTCATTCCACACGGGGCTCGATATTTGAAGAAAATACATTGGTGCACACATTATAGTGCACCAACAGTATTACTTATTTTAACTTTATCAATAAATACACAAATTTTATTCTTATTACAAAACAAATCCGAATCAATTTCACTGGGCAGTACTTATTGACGTTATACCTCATATTGAGAGTTAGCTTCAAGAGTCACTTCCCTTCACTGTCCAGCAATGATTGACTCATATATAGTCCCCACGATAACCATAAAGAGAAACATATGCTTGAAGAGGCATAAAATAACAAATGACCAATTAGAACCCGATGTTGAGCTACAACAGACTTAACTGTGGCAGCGCTAGTATTAAAAAAAAAAGTATTTTGGCCAGACTTAATTATGGTGAAATACAAAAGAAACAATATTAATTAGATTTACGACAATTATAGATTTAGACATATATCATAAGATAGAAATAAAATATATAATGAAAATAAAAGTATAAGTACAATAGATTATTGACATATATCCCTTTACCTTACTCTATTGGAAAGACAAACTATTAAAAAAAATACGATTTTAATAATACTTATCTGTGTTGCAATCTTCAGGAAAATCAGAATATAAGTCATTGTGTGACATAATACTCGTATATAAATTCACGGTACCCCGTATTTTCATCCTTCAAACACGGCATTGCACATACTGCTGTTCTGTAGAAATAGGTTCAACAGAGGCCCTTGGTTAGTCTCTGTCCGATAGAGCGTACAAAATTGGTTGACATTAAGCCAATAAATATTACTTTCGCTGTCAGCACAAGTGTACAAGTGAGGCTGACAGTGCGAAGACAGACGTGAGGGTAATTGTCTATTCAAAGTCAGTGGCGCGGGTAAGTGTCTGCTCGAGTCTTAACTTCAGACGCGGATTACGACCGGCTTGTTAAGGCGTCTGTACGCATGAGCATCTTCAGCGGCGACTGGTTTCGGTCGTTGGCTTAATATGCAGACCCACATCGTATATTCATTTTTATACTTAGATCCTGTTATAATTGTCACTCTCTCATGCAAAACTTTTTGAAAAATTGTTGATAAAAGATAGCAGACAGCAGGTAAATTGGGAATCGACATTGATTTATAGATTTTCCAAAAACTAGCTTCTCTCTCTCTTTTCTATATCAAGCGAAACTTCTGGAAATATTTTTTATGTAATATGTTGACAAACAAACAAACTAACTGATAATATGATACTAGCCACCGTGTACGTTGTCGACGTGTGACATAGGATGTACAGTGACAGTACACCGGCACACGGCGAATACTGAAAAATAGGGACGATGGAGGTATTAATACAAACGACTTTGGTATAGAGTCTCCATTCGGTATATTTTTCAGCGATCCTTAAGAAATCTAACAGCCACTGCAAGGCCCCAACCAATGATGTTAATTCTGTCTTTAAAAAGGTGGTATTAAGGAAGAGAGTTATATTAAAAATTATAAAATTATTTATTTGGTAGCATTTCGATGACACATCATGAAATTGTAATAATGACAAATAATAAAAAAGATTGTGAAAGCCGCTACCGTGTTCCTCTCAAACTTCTAAGAAAATTTAAATAGAAAATATGAAAAAAAAAATTTTCTTTGCGTGTGTGTGTGTGGGTTACACGGTGTAAGGCGAATTTAGCAGTGTTTCTGTTTCATTATGCGACACTTATTGGATCCGTTAATAGGTATATATTTAAACATTTATTCACTTCATTATATAATCAGAAATCAGATACTATTAATCCGGGAACACACGCCTTAAGGAGTGCGCGCGAGTGATCGCAATCAACGTGAGATCTAACGAGCGCCCCCTCCCTGCACTCGGCCGCATTGACAGGCGTTAATTGTTCTGGCGAGGACACTTCAGCGCCCGGCCGTAACGAGCGCCGGACACCGCCGCATGTGGCGCCTGGTACCTACACACACTGCCCTCGTATAGTTCCACGTACCACAATCACCTCGGGTTGTACGATCTGTAAGCATCCATCGCAGCTGATCTCATTTATGTATTTTAATAAGTGAGGGATCTGATCAAGGTCACTAGAACTAACTGACACACAATCTGTCTGTTCTCAGTTTTTGGCTGATTCATCATATTATGCCTCTCCATAATAACGGGTCTACCTTAACTTTTTCAGAGCGATTTGTCCTTATAGCTAGCTAGCTCAAAGCGGATTGGTTGACTTCTTGTGCTTTGAATTTCTTCGTAGAGTATCATACGATGTGTGCCTACAGCATATGAGCATTAGAAAAATGTATATATATATAAAAATAATAAAAAAAGAAAAATACATATTATACGTGACAAAATCGACTCCGGGCTTCTCCATCAGTGCCAAAACCACAGCCACCTACGCTCGCTTTGTCGAAAACTTTGTTATCAACGGACGAGAAGGAAGTGAAGAACTCTGCTACACAGCTGCAAATCAACAACCTCTTCACTATTCCGACACATTCACTATTCACATATAAATTCGCAATATATATCCGCAGACTTTTCCAGTGATCTCAATTAATAGAACGATATTAAATAATAGAATTCTCTCGATACAAGAATAGCTCCAAAATCTGTCAGGCCTCGACCGTAACAAACGAGCTGACACCGAATCTTCATAAAATATGAGCCGTTGTCGCCGGGGTCTTCGTAGTTCATAAATTAATTAGTGTTTATTCGAGGAGTGTGGTGATGTATGGCCAATATCTGCTGCTTAGAAAGGTATTCTATCTGACGTCAGAGGGCGATCCCTTGAATTTATGGCTATCCCTGAGATAGCGCGCGGCCAGCTGATCAGGCGGTGGGTCTCGACGATACGTCAATACGCGTTCCGAAATCTTTCTCTCGAGTCCAATTCCAATCATTCAAAGTTAATGTATTGATTGACTTGGTTGTGATGATATGTCTTAGGCGATTGGTAGAATCAACCAGCAATGGGCTGGCGCGGTTGACTAATGGCTAAGCACCTCAGTAATCTAATTAGGGCAGACTCGCGCCCCTCGTTGTTGTTCAGACATAGTACGGCTATTATGTTTCCCCAAACATCGTCGGTTTCTCTTTAGATATAAAATGGGGAATTTATGTTTCACCTTTCTATTTCAAAAGTTTCGTGTGGTTCGTATTTATTTCGAAAATATCATCAAAGCTTTCTATTTTTATACACTGTATGTCCACCGTTCGTGTGATGTACAGTCGTGGTGACAACCAATATTCTATATTCGATTCCATGATACGTCTCCCACCACGGTATCGTCCTCGTGAATCACGAAAGGAAATGTAAAAATACAAATCTAAGCAATGAAACTTGAATAGAGATACTTAAGACTGTAATTTTTGTTAGGGAGAGCACCGAGGAGACCGTTCTGCCGAAAGAACGTGTCACCTTCCAACAAGCCATAAGGTCCATAGAATCAAAGATCAAAGCAAAGTTTAATAAGCAATCTGGACCGAGTCACCTCGATTCAGTCTGTGTCTAAAATAATCCCGCGGCATTTAGCTGTGGGGGTGTTTTAGGTGGGCTTTCGTTTCCTTGTGAGGATTCTTTGTCTCTCCTCTCTTGAGGGCAATTAGGGAACCAGCTTTTTAAGGTTTCGTTTATGCGGTGTTATTTTCAATTGTACAATTGAGTTTTTGTTACTGTACTTTTTAATTGGACATGTTGTCTACTATTGTAGAAATCACCTCAACTCCTGCGAATTCAGAGTATTGTTACGAGCTGGGGTCAGTAAATCAAACGGCGGTCTACCAAAATACTGAACTTTTATTAATTAGTACACTAACAGTCACTGATCACTTCACTGAAAGCACTGAAAGTCGCTTCTTAGTTCTCCAATATCACTTCTTAGATGTTTTCGCACTGTATCGCAAAACAATACTCTCTCCCGGCGGCCGGACACAGCCTTATATAGTCCTCTAAGGTACTTGCCACTTTTGCCAGAACATTCGCGGACACACTCGAATGTGTAGTCCAATACATAAGCGCGTAGGAATGACGTCGCGCGTTCGAGACGTTTCGAGTATAACTGTCTTCCTTGTGCTATCCTTGTCACACAATACTCGAATATTCCGTACTATCTTTCTCGAATATTCTGATTTTGTCTATCTCTTTCTAATGATGTTTTCTCATTCTAATACTTCTCGAATGTTCCAACTATATCTGTCTCTTTCTACTATTGCTATCTCTTTCACTCCTATTGAAATTTATGTCCTTTTACTGAAGTAGGCTTAATGGCTCATAAGGGGTCCTGAAAACGCCTGAAAACGGGTTTTCAGGTTATTTTGGCGTTGGATAGAGGGTAGCCTGAAACGTACTGAAAACATGTTTCAGGCGCCTGAAAACTACTGTAACTTGGGTGTAATTTAGATTTTTTTGGTATGTGAAAGAGCTACTTGAAACGGCCTGAAACGACGTTTCAGCCTGCTGAAAACGTTTCTAAGTCACAGAAAATCACTTTTGAAGTTTTACTAAGCCACCGGCGTAACAGTATATAGGAAATGAAAATGGACCATTTTAGAAAGAGGAGGGAATAGTAAGTGACGAATAAGGAATCGACTGTTTAGTAAGTAGATAAATTAGGATTTCAAGAATGTTGATTTGAGAAAAGGGCTATACCACTATAAAGGAATACTATAAGAGCAGTGGAAAAAATTTGTAGTACTTAAAAAGTGGACAAGGTGGCATGGAAAGATTTTAGCGATAATAGCGATTACACAAACTGTTGGCATCACACCCAGTTATTAAGTTATAAAAATTAAACAAAAGCATTTTCATCATTTAAGTGATTATTCATGTTGAATAAAACTCTTGTACTGTTCCACTAATTTTAATTATTATCGACCTGACCGGTTTCGCTTTACAGCATTTTCAAAGGTGTTAAAGTACACAGCTGTTCGTGTTTACGCTTCTATCTAAAAATTCGTGAACAAATTAGTGAAAAAATTAGTGGAACAGTACAAGAGTTTTATTCAACATGAATAATCACTTAAATGATGAAAATGCTTTTGTTTAATTTTTATGACTTAATAACTGGGTGTGATGCCAACAGTTTGTATAATTGATTGATTGTAAGTAGGCCGTAGCTACAAACTAAGTTACAGCTAATTAAGAAAATGACAATTTACATCATTAATTGTCATTTACATCACATTCAATTAGGCAAAGAACTTATTAACAAGTTCACTTAATTATTAATTACCAATAAAGAGTAAGAAAGTTATTTCCGTAAAGGTTTATTTAAACGTTTACACGCAAAGACAAAACTCTGTTCAACCCTTTAAATAAGTTGTATTCTGACAGCTTAAGGGCAAACAGAAAGTTATATTTAAGTGACGAGCCACAAAATTGTCTTACTTAATACTTTGATTACTGTTTGGTTTTCTGTGAATTGTTGCCTCACGAAATACACGATATTGTGAGGTTCTAAAGTTGAGCTTCGTGGAACTGTGGTCTGCCATTGTCCTTTAAGACAATGTGAAAAATCAGGGTGAATGAGAGGGCGTTATACATTGTCACGTACTTTACTCTTTTCTTTTTATTAACGCAATTCTATATCAATTATGTTATAAAATTAGGGGCATTTTAATAATAATAATTATTGTGCGTAGAGAAGTGACGACCCCATCTCTCGCTGGTGGGGCATTTAATGCTCCACAAATGCCCCACCAGTACAGCCAGTCTCCCTCACTGTAGCTTGTGGTGAGTTGTGGCTGAGTTGTGATAGCCGAGCCATCCGTCTCTGTGTTGCTTTAGCCGCCGGACAGAATGGCGTCGCAAGAGCACAGATGCTCGAAGGGTGGAAGTGTAATAATGTCATAACGTTGACGGCGTCTCGATCGCTGCCGCAGACACACTTCTCTACGCATTTAGCCGTTCACATTACTCCCTTCGCAGTAATATTGGTCTGCCTTTTTGGGGATCCATTTAGTGAGCACCTTTCATATTTAAATCGTATTAACTCAGTGCTTTGATAAGGTAGTTATGTTATTAGATAATAGTTTTTGTGTATCTAACTGGGTCTTTAACTGCATTGCTCATTGTACAGATAGAGATTAGATCCAATACACTCCAAGCACACTTTCATTAAATTTTGCTTAAATGGCTTCTATGCGTTGGATATATACCCCGCGCACGCCTTATCAAGGACAGTGTCTTTTAAAGACGCATGATATTAAGCAATATAATAATAACTTTCCATTTTGTTAACAGGTAACATCCTGAAACTTAAAAACTAATACATAAACAAAACGATACATTTAGTCATTTTATTGAATTCCTCTTCACTTTTTATTGGATACAGTGATATGGAACTTCGTCGTCATACCCACGAGTCTTGGTAAATGATCTCATGAAGAAATCCCATAAAACAAAGTCATTGCTCAGTCAGGGCCCGCCATTATTGTAGTTAGCTGCTGTAGGCATCGACAGATTACGTCTGTGACATTCTGAAACTTGGTGCAGTTAACACTTAAATTATTAACAGATCTACGTTACATTATTAATTAATATGTTTATTTTTTACACTCAACAATATTTTAAAGCAAATAATAGGCCTTAGTAGTCACATACAAATATACACACACATATGTACTCACACAAATAACATGCACACATACACAACGTGTATTTCTATTATCTATAGTGCTGATATTCTTTTCTAGAAAATTTGTTCTGTTTTATCCACTTCTGTATTTGATCCCATATTTAGCTGTTTTATGTATTTTTGTCATTTCATTTAATGTAGGTATTATTCTGCAACATTATATGCAAATTTTCACGTGAGAAACTTTGCTGTTGTATATTTAACATGAGGCTTGTAAAACAGATGCATATGCTGCTAAGTTTGCATGATAAACAAATAACATTAATTTATTTTGACAGCAAACTGTAACCAACAGATTCATTTACAATCTGCGAGAGTTGAACTATGTTTCTAACTTCGCTATCCATTTGAAGGGTTGCCTATTCGCCAGCAGAAAGACTTCGGTACGCGTTATAAAATTTACAAAAACAATGTCGCATAGGCGATCCTCGTTTACGTCGCTCTTAACCGGTATCGCTCCGCGGTCACACTACACTTTTTATATCGTAACTATGTACTCGTCGGTCGCGACATCTATGTATTAGTTTTAGTACATATAATTGTTTAGGTTAGTCTTGCTTGCAATCTATTATCTGTACAGCATTAAATATTTAGAATAACTAGAATTATAATTTGTGTGTATATGAGTTTGTATAGTATGTAAATATATGTATTTACTAGCTTTTGCCCGCGACTTCGTCCGCGTGGAATAGTGACTTCCGGCAGATTTTTGGTTTTTCCCACATAGTTCCCGTTCTTGCGGGATTTTCGGAATGGTCGAGTTTCCGCAGAATTTTTAGTATTATTATGTTGATACAACTTAAACAAATTATTTCGACCAAATTTGGTACCATAAAAACGGTCATTGTGACTAAACCTTAAAAGATAGACATATGCCGTCGCAGACTTTTTTTTAGATCATGTATAGAGGAATAATTCTTTCATACATATTTTTGGGTATCTTGAACCGTTTTCGCAGCGCACGCAAAGAAAGCCTTCAAAAATGAATAATTTTCCCCGTTTTTTACACATTTACCACTCTGTCTTTGCTCCTATTGGTCATAGCGTAATGTTATTTAGCCTATAGCCTTCCTCGATAAATGGACTATCCAACAAAAAAAGAATTATTCAAATCGCACCAGTAGTTTCGGAGATTAGCGCGTTCAAACAAACAAACAAACAAACAAACTCTTCAGCTTTATTATATTAGTATAGATTAAATAAGCAATAATTATTTAATTGGAAACATAATTAACAGAATAATAGACAATGTAGATGTGGTCTGAAATGTATTCCCATACCTTACATGAAAGTGTGCCATGATGTGATGTTCAGTCAAATAAAGTTGTGGAAAAATAAAAAAGATACCTACATCAGTCAGCGTCGCAGCCAAGCTCATGGAAAGCGAGCCTCCATAAGCAAAGTAACAAGTTGAGACGTTTATTAATCTGTACCAGTTAATCGTAATAAAGAGTAACATTAGAAGGCGTAAGAGAGGCAATTGCGGCGAGGCCGAGGCTCTCCGTCGCTGGCAAATGAATCACAGTTTGATTAATGTGTTTTATTATTACCGCTCATAATATTAGATATATATAATTATACGCGTAGATAATCAGTTATTTAATATATAACTAATCTGTGAAAGTGTTCTCAATCAGCATTCAGTTTGGCTCAAAAGTGCTAGTAGCCAAGCCGTAAACTCAGTGTCTAGTTTTAATAGGAAGTTACTCATAATGTTTCAATTAAACTGATATTTGTAATACGTACTTCATAATGTATTTACGTAAAGTAAAATACTAATTACAATTTAAGATAACAGACATTTATGTCCTATATCTGGAAATGTTTTAGAAACAAGAGAGTATTAAACCGACTATCACTAGAGAGTAACCGAGGTGTAAAGATAAATGCCGGCCGCCATGTAGTCGGTCGTTGTTTGGCGCCTCTTGTGGTAACACCGACAAAGTTATAAGTGTGACGAACTATAGCGTAAAAGTGTGGATAATTTCTAATAAAAGTGTTTATAGTATACACCGTGTTTTTAATAGTGTAAACCAAGTTCTTATAATGTCAACAGTAGACTACGGAACTGGTCTGTCTTGGACGAGCAGTAACAGATGCGTTCTAGTATCATTTGCAAGTGTAAGGCAGAGCTGGATCGACAGTTCAGATAAGATCCACATTCAGCATCCCTGGGAGTCTCGGAGTACGCGACATCGCAGATAAGCTTAAGAAAGCGGGATCATATCGGTTGGATACGTGAAATGAAGACCAATTTAATATAATGCGATATTTTGCTAAGGTTCCAGTTTTGTTTGTTTTTTGTTTAGACAGGAAGAAGACACAATCAAACCCCGCCATTTTTTTTGTTCCTCTGAGGAAAATGCATTAAGTTGCATACCCCGGCTGTGGCAAGCCGGCGGTTATGTGGGGCTCTCCTTCCCAGAAGGGGGAGGCCTACCCACTCAAAACCTCAGGAATGGCCTTTCTCAGGCATGTAGGGAGCCCCCGGAACACCAAGCTACTTCCGGGAACCCACAGCCTCCGCTCCCCCGTCAATACAGGGGAGCCCTCCTCGGGAGAGGCTACACTACCTCCCCCGGTCTCCTCCACCGACGACGCCCCTCCGCCACGGAAGGGGAGTGGTCCATCCCGGGTCGCCGTAGCGGTCGCGACTTCCTCGCGCCCGCCGGCGACCCGCGGCGGCGCCACAGCTGTGCTACCGAGCCCGGCGCTGCCTCCTTCGAGCGGGATCGGCCATCTCCCGACCCCGCTCGGCGGCCTCCTTCTGAAGCATCACTGCTTCACAGAAGGAGGCCACAGCCCTCCAACCTCCCTCGTCCGCCAGCATTGCCGCAATCGATGCCGGCGGAGCGTCAAACCCCACCATAATATGGAAATAACTAAAATGAGAGCTAGAGAGAGGAGCAATTTTAACTGCTGGAGCCTGCTGATCGGAGTAAAAAGAAACTTATTGGTGTTTTGATAAGACTTACGTTTTAATACAACTCGTTGAGTAATACTCGTATGTGTGTATGAGTATACACTTATGACATCCGCCAAGTCCTTCTTCTTGTGGAAAGAATGAAGTAAAACAACGCTCGAACTAGGAATGGAAAAAAATATGTGAAGGATATGAGTTGTTCTAATGGGCTAGCAATAGCAAAAAACAAACTGAGGTTATTGTTCGATCCATAGGTCCATAGTAAATTTCTTGTCCCTTTGTGAGTCAAATAAGCCTAGAGGAGACCTCGGCAAAGATTGTCATCATCACAGCTCATATACGTTCCCACCGAGGGGCTCAAACCTACCCTAACTACGTTAGGGGCGATTAGGCCTTAGTCAACCACGCTGGCCCAGTGCGGGTTGGTTGACTACGTACACCTTTGAATCGCTTCGCAGATGTACGCAGGTTTCCTCACGATGTTTTCCTTCACCGTAGGAGCGTCGGATAAATGTACATATGAAATTCGGAACGAAAAACACATTGGTACACGGTGGGGCTTAGATCGCGGGCCTCCCGATTCTATGCGGCGCACAAACCAGTGCCGAGACCACAGCGCCACCGACGCTCCTTCGACCTCCTCGTAAAGATTGTGTTTTTCACAAATGTGTACTTACAGAATTATTTTTACTAATGTGCAAATTTACTTATATTAAAATGCAAAAAGCAAATGTTATAATAGAACTCTGTGTTTGTTTTTACGTGTAATATGGATAATTACACATTATAATTATTAACATACTTCATAAATATGTTTATGCACACACACGCTGGTGATGGGAGCGTCACCTGTGTGGTAAAGGGCAAAGTTCATAGGTGTATTCAATTTCTAGTGCGTTGTTATTTCGACCTCTGTCCGTAGCATATTATATATTGTTTGTTCACTGCACAGCATTGTTGCCAACAGCATATCAATTACTGGCTGCCGAGGGCGGTTCCTCGCACATTAACAAGCACACCGCGCATCTGTCTCCGGTCATTTAATACTACATCACTTGCCGAGCGAAACGTAACTACTCATTTGTTGCCTCCTACTAAACCAAGAGTACATATGCAGACGTGATACCGGGCAGGAGCCTGCTGCACAGGGCGCACGGTCACGGCACATTAGCTCTCTCCACACATTTATCTGCTGCAATCGGCCAAAAAGCAATGGCTTCTCGGCACAAGCCACAGTATACATAATGTCAGTCTAAATATGGGAAGCTAATTGCATAATTTTATGGACGAAAACATGTTGATCAAATTACAAAAATAATTTCATTTTATGGAATGTTTAATACTCTGGTTTTCTATTATATCTATTTTTTAAAGAGGAGATAAAAAAATAGACCTTCAGAGTTTCTTGCCTGTTCTTCTTGAGAAGGCTCTCCCAATTTCCGAACAGGTGTCGAGTCAATATTTTTTTTCCTTATTCTTACGTACGGACAAGGTTTTTGTTTCTTTTTAAGCTTTTTTTTGTTTTGTTTGTTGACGTCAATAAGTAAGTGCCTGTAAAGGTCTATGTTGAATAAAGATTATTTTGATTTTGATTTTTTGATTTATTACTACCCGTTTGAAACATTTATAATTAATGACAATGATACAAAATGAAAAAAGATGATGCTCAAAATTACATTATTTCTTTAAAAAACTGAGCTTTTTCATACTATAAATCACGTACTATAAATGCGACCTACCTGGGTGCGACGTAATAAAGGCCAAAACAAGTCACCGCCATCTGACAAAAAAATCATATCTTTGATTCGTCAGTGCATTTTATTTAATTGTGTTATTTATACGGAAGCAATACGAAATAGAATTAAAAGAAAATTTATCAATACTTAACTACTAAGTAATTTTGTCTAATAACTTGGCAACGGATATAATAAGCCTCGGACGTGGTTATGGTCTGATTTATTGATGCAAAACTAAGACTTACTCGTATATGAGTGATTCTTCGAACCCTAAATTTTCGATGTCTTGAGGTTTATTTTTGTAAGTAACTGACAAATCAGTCTGCAATTAATTTTATAACATATTTCAGACTATTGTCTATCTTGCACAAGTTATTTTTTTAAATAATATTTATATAAATATTTCAAAAAAATATTTAAAAGTAGTTCTTCTGACTAATATGGTGTGTCCGTAACCCAGTTTCTTGAACATTACTAACAATAACATTATTTCATATTGATAAATTGATGTAAATTATAATTATTACGAAAGAATATTAGTTGTTTCTTTACACCAAAAAAAATGGTACTAATATTTACGATTGTTTATTTATAAATAAAAAAATAGTGAGTGTCCGGCACAAAAGTCTGATTCATATTCACGCGCTTCGCTCGAACGTACCCAGCTAATTAAAAAACATGAGGCGACCCTTTCCCGCGCTGGGGGTAGCCAGTGGCTCGGTTGACGTGGTCGTGGCTGAGAAGTGTGGCTGGTTCGTGTCGTCGCGGAGATATAAAGGTAAATATCTGATTCATATAGCCTTGGTACACCTGTGTTTCTGATTAGTATGTTCGTTTTTATAATTAAAGTAAATGGTTTTCAAACTTGAATCTGCGGGAAATATAATGCCATTGGGGAATAGAAACCTATGTATAAATAACAATCTTTAATTGCACACGTGTGATGATTTATCGATGTTTATGGGTAAAATTCTGATTGATATGTGTCTGATTCATATGGTAAAAATACCATATTAATCAGAATGTCACACATATTGTTAATGAAACGTTACATTGGCGGCACGTTACGCCTGTAACAAGTCATTTCGTATGAACCTAATGTTATTTACGTGTCTAAAAACAGTAGCTGTAAATTTCGCAGCAGTCCTAATAACGTCAAAGGGGTTTCATATCTATCGACGAATAAATTTTCGAAAATTAGACTATACCTGAAATTTAAACTAATATATTGGTATTAAACTCCGTTCGTCTAGGTAATAAAATAAAGGTAAACAATAAAAACAAACTTCGTTTAAATGAGAGTTTAAAAATCAAATTAATTAACTAAATAACATAAATAAAATAATAACGAGTGGTTAATGAAACTACCTACTTACTCAACTATTAGTTTTAGCGGTAGTTTATAGGCTCAAACTACTGCTTAGACGAAAAGGGTAATATACTGTAACAATATATTAACTTTTAAGACCGTTATAACGTAACGTGATAAGTCGTGGGTTCGATTCCCGCTCAAGAATTTTTCTTACAATTTTTACTCACCTTTTAATAGGTATACATTATTCATAATTGGGTTGAAACGTCAGGTCAATAATAAGGTATCTGTAACTTGAAATTCCTTAAAATATTGAAATTTCAGTCATGTGTCAAACAGTGTATTATTTGTATACATACCTACTGTAGTGGCAAATACAAATACAATACTGTACCTGCATGTTGTCAAAATTGAGACAGTCTTATTTAAAGGCATTTTTAAGTATGATTATTAATAAATTTGTAATCTTCGTTTTTATATTACAGTACACAAAAATGCCACCAGTACTATCTAAGGAAGAAAAAAGAGAGAAGAAGAAAATTGCAGAACGTATTAAAAAGTAATTAATATTGTGATGATTGATATTGTCAAGTGCCATATTACGCTGTGATGACTAGATTTAGGTATTATGATAAGCATCATGTGCATTTACTGTGATTTTAATAAAAATTGACTGATTTTTCTAACTAGAATTTCATTTCTATCCCTAATTCTGATTCATATGTCACAGATTCTGATTCATATGGCCCCAAAATTTTTAAAGTTAATTATCTCGGAAACCATTTTATCAAAAAGTGTGCCTTTTTCACACATTGTATCTTAGGTTACCATCTTTCGTAAAAATATGTTTTATAAGCTTAAATGTGAAAAAAAAATTAGGCCATATGAATCAGACAAAGAACGCAATTTCGGAGAAACACTCATATACGTAATATATGGTACGTCAATGCTGCCTTCACTTATGATTTCAATACGTGCAGTTATGCAGTTGTTGCAACTTGTAACTGGAAGAACATGAATTAATATTGGTGACTTTGTAGGCATTTGTTGCGTTTCTTGCCAGCTACATAAAATTAGTCGTAATGTAATAAGACTTAGGATTGTAGATTGACTGTATTTTAAAATCAAATTCAAACTCTAATATCCGTTGGAGTAAAGTTAGAAAGAGATGACGCTATGTGAGCTTAATAGCATTATCTCTTTTTGCTCTCAATTTGAGTTTATTTGATTTTAGAATACAAGTTCTATCCCTCTTTTTGCGAGTTCTAACCTCGTAAAGTCCTCGTTTTAATATCGTCCGTGACTTTGACAGACAACTTTTTTGGAGTTTTAACAATATTACTTGTATAATTAGACACCACACACCAACGATACCTATTGTAGTTCATTATTTTTACGGCGACATATACAAATAGTGGTGCTTGTCGAAGGTGCAGATCACGTGGCGATTGTTCACGCTGCATTGTTTACTTGTCAAGGTGTTCTCAGGGTGAGTAAAGGTTATTATAAAGTAAGTGACTATCTAAATGATCACACTATTTGGGAATAGGGACACTATTCAAAGAGCCATGTTTGGTAACAACATTATTTATAATATTGTATTATTTTATATGTGTATGTAAACATACATACGACTGTAATCGTATTAGGTGTGATTGTATCTTGTACTATATTGTATTTTTGTATTGTATTATTGTGATTGTTAACATTGAAAAGAGGAGATAAAAAATAGACCTTCAGAGTTTCTTGCCTGTTCTTCTCGAGAAGGCTCTCCCAATTTCCGAACAGGTGTCGAGTATTATTTTTAAAATAAATATATTTTTTGTTTGAATATTATTTTTAAATATATTTTTTGTTTTTTTTTTCCTTATTCGTACGTACGGACAAGGTTTTTGTTTTTTTTTTATTTAAGCTTTTTTTTTTGTTTTGTTTGTTGACGTCAATAAGTGCCTGTAAAGGTCTATGTTGAATAAATATTATTTTGATTTTTGATTTTTGATTTTGGTGAGGTACTTATGAGGTCATAATTTTGATAAGTAAGCAATTTTTAATAAATAACTTTTTCAAACAGTAGTATACCTTATTCTCGATAGAACATATATTATTCGGAGATATCTTTGTGTAGTCTAACTACCAAAGGATTCCATCCTGTTTCGCTGCTGGCAGAGCTATTTAAGATTTCTTCATATTTGACGACCTACGTGACTGAGTTATCGTGTTCGGTATTAAGGGCCTGGCCTAGAGCTGGATGGATTTTTATAATGAATACAAGCATTTGTACTTCAGTTGGTCATGGCTTATATTACAGAGCTAGGCCAATTGATGTGAGTGTAAAAAAAAAAATTAAATGTCAATAGAATTGTGTTTAGTAATGAGTATTCCTAAAACACAATGGTCTCTAGAAATCCGTAATTTCACTTCGTCTTTCTGCCTTATTGATAGTTTCAATCATGTGAAAACTACTAGCAAACGAATTGGGTATATTTAGAATTTAATTACGCACAATCATATTTTAAATATGTTTCTATATTCTGGATGTCATAGGATGCCATAGGATGCCACAGGATGCCATAGGATGTCGTAGGATGCCTAGTTGGGAAATAAAGGTAAAGTAAGTATATTTATATTTTTATTTTATTAGCAGCCTCGTAATGAAGTCGGCTGCTACTTCCCGAGGTTGAAAGTGCCGGCGCCGGCGCCAAGGGACCAGTTAACGTGCAGTGTTCGTGCTACACGACACTTTGCAACGCTGATATAGATAATACTAAACTTTATACAACGAACTTATAATCTGAAAAATTGACTCTAAAACTATACCTAAAAAGTAAAAAATAATATGTTAATGACTTTAAAGCAAGAGTCTTAAAGCTAAAAATATATGTGGAAGCCTATAAAAACAAGTTCACGTAATTTATCTTTTAAATTTCCAATTTCGAATTTCTTGTAAATTTAGATGGGATTACGTCTGAAATCATCAAAATCAATTCATAATTATTGGAATGATGTAGGTATAGTTTTTAGAGTCTAGCAAGATAATTATAATGTAATTGAATAACACGGGGTAAGCTGAGAAGTTCCCGTAAAGAATTCCATTTCTCAGCATCACCGCGACCCATGTTGGGCGCCAACGCCCCCTCAAGTGATCCAGCTTTAGTGCGATTACGACACTAATATACTTTTAGCTTCGCGCGACACATTCCTTGTAAGTGGTACGGGAAACACACATTTATTACGACTATACCTACTCTGGTATTGGTGGCGACGACACATCGCCTCTAATGCGCGAGTCGTGTCGCAGCTGACATCAGTAAAATAGATATTTTTACCGACCGCCAGAGCCTATTGAATATTAAAAATGCCATTCATTTGGAAGTTTATAGCGTCTAACTTTTGAATATTAAATTTTCAACGAGAAGCTACTGCAATAAAATTGAAGGGATATTGTACTCTTCAATGTACGTTCCGTACCAATGGGAACCTTTAAAGGGATGTAAGAAATTATAAACAGAAGGTGTAAGAGCAAGTAGCAAGCCCATGTTTAACAAGGATACTCATATCCTTGTTAAACATGGGCTCTACTTGCTCTTACACCTTCTGTTTATAATTTCTTATATTATGAAAGTGAACATGTTTACCTTGAACATAGCTTTAGAGCCACAAAAGCAAACATTAACTTCCTCATTAATTCCATTTGAATAACAGGTTTTCTTCTTTTTTATATCACGCTGACATAAAAACGCTTACGACCTATCTGATGGTAGACTTATTATTTACTCCGTTTTTGAAAAATATCATGCTTTTTGATTGCAATATATAAAGAGTAATAGTGTAACTACAATAAATATTTACATAAAAAACGCAAGATCAGCGTTTTTAATCACATTCACAATGTACTAAAATATAATATGCTGTTTCAAAAGATACAACAACAGACACGGGATTGGCTAGTTCATTTCCATGTATCACTGGTTTGTATATACGTCCACCCCGAAGCACTTAATCAAACGAAGTAACAGTCCTTTGGACTTAGTCGCCTATATTGGCCCAATGTGACTTAATTGATAACTACTTGCGATAAACTGGCCCAGTCTCACTTGGTTGACTTCTGATAGAATTTTGGACTGAGTCACCCACGATAGCTCAGCGTCACTTGTTTGACTTGTGACACACCTTTGAACTAAGTAACCCACGCTGGCTTAGTTTGTGTTTGTGGTGAAAAGAAAGGCACTCAAAATTCAAAACGTGACAGACAAGACAATTTTATTCGAGAAAAAAACCAAGAGAAAACTCCATCTTGAATCTAGCTGTCATTACAATTTTTTTTTTTTAATATGGATAAAGGAATTAATCCTAACATTACCGGCCCCAAGGACGACTAGTCCTTAAAAGGGTTAAAATTACATTGTTTCCAAAATTTACTTAATACTAATATAAAATTTACTCTATAGGTAGCGGACAAATTTTAGTTATAGGGCGTTTGAATATGTGATTTTTATATTTAAGCGTAACTACTCTAGTCAGCCCATCATTACCCGGGTGCTTTTCCAATACTCTACCTAATAGCCATTTTCCAGGAGGAAGTCTTTCATCTTTAACTAAAACAACAGCACCGATATCAGGTTCCTGTTTTTTATTAGCCCATTTATATCGGTTTTGAAGAGTTGTTAAATACTCAGAACTCCAACGAGACCATAAGGTTTGAACCATTTTTTGTATCATTTTCCAACGATTGGACAATGAAACCTTCACATCTGAAAGACTTTCTTCTGGTACATGAATCGGCATTTCACCTATAAGAAAATGTCCGGGCGTGATTGGAGGAGGATCATCTATAGCACTACTAATTGGTGTCAAAGGGCGAGAATTAACACAAGCTTCCACTTGTGCCAATAAAGTAATATATTCTTCAAACGTAAGCAAAGCTGTTCCAATAACTCGTTTTAAATGTGACTTTATGGACTTCACCCCTGCCTCCCATAATCCACCAAAATGTGGCGAGCCAGGAGGAATAAAATGCCAAGTGGTCTTGCCCTGAGTGAGCCATTCAGAAATTTCTCCAACCACACCAGAATTCCTATTTTTAAACATATAATCTAGCTCTTTAGAAGCACCAACGAAATTAGTAGCACAGTCACTCCACAAGTCACTGCAATAACCGCGTCTAGCTGTAAAACGGCGAAAAGCAGCAATGAAGGCAGCACTTGTTAAGTCACTGACCAACTCTAAATGAATGCTTTTTGTGACAGTACATATAAATAAACAAATATAAGCTTTACTAGTTCGTTGACAACGTCCCGCATATAACTTTAATATCACTGGACCAGCATAATCAACTCCAGCATTAAGAAATGATTTACCAGGCTTAACACGAAAAGATGGTAGATGACCCATTTGTTGATTCATTGGTGCAGATGAAAACCTAAAACATGTTAAACATGAACGAATTAACTTTTTAATCAAAATTTTTACACCAATAATCCAATAGCTTTGACGAACAATATTTAAAGTTAATTGGGGTCCACCATGTAAGGAATGTAAGTGACAATCATTTACAATCAATGATGATAAATTGCAATTCGAAGACAAAATAATAGGAAATTTAAAATTAACATTAAGCTCTGAGTTTTTTAAACGTCCTGCTGCTCGCAATATTCCATTTTCACAAATATAAGGGGATAGTGACTTGAGTTTACTATTTTTACAAATTTCTTTTCCCTCTTTCAAAGTTTTTATTTCATTATTAAAAGCTAATCTCTGTGATATACGAATACAAAACCTTAAAGCTTCTCTCAATTCTGGCACAGTAAGACAAAATCTATTTAATTTAGGGATAAATTCTAGGTTATTTTTATGCATATTTCTAGGTTTACAACAATTAATAAATCTTAACATATATGCTGTAACACGAACCAATTTTTGTAATTTAGAATACTTATTTAAAAACAATTGCATTTCATTTTTTTTATTGACAATATTAGTTATAAAATGGACTGTATTTTGTTTAACTTTGCTTTCTAAGTTAGTTTCAGATATGACAGTTGGGGAAAACGAAATAGTGCTAGATTCACTTAGGAACCTAGGTCCGTGCCACCACATTTCAAAACTTTTTAGATTTTCTGGAGGGATACCACGTGATGCACAATCCGCGGGATTATCTGAAGACTTAACATGATGCCAATGATCGGAACTTAATATACTTAAAATTTCAGAGGTTCTATTAGCGACATAAGTTTTCCAAACATTAGGGTTTTTTCGTAACCACGACAAAACAATTGTAGAATCAGTCCATGCATAAACTAAATTTTCATTGATTTTCAAACTGTTCTTAACATCTCTAATTAAATTTGCCAGTAGAACGGCTCCACATAACTCCAAACGAGGTAAAGACACTTGCTTGATTGGAGCAACTTTAGTTTTTGCAAGGATAAGATGTACATAAATATCACTACAGGTTATTACTCGTATGTATACAGCTGCAGAATAAGCTAAGGTAGAAGCATCGCTGAATCCATGAATTTCCACACGATCAGAGCTATTACGTTTAGTATGTACCCATCGACTTAAGTGACAAGTACCCATATTGACTAATTGATTTCTAAACTTAGACCATTCTGATGACAGATCATTTGGTAATTCATCATTCCAGTCAACACCACATAACCAAAGCTTCTGTAAAAATATTTTTGCTGTGATAATAACAGGACTCAAATATCCAAGTGGATCAAATGTATGAGCAATATCTGACAGTACAGTAGTCTTAGTAAATGTCTTTGTTTGAGGTAATAAATCTATTTTGAGTTCAAATTCATCGGTACGCGAATTCCAATTTATTCCAAGAGTTTTTATTGTATCATCTCTAATAATATCTACACTATCCTTACTAGTTTTATCTGAGGTTGGAATATTATCCAATACTACTGAACTGTTAGACGCCCATTTGTGCATCTCAAATTTTCCTCTACTCATTAAATCTATAATTCGTTGTCGCAGAATAATTGTGCGATCCTCATCATCCTCGCCAGTCATCAAATCGTCCATGA
Organism: Scirpophaga incertulas; assembly: GCA_036419045.1. Lineage (NCBI taxonomy): Eukaryota > Metazoa > Arthropoda > Insecta > Lepidoptera > Crambidae > Scirpophaga > Scirpophaga incertulas. Next base: position 26,458,676 of record CM071638.1, on the reverse strand, counting down.
ATATATCATTGTTTATAATATCGAATAAATCTGGAAAGTCTGATTTTTCATCAGAGGCTAACTGCTTGAGCGTTCGAATGGCTAAGAAAGGAGCACAAGAAGTGCCATAAGTAACTGTAAGTAAACGTTTTACCTGTATGTCTTCATTGGGAGAAGGACGCCATAAAATACGTTGGTAATCGGTGTCCTCGTCAGCAACTAAAATCTGACGGTACATTTGTTTGACATCCGCAAACAAACAAACCTTGTGTGTACGCCAGCGAAGGATAAGATCTTTCAAATCTTGTTGCAGTGGTGGTCCGGTCAATAGTTCATCATTAAGAGATGTGCCACAAGCTGGTTGTGCTGACCCATCGAAGACCACTCGAAGCTTTGTTGTCAAGCTGGTTTCTCTAATAATTGCATGATGTGGGAGATAATACACTTTATGAATAGGTGGCGCTGAAGGTTCTACATCTTCTAAATGATTTAAATCTTGATACTGATCAATAAACTTTTGATATTCAGTTTTAAAGTTTTGGTTGTGAGCAAATTTTCTTTCCATATGTTTCAATCTTGTCAAGGCTATTTGGTGAGAATCACCCAATCTTTCTTCGTAGCCATCTTTAAAAGGTAAACGAACAATGTATCGACCATCATCCAACCTTGAGTGTGTTCGTTTGTAGTGTTCCTCACATTGTTTTTCTTCTTCAGTAAATCTTCTTTTGTGTGTGTCATATTCTTCTGTCTCCCAAAACTTTTGTAGTAATTGCTCAATATTAACAAATGTTGTATTAACTAATATGGTGTGAACATTACTTTGTGTGTTGGTAGTCCCAGATACTAGCCAACCTAATCTTGAATTTTGTGCAATGAGATTGTTATTCTTCTTAAGTCCGTCTATCAATATTATAGCATACACATCTGCTCCAAGCAAAATATCTATAGGTCCAGGTCTATTCATTTGAGGGTCAGAGAGCATAGTTGTATTAAGGTCTGGCCAATTTGATAGGGTAAATTCTTTTGCTGGTAGTAGTGAACTTAATTTTGTAAGTACATGAGCATTAACTTTTGTTATATGTGAGGTGTCTAAGGATGAATAAATATCAAAACTGACAGCATATTGTGATTTCATCGAGTTATTTCCAATTCCAGATATATTTGTACATTTGCGAATCTTCTTCAAGCCCAACAATTGTACTGCGGATTCTGTTATAAAGGTCCCTTGTGAACCTTGGTCAACTAAAGCACGAAGATTAATAAAGTTTCCATACTTATCTCGTATTCGAACTTGAGCAGTGGCAAGTATTACTTGAGTATCATTTGTAAACACTTTCAAACTAGTTATAGGTGTTAGGTTATCATTGTTAGGTGTTTCTGTAGGTTGAGACAATATATGTTTATTAATCAAAGCATCATTATGCAACAAAGTATGATGTTTGTGTTGACATAATTTACATGTTGTAATTTGCCTACAGAATTTAACGGAATGTCCCTTTACTAAACAATTGAAGCAGAGATTATTGCTTTTAACAAAATTTCTTCTTTGTTCAACGGCTAATTGCTCAAATTCAGGACAGTAACAAACATAATGATTTTTCTTACAATATGTGCAATTACTCTTAGTGTTAGTCGTTTCAGTCTTATAACTTTTAACATCTCTCTTATCTCTCTTGTATGTACCTGTTGTAGTTGTTTGCACCATTTCTAAAGCTCTAAGCCTTCCTTCTAAATAATTAATTAATTTCTGATAGGATGGTAGTTCAACGGACGAGCCCAAAGATTGTTCCCAATGTTTATGGGTTTCTAAATCAAGTTTGGATACCATAATATGTACTAGAAATGGATCCCAATGTTTAGTGTCAATATCTAAGTTTTTCAAAGTGTGAATACATTCATTTGTTGAACATATCAATTCCTTTATAGCTCGAGAACACTCTGTAGACATCCTTTTTTGTGTCAGAAAGCGATTTAAGACTGCATTAACAATTACTCTTTTATTAGTGTAACGACTCACCAATGTATCCCACACAGCTTGATAGTTTGCAGCAGTAACATCAAAATGTCTAACTAATTGCTCCGCTTCACCTTTTAAGCTGGATCTTAAATAGTGATGTTTTTGAATGTCTGTCAAACTTGATTCATTTTGTATAAGAGAAACAAATAAGTCTCTAAAGGACACCCAATCTTCATAGCTTCCTGAAAATGCTGGTAAATTTATTGAAGGCAATTTAGTCATTGTACTTGAAGATATATTATGTTTTTGTTGTTGTGCACTTGACATTGTTACACTATCATTGCGTGATATTTCTTCCTTCAATGAAGTTTTAAATTGTAAAAATACTTCTTGAATTTTACTATAGTCGGCTTTACACTTTTTCTTTGACTCTTTACTAATGTTTTCATCTCGAATATAATTTGTATATTCTTCATTGTATTTTTTCCAATAGTATTCTAGTAACTCGTTCCTTGTTTCTAAATACGGTAATTTGTACCTGTCTTTCGGTGTTTTCTTGAAATTAGCATATAATGTTTCTATTTGTTCAACTAATTCTAACAAAACTTCGTAATCCATTGTGAAGGTTCAAATCAAATTATCCGTGTCGATGGACCAAATAATGTTTGTGGTGAAAAGAAAGGCACTCAAAATTCAAAACGTGACAGACAAGACAATTTTATTCGAGAAAAAAACCAAGAGAAAACTCCATCTTGAATCTAGCTGTCATTACAATTTTTTTTTTTATATTTGGATAAAGGAATTAATCCTAACAGTTTGGATTGGTCGATTTCCGGTACATCTTTTGTCAACGTAACCCACGCTGGCGCTGTAGAAGTTGGTCAACGTCCGATACATCTTTAAGTCTTTTTAGGGTTCTTCTATGTTCTTTCATCGCAGGAGCGTCGGATAAATGTTAATATACCTATGTATATGATAGGGTTAAACTTTGGGCCATCCGATTAGATGGCCAGTGTCTGCGTCACTGTCTAAAACTCTGCGCCACCGATAACTGAATAAGTTACATTGGGTCGAACAAACTGCACGTAACCTTAGAAAAAAAAGTTACCATTAACATACAACTTTAAACATACCATTTTTAATTTTATGTGCATATATAGATTCACAATAAAAAAAATCCAGTGACATCACTTTATTGATGTTATATGACGTTTATTTGAATTATTATGTCTTTTTCAATTTTTTGTTACTGTTTTACTGTCAACGTTGCCAGATCAATTCATTATTTCATAACTATTTTACACAATAACGCAGTCCACGTCTTGTTAAATATTTGGTCCTTGCGTTTTGTTCAATGGCCTGACAACACCTAATATTTACAACTAGTTTCCTCGAAAATAATAGTCGAAAGATCTCCATATTCTTTCCCGTATAATTTATTCTGATATACATCAAGCTCGCATCGCCACGACCTCGGACTCCACTCACATAATAGATGATAGACAACACAAAAGGCTCCTATTTAACGTATTACGTCCTTCGGCGGGATTCTTTGCTCAAAGGGTTCTTTATTGTAACTACTTGGTGTGGGCGGGCGGAGCGCTGGGGCGGGTTGTTACAGGCATGTGTCTCCGGGCAGGTGTTGACACAAGCGATTTGTTGACCACGTCGTCTTTAACAAGTTTCATACTTATTATTATAACCTTGTTTATACCATGTAATTTAATTTTAAGTAGATATTGTCACGTAGACCTATATAATAATACACGGAGTCAACCCTGACGTAGCTTCTCCTCCCAGTGACCAAGTTATGGAGCATTTCGTAAGCCCGCGTGATGCCGAGCGTTGCAAGTACTCTTATAGCTACTGCCCTTTTAATTTGTATCCATAACTATAGCACTATATAATTTATTTATTAATGTAGTCTTATATAAGGTGTGTAGATAATTTAAAAATTTTTTAAAATTACGCCCCTAATCAACTGTTAACACAAAAAAAAAATACTTATTTAGATTATTTGGGAAATAAAGATGGTACATTAGCGCAACTGTTTTTATACAGAATTGGACACACATTATATTATTTTGCCGGTCCTGGATCAATCTGTATTAACCTATTAATGCAAAGAGATCATTCATCATTCAATCAGATCAATCAAAAGTCTTATATGTAACGACTCAAGGTCATAATATAAGTCATCAGCTCGAGGATCGTACGCCGAGTCCACACCGATACCAATCTCAAGCCAACTTCATCCGCAAAGAACTTTGATCATATTTCAGGCCGAGGAAAATGACAAAAATTATTTTCCCTAAAAATCAAGGTGTCAGCGGTTTTCCGAAACTCTTTTAGGGCGTGATGTTTATCCAACGGGAGGCCACTAGAGGCTTTATCTCACCCTGTAATAAGCGGTGACGTGCGCCATTTTGGATTATGCGCTCTTTACACGTTTAAAGTGTGAAGTGAGTTTCAGCGGGATTGAGGACATTTTGGTCTTTATTCATATAACATTAACGCGAATAAAATTTGTTTATTATCTGAAACGTCATTATGTCACTAAGATTTAAAAATATTATGATGTTGTTTTAAAATAAGTGTGTTGTTCATAACCAAGGAGGTATTAGGTCAATACTTATTCAGAAATAATACAATGACTTCTTCAAATAATAATAAATCTATATAATAGAATATGTTCCACTATCCAATTATTTCATATGATGTCAATGAATATCTCGCTAAAACAGGAATTGTGTCATCTGTAAAATATAAAATATACTGAAACACTAAGGAAATGGACATTTGGACTCCTCAACGTGAAAACCATGTTCGCCAAAAGGTTTGCCTCCTTTAGACAACTGTTTCTTTTTAATTGATAATTTTGACAAACTAAGCGTTAGAAAAAGAAAACTTATCGTGGAAAAGGAAAAACTTCTATATTATTTTTTTATTATCATAGTAATAGATCGATCGATATTTAATTAACAAATCTTAATTTTAATTTATTATAGATATACAAATTAACATAAATACTATAACAAACTTAACCTAGTATGCTTCCGGCAGCGGGGCAGGTTCCAACCTAGTGGTGGTCAGGGCGGCAGAGGGAGGAATCTCCGAGGGCCAAAAATATAAGCAGTGATTCTCGACACAGCACTTATTGTACGTGCTGTGTCGAGAATCACTGCTTATTTTTTTGTCCCTTGATCCATCCGTCCAGCGAAAGACGTCTCAAGACGTTGATCGAGGCTTTTTGTTATTAAGGCATTTGCAAAAAGTTTTATTTTTATTATTTTCCTCATAATGACAGCGCCACTGTATTTATATATGTTGCATAGTTCATACGAAGAAGTTCAATTACATAAAAAAATTAAAAAGTCGTCTTATATTTTGAGTTAGCATTGAATCTTACTAAAATATAGTTTAATGCTACTAAAAATTTTATTTGTGAGTATGCATCAAGTTTTGTATTATTTCAAAAAAAATATGATGATAGCACACACATTCTTCAGTTCGATTGCTCCTGACCTCTACCTTCTGCACCACAGCTCGTGAAAGGCAGCACCTCAGTACACTGCAATAGTTCGTAGCTGGTATTTAAAAGGAAACGAAATGGTAGTTATTAAGAAAAACTTTAGTAAAACTTGAAGAGTGTATAAAAGGAATTGAAGTAAACATGTCTCCAACTGAGCAGAAATAAGAGTAACCTTTTCGTTTAACGGATTTCGAAGTAAACGATTCGAACGAAAGACTTCTATCGACACATACTCATAGTCGAGCATCATAAAGAAAACATCGATCCTTGATGTTGTGTACTGTGTGATATTTTCAATTAATATTTATAGTTGACAGAACTATCTGTATCTTTGGATTCGGAGCACACCAGAAGCCAGGTATTGGTAGCGGAAGCCCAAAGATTAAACGTACCTAGCGGGGTCATCAGCCAAGCTTTGCATACCCAATAAGGATTATGGCCGAACGGTTCAACTATTGACCTGTTTTTGCAGTCGCGTGCTCAGACCACTAAATATTGAACGACAAGCCACGAGAACAAGATTGTTAATAGTTAATTTGGGAATACAGTTGCGGCCGCCGGCTCTGAATTCAAAGGACTAGAGTCAAGCTATTTTAATTTAAATTGTTAATTTGAGATTATTTAGAGACTTATGAGCTTCAATTCAATAATATTCCAAAGCTCGTATTCTGATGCTTAAGCGTGGATCTTAATGTAGAAGTAGATTTAAATGAACTCTTTATTGAAGAATAATAGTTTTGTATTGATTCGTTGATCTCCGTCTCTCAGGCAATCTTGTTCCAACATGGACTGCGCAAAAAACATTGAATTATTCTAAAATTACGTTCAGTTTTCACAATGTAAAAGGCGTACTCTAGTTACACTATTTCAATCAGCGGTGTGAATTGGCATCACTTAGTAAACCGCAAATAACTCTTATCTATAATTTACCTAAGCTATTGTAAATGATTCCTGCTAATGTTCTTCACATACTTCTTAAGTCCGATAATTTCCAATTTGTTAAAATCATTTTATATTAGACCAAATTGTTAATCTGCGTCATTTCAAGTCAGCCCAGCTTTTGATACTGTACAAAGTTCAAGTCGTGCTTGCAATGCGGCAGCTACCTTTGGGAGGTTCAGCTAAGTTACAGCTATTATATCTACTTCAGCGTCAGTAGTCGGTGGAGCGCCGGGTGCGGTTACAATACCTTTTTTTTTATATATATCTACTCCACGGACTCGTAGTCCGTGCCTTTTTTAAAACTGTCCTCGTTTGGATCTACTACGTACTGTACGTACAGCGTCATATTATCTTATAATACTATTCCGTGACTTAACATTAACGTGAGTTGCGCAGCACTTACTTATCTAACAATAGTACTTTCTTATCTAATAACTATCCTAATATATACCTACATACAACCATTTAACAATACACTTAATTTCAATACTTTTGGTTACAATGCCTTGATCAGCTCGAACTTTCAGAGCCCTAAACATTGCCGTACAGATATCTGCTTTGAAGAGGAGTATTTGTAAGAGCTTATGCACTTCATTCTTATTATAGAGGCTTCATTAAAGAGGCTGACAATCCTCATGGATACCGCCGCAGCAGGGAAGTCGTTTAAGTGAAGCCACCGTTTCACTTAAACGACCTCCCCACTGCGGTGTACTTTACTACCCCTAACGTTATTTTAGTTTTCCCTTTTATAGTGTGCATAGCGAAGGAATGGAATTCCACACTGCGACCCGAGTCTTCTAAAGTAGAGAGTAAATAGGAACATTCCACATTAAGCGGTCTGATCGATCGGAATAAAAGCAAAAATCAATAGAATCTACAAAATAAGTTCAGTAACATACATACCATAGGCACAGCCATATATTAAAAAAAATGAATTAAAATCACATCAAATTTTACACTGGTTCATTTAACTTGTTCCGAACGAACGAGTCAAAAAGGGACAAGGGGCTTACTGCGGAGCGGAGAGCTTAACATATCTAATGTGTGTTTGGTGTTATAATTTTGTGTGTGTATATTTAATTTTTTAACATAATTTTCTCCGCCGTTTCTCTTCGGACAAAATTTCTGCGGAACCCCATGCGGAATGTGTACCCATCTCCGAAACAATATGATAAGTTTTAAAAAGCGCCATTATGTTAACTAGAGTATGTTGAATTTTAAATTAACATTAATCTCGAGTTAAGCAAATATACGTGATAAGAGATGTCCGCCTGTTTGTAATTTAAATAAAAGAACATCGTCCCAGAGCAGGACTTTTATCCTGCATTGCGGGTGCAGTCATAAACATATAATCAAACATGCACATAGATTGTCAACATGTAACTGGGTAGACGACATTTTTTTAAATTCTGTATATAATAAGAGTACTTTTTAAGTGAGAAATATTGCAGAACCAACAGTACACCTGCACCTATTACTTTTGAAGATACATCGACATGTTGGCGGCGCTGTCGCGGGTCGCTCAAAAACGCTCCATACTAAAAACACTGCATTTGTGACGTCATAACTCAGTAAACTTGCCTAATTTGTATGAGCGTAGAAACAAATTTTAAAATAACTTTGTTATTTGTACGTTTATAGGTATACTTTCTATATAAAAATATGTTACATTTAATGTGAGAATGCTAGAAATGTGTTCGTTTCATTAAAATTACATAAATAATAATTGCTCATTTTTTAGAAATCAAAAAACAATATAAATTAATAATTAAACTGTAATTTCTATATTGACATACTTTCATGGGATATAAATTGCTCAAATCAGATAATTATAGTACAAAAACGGTCATAATCAGTTGTAGTTGTCTACCCTACTACAACAATAACAATGTAAAAAAGTTATTCATGAGCCAGTCAACGTTTGGGACGTTCGCAGATAAAATCTTCTTTATTCTGATTGTTCTCTTATATATTTAATTGTGCGTTTAATTATTGTTTGTTATGAGATTGTTCCACGACATCAATAGAGCACAACGGAGAAAAATATAATTTCTCTGTGGACATCTTATATACCTTTAATTATAGGTAAGAAAGAAGCAATTAGAAAAATGAGCTAAGATCACAGAGTTCTTGTTAATGTTTTCATTTTGATATTACGAAGCAATTAATGAGAAATCTGTAGTTTATGCTACTTTAAGTTATTTATTTATTTATTTAATCTTTTTCGCACAACAAGAATCAGATGTACAAAAGGCGGACTTAATGCCTGAGGCATTCTCTACCAGTCAACCTGTAAAATGTGAGAACCATTGTAGACGATGTACGATTACGGAGAAGAAAATAATATTAAAAGACATTATTTATTAACATGACAAATAAACAATTATACCTATGCAAATAAAGTTAGAATACTAGCAACGCATATATAAATATACATACATATACAATATATACACATATATAAACACACACATACATACATTATTATAATACATATTGTTGTCATACCAATTTTAGACTGACTCCAGAAAATGTCTTCGCACATGTTTTTTGAATGATGCCTTAGTACTGGCCACTCTCAAACTAGGAGGCAGCTCATTCCACAAGCGAGTGGCGGACAGAGTGAATGAGTCTGACACAAACCCGGATCGATGAGGTGGGATTTTCAGAGTCATAGAGGCAGCGGAACGTAGGCTGAGCCCATGGTTGTTACCGAGCGTCTGAAACCTTCTAAGTTATGATTTATTTCTTTATGAAAAAGTAGATATTGCTATCATGTCCAAATGCAATCTAGTTTTTAATAAAAATAAACTTATTTCCAAGACAAAATGATATTTCGACTAAAATATACTTTGGTAGATACGAGTAATCTGGAATAAAAGACATTAGAGCGAAGTTCTATATTTAAGTCATATTTGTTGAACTCAAATTCAACTGCGCTTGAGCGCGTTTCAGAATTAATTTAGCTATTTTCTCTCCATTGATATTTTTATTTAACAAGGGTAGCTGAAAATAGCAGGTGCTTACGAATTTCGACTGCCTTACCTAAAAGCCATCATGGTAATTAAAAATCCTATTTAGAGATATCCTATGTGACAAGAGCGTCGGTGGCGCTGTGGTCTCGGCACTGGTCTGTGCGCCGCATAGAATCGGGAGGCCCGCGATCTAATCCCACCGTGTACCAATGTGCTTTTTTTCGTTCCGAATTTCATATGTACATTTATCCGACGCTCCTACAGTGAAGGAAAACATCGTGAGGAAACCTGCGTACATCTGCGAAGCGATTCAAAGGTGTACGTAGTCAACCAACCCGCACTGGGCCAGCGTGGTTGACTAAGGCCTAATCGCCCTAACGTAGTTAGGGTAGGCTCGAGCCCCTCGGTGGGGACGTATATGAGCTGTGATGATGATGACTATGTGACAAGATTTACAAAGCGAACTGACTGATATTCGTACTGCCAAATCTCATAACTCCTATATTGGCTGCAACTAACAGTTGTATAGTTACATAAAATGTTCAATTATGAAATAAATATTATACGATTTTTGGAATTGATCACAGTTATTGTACTTTTTTGTATGAAAATTATGTAATAACATTTCCAATATCGCGAACTTTTAGAAACAGATTTTCTAATTTCTATTGTACACGTTTGTCGTTTCACGTTGTCACTGTGACTCGTTTTGCGTAGCGGTCGAGCGATCGGCTACTACTCAACGGGTCGCGGGTTTGATTCCCGCACGGGGCGAATATTTTTTACGACATACAAAATTTCTTCCAGCCTGGCTATATGTTCACTTGAAATTTTGTTTGGGACTGCACCCACGACACAGGATAAGAATCCTAGAGTGGAGTGACGCTATTAAAAAAAAAACAAATTTAAGCCTTTACAGGTACTTACTGACCTTAAGAGAACTAGTAGTGTTATAAATAATAGAATAAGTTTAAAATAAAACCGACAAAATTAGTGTCTATTTAGTCTAGTGTAAGCGGACTTGCATGACGTCCACCTTTTTAAAAAATAATTTATACAATGTAAATATACAAGGTAATATAAGCAAACAAAATTATAATTTGTACGAGCTATCTTACGAGGAGCAGGCAGGTAGGAGGAGTCATCCAGACCGATTTATCATTTAATTAATCTGTCACGGTGTAGCCATTTTCAAGAAGAATATTTTTAATATGGGTCCTAATTTGGTATTTCTATAATACTATTTGGTAATTTGTTGTAGTACTATAGTACTATTAAAAATCTATTGTAGTGAGGCAGTTCCTTCGAAATGAACTTATACGAAATATAATAAAAATAAGTAGTTTCAAACCGAGGCGCGCTGGAGACTCGTTCAAATTCCATTGTTATTATATATTGCATTAATTTATGTTGAATCTGTCAAACCTGTTACTCTTTCAAAGTAAAAAAGAACAACATAGTACAGCTCCATAATTTGAAGGCTTTATTTTTTATTTAAGGAGACATATTTACGACGGAAGATGAGAATAATTGACGGGTTATTTTTCTTCTAAAGATAAGTTGGCGCAGCCCGGGCAGCAGGTAGTCTCATAACAGCACCCAACACTTAATACAAATTAATGCACCGACACGAGCTGGCGCCGCAGCAATATTAATGAATTATCGACACGTATCCTCCATTAGCGGCTGATGCACACCTCGGATATTTAGACAACGCGGACGTGTCGCGTCCGGTTCATTAAACTTGTCTTCATCTAGCTACCGAGGCTACTTAGGGTCGTGTGTTAAACTTCTAAGTTAACTATGACTGGCATTTTCTATTATGGGCTAGCTTAGTGTTGTGTACAGATTTTTTTAAAGTTATATGGTGACCGGGAATGAATTAAGCTGGATTTCTATTGTGTAGATTAGAAGTACTGGTTAAGTTGACCGACGGGAACTAATTAAAGCAGCAGTAGTTAAGTAAGGATATGGGATAACTTCCCAATTGCAAAGGAAATTTCGGGCGCCATGGCTAAAGGAGGACAGACATTTACCAATACAAAAGTCAAGCTGAATAAGTAAATAACTAAAGGAGTGAGGATTTCGATTTCTTATTGTGTAAGAGAGTAAGAGAAATGACGATTCAATCGCCAGCTAGCGCATTGACGTGATAAAACAGTGCAGTCAGTCTCGGGGCAGTGGCGAACTGTCATGAGCTGTCGCGACACCGAGGTTCCCCATATTCAGGGGGGCGTGTGCCACTAGCCTCTGTCTTGCCTGAGGTAGAGGTGTAATAATGTAATAACATCGGCGAAATCTTTATCGCTGCTGTAGACACATCTCTCTACATCCTTAACCGTTCACATCAATATTAGTCTGCCTTTTTAATCGTTTAGTGAGAGCCACTATTTGCGATATGTAAATCAATAAAGAGATAGTATAGGAGGCAGGTGGCCGAAGCAGAGACTTCTTAAACCATTTCTTACTATTATGTAGAGTCCATAGCTTGGTTTTTAGTACCACCACAAGCAAAAGCCTAAGAAAGAAAATAAATAGCCCTTATTGGTCAAGGAATTCCGTAGACTGGTGCATCAATAGTAAAAATACTATTTGAAGAATAAACAATAATAGCATAAAATATGATTTGCAAGGAATAAAAAAATAAAGAAGCCTTTTTTTGCGGAGTTTGGTCTAGAATCTATAATTTTGATGAGTGTACGTCGAATGCTCTCATACGTTAGTGGTGAAATGATCTATACAATAGGATGCATGTGTCGGTCTATTCGAATGTTATTTATTGAAAAATGTATTTAATACAGATGAAAAAAAGCAAATAAAATATTTGACTCGGACGAGACACGCCGCAATGACGTCCTTACTATTCGACCACCAAGTACCAGCCGTTCTATTCGAATATTACAACTGCATTCTTCACCTTTTATTTTGTTAAGCTATATTAAACTTTAATTACTATGAATAAAGACGTATCAATATCCAACTGTATGCTTGTAAAATCCTTACAGATTAAACAATGGCTTATCTAATAAGCAATAGCTTACAACAGAGGCCACAAACGACAGCTGTCAATGAATTACTTTAACTTGTCGTAGTTTTGAAAAAGTCAGACTGTTAAGAACTCTTGGGTTATCAATTGCCTAATTTAAAAAGCAGTGCATTTATTATTCTTTAAGCACGAAACTCTTTATACAAAAACTTTTTATATTTTTTCTATTATATTGCCGTTTAGAGTATGTTATTGCCAGTACTATATTAGTAAATGAAAGGTGCTTCAGTAAATATAGTATGAGCGACGGCGCCTGTCCGAGCCGGCGGCGGCGGCGCGGTGAGCCAGCAGCTGGTAATTGACGGCGACACGGAAAGCGATTTAAAAGCTTTCAGCTGAAGTGACGCCGCGCCACGTGTCAAGTTTATAGGTCCAATCAAAATTAAGTCGATGTTTTCTGTTCGCCTTTTTATCGAATTTATTTTAAATGTACGTGTTAGATGTTAGGTTAGATGTGTAGTAATGACACATAGATCTATAGCGTATGTATTTGCGATCGTCCGTTATACCCGTACAGAGGTGCGTCACTGACTGACGTGGCGACCTGTCAATTTGTGTGGCGCATAAGCCCTTACATACGCAAGACATTAAATCTGATTATTTTATTGAAAAATAGCAAGCAATGAAGTAATTTATGTTAAATTATCAGGTACTATCTTTTATTTTCATAGTTAGCAGTTGTTGTATATGAGCTAAAGTTAGGACCGATCCAGGTGAAGCTCAGCTTCCTAGCTTCGTCCTGTATCCACTTTATCAAGTAATGTGACGGCCAAGAGATTAACGTTTGTAAAAACAGAAAAATAAGATAAAACTGTAATATAGATATTTTTTTTTATTGTTTTGTTTTTATTATTTACAAGCTCACCCTAATATATTTTTTTTATTATGTACTTTCCATTGCGTTTTTTTAGCATCTTTCTGCCACGCACTACTACACTGTGGAATGAATTATCGCCTGCAGTATTTCCAAACCGATGCGATATCGAAACCCTCAAAAAAAGGGCATATACTCATTTAAAAGGCCGGCAACGCATCTGTGACTGGTGTTGCGAGTGTCCATGGGCAACGGTTATCGTTTACCATCAGGTGATCCGTTTGCTGCAATATTCTATAAAAAATACAAAGATTTATCCACTATCCCCTCCTTTACCCTTTTATTAGCATTAAAAGCAGAATAGGTAGCTTTAATTTCAGGCTCTACATTATCTGCATACGTTGGTTATGCTTACGCTGCGTTTGTTGGCGTAAAAGCAGACAGACAGTTTCACTTTTATAAAATATTATATATCCCTACTAATAAGTAGGGATTGCGGCTAGTGGTGAGCGAGCAAGTGGCCCACCTCTCAAAAAATTAAATCAAAATCAAAATAATATTTATTCAACATAGACCTTTACAGGCACTAATTGACGTCAAGAAACAATACAAAAAAAAGCTTAAAAGAAAAAAAAAACAAAAACCTTGTCCGTACGTACGAATAAGGAAAAAAAAAGAAAATATATATTGACCTGTTCGGAAATTGGGAGAGCCTTCTCGAGAAGAACAGGCAAGAAACTCTAAAGGTCTATTTTTTTTATCTCCTCTTTTCAATAATTATTATAATATATAATATAAATACAATATAGTATAAGATACAATCATACCTAATACGATTACAGTCGTATGTATGTTTACATACACATATAAAATAATACAATATTATAAATAATGTTGTTACCAAACATGGCTCTATGAATAGTGTCCCTATTCCCAATACTGTGATCATTTAGATAGTCACTTACTTTATAATAACCTTTACTCATGAGTGTCTTTTTCTCACGACCTAATGACAAGCGGTCGCTATAGACACCAACAGACAGACAGTAACTGCGTATCTGGGCAGAAACAAGTAGTACATATTGCAACTCTCAAGCAACACGACCTAAAATTTAATTTCAGAGTGTCCACATAAATAGAAGAATGATATAATGTGTGCTTAATAAGATCTCAGGTGATACGGACGACGTCGTCTATAGTGGCGGGTGGTACGACAGTAAAAAGGTAAAATTAAGTTAATAATTCGAAAGTTGAGATGAGTCATAAATTATTATTCTACGATCTCATTCTCACTCTAAGTACATTGCTTCCTATCCCGATCTCGTTGCAAATAGGGCTCGTTTAAAATTTAACGACGGCGAGCCTTACGTCAGCCCTTAGCGTAGTAACATTCGGAAGGATACGATAATAAAATGCGTGATTCAGGCAGAAAGAAAGGGCAGTTTAATGGAGCATGGAGTTGGCATTAGAGGCTCAGAGACGATATGTAGATATTATTATCAGAATTAATGTATTATTATTTCAGATAAATATTATACATTATTCATAAACGAAACCAAATTATATTCAACATAAAATGCTTTTTACGTATATGCATGCAACATACTTGAAAGGCTCAACAATTGCCAAAATATATTAATTCAAATGGAAACTTCCAGAAATTTCAAAATCAGCAGAAAATTAATAAATTATCCTTTTTATATGCAACATAAAATGTTCAGTATTAACACTTCGTCTTCCATCATTAAGGGTGAGAGAAGATGGTTCATATATGCAAATTGTGCATTTGCTGCATTATGCATTTGCTGCATGCAAGTTGATTCTTTTAAGAACCAACTTGTTCAAAAAGTTACAATTTTCCCTTCTACATCTAACTTGTTTTAAGATTTACATACATTTACCACATTTTTTTAAAAAAAACGCTAATTGTAAAATCCATCAACCACACTGTCACTTTTTGATTTATAATTATAATGCAATGTTTAAATTTTAAATATGTCACAATCTACAAATCGTAAAATAGCACCTTTGTCGGAAATCTAAATTTATACAAGAGACTCAGCTGAAAGTAGGCACACTACTAGTAACTTTGGCACGATAGCAAAAGGCAGTCAGGCTTAATGGCATTAATTAAGCATTGATAATAAAATTATTTTTGAAAGAAGATTTTCCGATGTAAAGAAAGTAAAAACTCTTAATGACGTTCACGAAATTAAAAAACTACCCACAGAAAGGACGCCACGTACTAAAATTATTTTATACCTAATTTCCACCACCTTTAACAACAGTTACAAGTATGATCACATCTGATTTTAATTTAGTTTTTTTTACAAATTCAATTCATCAAATAATGCAACATGATTTCCTTTTTCTTACAATTGCCTCATCAGCGTGATCAGATGCTTACAGAAGGCAGATTTCCAAATCTATAGAGACAGAGTTAAAATTGAATTGAAGGTTGACTGGTATAAACGCCACAGGCATTTAATCTCTCCTTGCGCATGAATAATAATAAATAAAATATTGTACTCTTTAGCTGTTGAATTTTCCTGGAGATAACTTACAGCGCCTCCTGTTTTAATAGCTTTTTATAATATTTCCTAATCTTATTTCTTCTATAACAGTTTTATGGCGATAATTATACACATAGAAATACTACAGCCGTATGAAACTTTCCCACGAGGAATCAAACATCGGAATTCCAGGATTTCATCAGTACCAGGTGGTCTGAACTGTTAAGCCACGAAGGGTTAAAAGTTTGAGTGAGTATGTTTCCGACGGAGGTAGATTGATGACGTACCATCGCATCGGAGCGTCGGTGACACGACAAATGGATCATTAAACGCCTGGGTATGGGGCTGCCGGCGCTCCGGGAACATTTCATATTGATTTTACCCTGAGCACTTTTTTAGAATGGAAATTCATTTTTTTTTCTACGTTCCGTTCCGTACGTTCATTATCTTCCTCTGTAATATCGGCCATATTTTCTTTTTATGAATATTAAATTAATGAAAAGAAAATATTTAATATTAGCCCAGAGAAACGAAACTCTGTTTGGTTGTTTCTGTGGGTTTTCTCCGCTTTAAAAACAACAGAAGTCCGTTAAATCAAATATTATTCTTATTAAAGACTAGCTTTCTACCCGCGGCTTCGCCTGCGTGGATTTCGGATTGGGTCTATAGAGGGAGAGCTTTAGCCCACGGCTACATATGCGCGGAAGTCGGTTTATGGCGCGAAGGTTTTATCGCGCTTCCCGTTGGACTATCCGTTTTTCTGAGATAAAAAATACCGCAATACCTTGCTCAAGAATCACTCTATCTATTGATGAAAACCGCATTGGAAAATCTGTGCAGTAGTTTTTGGACGAAGCCTTTATTGCGCATCCGTGGGATCTGTCGATTTTTCCGGGATAAAAAGTAGCCTATGTTACTCGGGGGATAATGTAGCTTTTCCGAAGGAGAAAGAATTTTTGAAATCGGTCCAGTAGTTTCGGAGCCTATTCATTACAAACAAACAAACAAACAAATCTTTCCTCTTTATAATATTAATATACATATCACCAGCGTGTTGTATGTAGCGCTACCCCTGCACATACACACTGCGCTACACTGGATGAGTGTGTACTCGTAGGACGATGATGTAAGGAACGGTGAGCTTGTATTACTACTATCTAACCCCAATAAAATAAACAAATCAAATAATTAAGTATTTAATACATAAAAAATATCTTCGAATCACGTATTCTCAGACTTCGCGTAATCTGAATGCTTGCTGATTAAATTTAAATAGCGTTAATTTTTTAATAAGGCTGATGTCTAAGATCGCTATATACACTTGAGACCATATAATATATATATATTATATATATATATATATATATGGTGTCAATTTTTTTTTTTTCCTCAGGAGAGGAGGCTGAGAATCCATCATGGACACCAACGCAACAGGCAAGCAGGGATGCGTTGATTATGTCGGACTCCTGGTACTGTCGAGACGGCTCGACTACACAGACCTACCGACTAAACTCAGCCTAGCCTTTGGTCCTATTGACCCTACTGGCTTTATTGACGAGAGGGCCGCACCTCAGGAGAGGCACGAGCGCTACCCCATGGTGAGGGCATATGCGCTAGAAGAAGGCACGAATCACCAAAGTGGGACCGGCCAGTATTGACAGGAACCTACTCGTGGCTAAGCAGAAGGCTGCCGTTTAGGGGTTGACAAGGGGGGGCGATCTAGAAGTTCCTGCTTGAGTTGGTTAGGGGGGTCGCTAAGGACATGTCGCGGTCTACGTATCCTCTGCCGGTAGTGACTAGTGTTGCCTTGAGACTGGCTCACAGTTGGTGTTTGTTGACGGGATATGGTCTCAAGTGAACAAAAAACATTTATAATTATATAATATTATTGTGCTCCTGAAAGTCAGCTAGTACAATTACTGATCGTCTATAGACATTAGTCTTTTTTCCCCTCAGGGGATGTTGATAATCCTGATGAATACTACCAATAACAGGTGTTGCGGTGATTATGTCGGACTGCAGAATTGACTGCGCCTCGACTTAGGCGACCTATCGACCTCTTGATTGGTAGTGACAGCGATTACCCCTCAGGAGAGAGTGCGATGCAACAACAGTCTGCATAGCCCTCTCTTAAATATATACAAGCTGGGTGCCTGATATCCAACGCGCATCGCAGTTTATATCGAGCATTGTAACGTGGAAGTGTGTAAGATCGATTAAGCACAAAAGATATTATTTGCATTTCCAGTCTCCGTGTAGTTCTTGGTTACCATCATATATACGAAAAACTTAATGGAGCGTCACAATTCATACAAATGATAACGAAGATGAGCAGTTAAAAAGAGGTAAGGACGTGTTTCAGAGAGTAGCCTCTCCGGGCTGCGGCCTGTAAGCCATAGATAAAGCTGTCCGTATCAGACGTTTGCGGGGTTTCACTTTTTGTTCAGCGAAGTTCGCGCGGTACAAAGAGATCAATGGCAGCCCTACGAAAGATATCTCCGCTTACTTTTCTATCGCATCTCGCCAACTTCCAATAACGTTATCCGATCACTGCGGGTCTCCCGCTTAAGGCTCGGTTAAAGTTATGATTCGGCCATTTGAGTGGCAATCTTTCCTTAGCGATGTTTAGGAATAGTTGGATAAAAACATAGGCAGAAAATTGTTTAAAAAGAAAAAAAAAGCGTGTGTAAATTTTGTTTCAAGTTACCACCAAAAAAGAAAATGTTTGTAGATTCCATAAATCTTCTACGCAGTCATATATTATTCGTAGCACGTAACAGTTGTAAGATATTCAGGGGCATAAAATGTAGCTACGATCATGCGTAGATATAACAACCGTAGCATATTCGTAGTCATCGTAAAGTAAATTTTGCAATGTCCACTGCGGAAGTACTAATAACGCTAAGTACTTAATCCCCCCTTGGACCCTTATTTTCATTTCATAGACCTCTAAATTTTTTTGTCACTGACCTGAACCGATTTAACGAAAATTAATATAGGCATAGTTGTAAGGCCGAGGGATGGATATAGTAAGTAACAATTGTACCATGGCAGAACCTGCGCGAATATTGGATAGTCTCTGAAACTACAGCACCGAGTGATGTAATTTGCGTAGTAATAATATAATATATTTTTCCCACGAGATAATTCAATAAAAATAACCAAACGGATAGTAATGGGATTTGAAATGAAGATCGTTAGAGACTTGAAAAATAACATAAGATATCTAGAAGGTAGACATATAATTCTTAGCGCGAAATAAATAATATTTTGTATAGGATAGTTAGATGTAACGAAAGCGAAGGCGCGGGCAGTAAGTTTGTGTAAGATACATATAAAGGCGGACTTGATCACAAATCAGATGGGTTATTTAAGCGAATAGGCTTGGCACGTTTGTTAAATCGACCAAACTCCATACAAAATACATGTAATTTTTGTTATTGATTTTTTTTTAATACTTATAAAAAAACTACTTGCCTTTCAGCGCCATTCGTGCTATTTTTCATTTCTCTAAAACACCATAACTTTTTAATTTAAATTGAACAATATTTCAAAATAGTTCTTATTTGTTTTATTACCATAACATTTTTTAATTAATTTGTTTTGTTTATTAATCTAATATATATAAATCTCATGTCACAATGTTTGTGCTCAATGAATCCTAAACTACTTAACCGATTATAATAAAATTCGCACACCATGTGCAGTTCGATCCAACTTGAGAGATAGGATAGTTTAAATCTCAAATTATCGTTGCAATTTTAATTTATTGCTAATTATTTTGCTGTTATTATTTGACAGTCACAATTATCTGTTAACTCCAAATGATTCTAACAGATGTCGATACCTTTCGACTGGGTTGAGTAAGTAATCAATAGATGGCGCTGCTATGATAAATCTTAATATTATAAAACGTTTACAGGTTTTTTGCAGTGTATTTAGTATCTGCATTGTACCCGTGCGAAGCCGGGGCGGGTCGCTAGTATTAAATAAATGTATAAACAAGAAACAATGCAAACGAAATATTAGACTCGGGCGGGCTTTGAAGAGCCGTCTTTAACAAGCCGTGTTGAAGCTTTAACGATTCGGCCACCCTGCACTAGGCATTTCAATCAAATTTTTCATTGCAAAAAGCTTGTTTTATTGGTTTTTAAATTAATAAAGAAAATGATAGCATTGAATAAGAAATATTCCTATAAATCTCCAAACAAACCGACAGTTTCAGTAGTGTAGAACTAATAATATGGCTGCCACCTTCACTATACTACTAAGTACCGAATGTTACAAAATTTATTGGAATAGGTAATAAAGCAAATTGCTTGTGATTTTGTAATGAGTCTGAGGGACCACTGGCCGACGCATTAATCATTCAGCGTAGGACGCCGACATCTGCACGTGATTGTCGCGAACCAATCGCCTTAAATCTACTACGAGACATAGTCGTCTCATTTACTGTTGAGTAATTTATCGTAAAGCTCGTTTTGAATTTAAGCTCTGGCATTGCAGAGTTCATTATGATCACAGCTCATACACGAGCCCATTCTGGTTAAATGAGCGCAAATACACTTGTAAGCTTCTTCACAGATTAAAGGTATACATGGAACTTGTATTGACACGTGACAGGATTGATAACGGATACCCAGATTAGAGGATTAGTGCCGAGAAGATAGTAATAGACCCCCAGAGTTTCTTGCCTGTTCTTCTCGAGAAGACTCAATTTTTTTTGTTTGCACATACAAGGTTTCTTTTAAGCTTATATTTATTTCGACTTCAATAAGGCCTTACTATCACCATTTAGAGTAGGGTTAAAATAAAATTGAAACAGAGATATCGCTCTTGCAATGTATAGCGCTATCACTTTTGCACTGCGGCTATATTCCTGTTTTAATCGATCATGGTAGGCCTACTAGTGTATGTTGAATAAAGATTATTTTGATCAAAATCAAAATCAAAATCAAAATAATATTTATTCAACATAGACCTTTACAGGCACTTATTGACGTCAACAAAACAAACAAAAAAAATGCTTAAATAATAAAAAAAAAAACATAAACCTTGTCCGTACGTACGAATAAGGAAAAAAAAAGAAAAAATATATTGACTCGACACCTGTTCGGAAATTGGGAGAGCCTTCTCGAGAAGAACAGGCAAGAAACTCTGAAGGTCTATTTTTTATCTCCTCTTTTCAATGTTAATAATTATAATAATAATTATAAAAATACAATATAGTATAAGATACAATCATACCTAATACGATTACAGTCGTATGTATGTTTACATACACATATAAAATAATACAATATTATAAATAATGTTACCAAACATGGCTCTATGAATAGTGTCCCTATTCCCAAATACTGTGATCATTTAGATAGTCACTTACTTTATAATAACCTTTACTCATGAGTGTATTTTTGATATGGATTTTAAATTTATATAAAGGTAAATCAATGACACTTTGCGGAAGCTTGTTAAACATAGATATACATTTCCCCAAGAACGAACCGCTAGTTTTATGGAGTCTGAACATTGGAACGGCAAGTTTATTTTTGTTTCTAGTATTCACATTGTGTAGATCACTGTTTTTATTGAATTTATTATAGTTTCTATATACAAAAACTAAATTATCATATATATATTGACTAGCTAAAGTTAAAATATTAATTTCTTTGAACAATTCTTTTAGGGATTCTCTAGCCCGTAAACAGTAAATAGCACGAATCGCTCTTTTTTGTAAAAGGAAAATACTTTCAACGTTAGCCGCTGATCCCCATAGCAGCAGTCCATAGGACATAACACTATGAAAGTAGCTGAAATAAACAATTCTTGCCGTTTCAACATTAGTTAAAAGTCTAATCTTTTTTACTGCGTACGCCCAAAGTTTCAATATGTGGATCCCACTGTAGTCGTGAATCTAGTATTATTTACCAAGAATTTAGTATTATTTACCAAGTCAATGACATCACCATTCATATTTAAACTAGTATCAACCTGCCTTACATTGGGCAAAGAGAATTTGATACATTTTTGTTTCTTAGAATTTAAAGACAAATTATTAGTTGTGAACCAATACAGAACTCTCGAGAGAGCACTATTTACATCGTCATAACATTCCTTTTGTCTATCAACTTTGAATAGTAAAGAAGTATCATCTGCAAACAATACTGTCTCACACGATTCTGTAATGTAGTAAGGAAGGTCATTTATATATATTAGAAACAGTAGAGGACCCAATATTGATCCTGGGGAACCCCATAGTTATAGGCGAGCTAGCAGATTCTGATCTATTAATAACGACTTTCTGCAATCTGTCTGATAATAAGATTTTAAAAGGCTAACAGCTCCATCCGAGACACCATAATGTCTAAGTTTACTTAAAAGCGTTTCATGACTCACACAGTCAAACGCTTTGGAAAGGTCGCAAAACACTCCAATTACATCCCGCTTGCCCTCCCATGCGTCAAAAATATGTTTCATAAGTGCAGTTCCGGCATCAGTAGTGGATCTACCTTTTGTAAAGCCGAATTGGCTTTCATGCATGAATCTGTTTGTTCTCAAGTGACCTATTAGTTGATTGTAAATAACTTTCTCGAAGATTTTGCTGAAAGTAGGTAATATGGATATAGGTCTAAAATTTAAGGGATCTTTTTTGTTACCCGATTTGAAAAGTGGTATTAATTTACTATATTTCATTAGATCAGGAAAGATACCCTCATCAATACAAGAATTAAAAATTTGTGCTAACAATGGGGCTAATTCATCGATGACAGATTGAATTATGTGAGTTGATATACCCCAGATCTTCAGTTTTCTTCTTGTTAAGTAAACGGAATGTTTTCTTAATTGAAGAAGCATCAATATGGCTAAATTTGAATGATTCACTGCACCTATTCACACTTGACTCCAGGAGGGTGACGGCTAAACTAGAAGATGAGTTAAGATGATGTTGATTAAAGGTGATTGGAGATCGCAGCTTCACCGATGCTCTATATGGCTCTACATTTAAGAATTAGTTCTATGTTAAGAATTTCCTGCAGGCGGTAAATTCTTCAAAGGTGTTCTAAGGTGATTGGGCGAAATTTTGTTTCCCAAGCACAGAATTTTCTTGACTTGACAAGATGGACGCCAAGGTTTGAAGAAAAAGGCCTTATGAATATGCGACTCTTTATTTAATTTATTAATAACATAATTAAAATATTAATAACATAATTGACTATTTATCTTGTTCACCAGTTATTAAGAGGCCGAGATGAAGCCGACTATCTAGTGAATATAGTTCCTGATGAATTGAAGTGAGTACAAATATTGTCACATTCATTATACTCAAACCCGTGTATTAGAATTTTGAATTTGAATTGGTCAAAGGTCCCATTTTATAAAAACGTGACTAGAAACTTTCAGTACAAGTTTGTAAGACTAGAGCGAATAAGCTTAGTATCTGAACTCGACACTATATCCATAAATTATAACGATTTGCAAAGTAATAGAAATAACAGAAGAAACACATTACTTAATTAGATTTGTACTAATTATCTTCTTATTCGAGACGTACAAAATATAACATTAAGAAAATACTCAGTAGCCGTTTATACAAGGCGTAATTAAGATGGCGTCTCGGAGAGCTCCGATGGAAATAAAACAACGCGCAGTTACGCAGAGCTTTGACACCTAATTAGCGTCAGGGGAGATAGTGCACGCTCATGAATATTGGAACAGGGAAAGCAAGTAAGCGAAAGGCAACGACGTATTTTGCAATACATTGCCCCGTGCCGTTAGACTGTTTGCATGCTGAGACCATGTTACAGTGACCAATGGACCTTCAATTGAATAATGAAGGAACGATGTTCTGATAGCTGCAACTTTGGCAGTTGTTTATATCAGATCCTGCGAAACATGACTCAGTTTGCCTATCAAACACTTGTTGGGGAATGTTTATTGACTCCAGATTATGCAGCTACAGAAATTAATGACATGAGGCAATTTGCATATTATAATAAGCATATAAAAATATTTATTAAAAATCAGTTACATTATATTATTATTAAAACACATACTATTTATTTTATATAGTTATTACTAATGAAAATACATAGTATATTATGTCACCATTTACCTGTCACCATTTAAACATATAAAATAATATAAAGTTCGATTTTTAATTCGAGTCAGTAAAATGACATTTCCAGTGTCATGTGTCACAAATCATATTATTTAATATGGTATGTATTACATATTTACAATAAAAAAACGCTTTGATACCTAATAAAATACCCCTTTTTTCACCCTCACCCTTTTCACCCTTTTTGTATCAGTGACAGTTGCACTTGTCATTTTACTGACTCGAATTAAAAATCGTAGTTTAAATTATACTCTACAAATCAAAAACTTTGTTTCTGGCGGATGGGCGAACCTCCCTTATCTTCTTTAAGAGGGGGGTGGTTGTCGTCTAGTTTTCTTTACTTCCGACGGCCACCTTCGTGGTGGCTCCGTGTGGGCGCTAGGGTTCCCATGACCTCATCAGGGCGCTAAGCAGCTCTCTTTCGGGATGACATGCTTGCGCCCAGGTATAATGGGGCAGATAGCCACAGGCTCTCGGCGTATGCAATTCAATGCATTTTCCAAAGCGGAAAAAAGTGTACGTTTTTACATATAGTATTGTCTATCTAGGTTACCTAGATTTCATTGGTCTGAACATTTGGAATTATGCGACGTCACGTCTGACTGTTGTCATACATTTTCAAAATTGAGAATGTTCTCAACAAAACAAGAGAAATCGTTGAAAATATTAAGAAATTATAACAAATATACAGTAAAAAGTAAAGAGAAAAGTAAATTACAAGTATAAAAGTGCTAAAAGTGAAAGTTATAAACAGTGCAATTTAGTGATACAATAAGATTATATAATATAAGATGATTTATAAGTATTAAACGCATTTGTACACAGTTAAATTGGAAATAAAATATTATTCTAAGGTAAAGTTGAGACATTACTTATTTGTAGTTACACCAAAGAGTCATATTTAAACATTACATAGGTAGGTAGCAACTGAGAAGTCAATGATACATATAAATCAGTCTATAAAGTAATAAATATATCTGTCCATCTATTAGTTTTCTAGTAGATTATGATTTATAGCTAATAGCATTTGCGTAGTCCTCAGCATATCAAGCATAACACTTACAGTACTCCTACAGTACACATTACCGACAGAATACAACCCATTTGCACATACAGTAATACTATACGCGCTTCCCAATGGAATCAACACAAAGTTGTGATGGGCTTGAGTGTTAATACATCACCTCTGTCCAGCTCGCTTAACACTAACGGCAGTGCTGTGGGGGAGGACACCCAGTGTATCCTACATACAAGTTGGGTGTAGCGAGCACTTTTTGCCCTAGGAATCCATGACGACTATCTAGAGGTGTTCAATATTCCCATACTTGAACTCTATACATGCATGCCACGATTTATTATAGGAATTCAGATGCGTAGATTGCATGAGCGTAGCTTTAAAACCAGCAGATGGGCAGATTTGCATTAAAAGATAACAATTTACTTATAATTACGAGACCTGGGAAAATTCTAGAACATTCTAATAGTATAGACGTTACAACATATGTACATTTATAAAAATAAATAAAATTGGAGTGTCTGTTTGTAATATTAAAATAACCGCTTTCTACTACATGCATATGAATGTATATACGGTACACATACCAAAATACATGGTTTTAAAATTTTTGTCTGTCTGTCTGTTTGTTTCGGAATGATTTTGATGGGACTTTCACTGGCAGATAGATTTTGTAATAAGGAGTAATTTAGGCTATTACTCAATACTCAATAGTTAATAAACTATGCTATTGCATTCCACAATGTTTTGTATAGGTGGTAAAAACTTAAAATTATGTAGGTAACAATTGAGGACCCTGTCGGGCACAGCATAATAAAACAGTTCATACCTATCTAGAAGAGAGGACGATGGTGGTTTTAAGGGATAGAAATATTTGGCATTTTACACGTTGAAATTTAAAACACATTATAATATATATTCTTTGTTTGTAGGTACTCCAATTATAGTATTTCATCCATATATTCTTTTAAACTATAGTAGCTTTTTTGTATTAGAAAGGTTTTAAGTTTTTTAATAAATAACTTATATTTTTCTTCTTTTCTAATTGATTGTGGTAGCTTGTTATATACTTTGATGGATGTCACCAAAGGGCTTGTTGAGTGCATCTTTAGCTGTGAAGTTGGTAGGTTTAATCTGTTTTTATGTCTTGAAGTATACCTAGTTTGTATGTTTTCTCTTTTATAGAAATATTCTGGGTGATTCCTAACGAATTTACAAATTTCTAGAATGTATATGCTTGACAATGTTAGAATACCGTGGTTTTGAAAGTATGGTTTACAGGAGTCTGTTTCTTCCAAATTGTATATGATTCTAATGAGTTTCTTTTGAAGGGTAAAGATTGTAGGTGCTTCGGTGCTATTTCCCTAAAAAAAAACTTTTTTTTTATTACATTCCACGCGGCCGAAGTCGCGGGCACAGCTAGTATGAAATAATCTAACAGGTAAAAACCAGGAATTGGGTAATAGCTATTCTGTAATCTATAATTTTTTGATATTTTAAAATAGTGTTTTGTTTTGAAACTTGGAGACCATTAAATTTATTTAATAAACTCGCTCTATTATGAGATCTAAAAAAATATAGAGCTTCCGAAGCTTTAGATACTAAAACACTTTTGTGCCTGAATTTACAATTTGTTCTCTATATGCGTTTATGGTTTCTTTGTATATCTAAGCGATGTAGTGTCCCACCTCTGTAGCGAGGGACCCACGGCACAAGCGTGACTCCACGGGACGTACCGGGTGGAATCTGGGTCACGAAGCCCGATTCGTGCCCTCCCGCGCGACGTTCTCACTGCCTTATCATTGTGTACTTATGAGCATACTCTTGTTGAAGAATACGATAATTTTCTATTTAAGGGCTCGTAGCTAAAGCACCTACGCTCTATCGAATGAATGTTGCTTTGGCTACAAGCCAAGGTCAGTGAGTACACGTAGCTTCTCATACATGGTGCTTTATATTTGCATCTATAAAGTATTTCTTCGTGAAGGATTTGAAAATCACGATTGCACGTCAAAGAAACAATTTCATTGTTTTACATGCTGTAAAATACACTTGGAAAAAATTGTTGGAGACTAGAAAGAACTAGTATTCTATAGAATAGCCTCTCTCTAAACTCATACTTTCACTAAGAAACAAATTGTCGTTTTATTTGCTATACTCCAAACATTATAAACACAAGCATTTAAGTACTCTTAGTCTAAGAATTAAAGTCTTCTTTTATAGAGTCTTAAGACTCTATAAAAGAAGACTTTAATTCTTGGCAGATAGGTACTGTAGGTACCACGACAGACTACATGTAGCCCTCGAGACAGCTTTTATGGTATATTTTAATAACAGCGGTTTCTGTACTTGGTGCTTATCATAAAAGAAAAGATATAAATGTCGTTGAACTTTGCATATAACGAAAACTTAAGAATCAGAATAAGAATCGCTTGTTCGCAAGTATAGATAGATAGAAAGAAAGATACCTTTATTTGCTAAAGAATGGGTATCATTGGTTTTTATTAGGGTTCAGTCGGGTTTTAGGACTTAATAATGAATATTGATATCATTTAGAGTCATATTTATAAAAATTAAAATCATGATCAGAATTAATACTGACATAATATATATTGAATAGTCAAGATAAACAAACATTCGAAATGTCAGTTATGTTTCATGAAAGCCTAAGATTTATCAACGTAATTTTATTTTATACTTTTGCAGAGTAACTAAGTGGTTTTTAGTTTGTTGAACTGTGTATTTATTTACTTTAAACAAACCAACGTAGCAAAGTGACAAAAGAACTGGCGTTTATTTCACTCAAAGCCTCAGTCGCTGCACGGTGCTCCGACGCGGCGAGCTTTATTGAAACAGTGCTCTAGGTATTAAGTTAGATTTTTCTATTTAATTTTGTTGACAATTGTGTAGTCGTCGTTTTTACTAGAGAGCAGATATGTAGAGTCATTTTTTTTCCTTATTCGTAAGAACTTACAAGGTTTTTGTTCCCTTAAGCTTATATTTGTTTTTTTAGCCAATAAAGATTGTAGTGAATAGAAATAAAAACACCATTTTTAGTAAGACATTCCCCAAGCCTTTTTCACAGCCGCGGTCGGGCAGTTACTAGGTTAGGGTAGGATATTTATTTTGAAAATTACAACGGTAAGTTAAGAAAATATAGATTTCAGGTGTAGGTTCGTGCTAAGTAAGTTGAGTCTTAAGTAGTGTAAACTGATGGATTAAATTATAACTTATATAAAACTAATTTGTTTGTAGCATTGCATCATTATGATTGGAATCATTGACATTTGTCTCAATCTTATTATTATAGGTAAACATATGATCACGTTTTATTTCCAAGGTTACTTTCCTTATTTCATATATATAATAGAAATAACACTTCGCAAACTTTTAAACGTCCAATCTAAAACACGATTGAACAGGCGGCTAATACGCAGAATCTTGGAATCATACCTCGACACTTCATCAAACTGATAATCTTCCAAAGCTTTAAAATAACTCGTATCTCGGTAAAAACTACGTAGAATGTTTGACTTTCGAGTGCGCGCATCCTCACAGTTTCAGAGTATAACGCCGAAGTACTTAAGTGCTGGAGAGCAAGTGTTGTCTGCATGACATGAGTGATGAATCGTGGTTTGCTATCTAGCCACGTTCTCATTTAATACTTCATTGTATATCCTGTATTTAAAATTAAAATTAGTTTTTACAGTGGGGATTTTACTTACATAAAAATTTTTATTGACATAATAGGTGATAAGAATTTTGTTAAAGTACATAATAAAATTGGGATGTAAGGGAGCGAACACTATCTTTTTGCCCCAAGCCAACCTCACCTGCACGCGGTGCATCCCGCTGACCGACGGACGAGGCCCTGGCGACCGACTGATGGCGGTATATCCATCCTTTTCAGGCGTAGCTAAATGCAGCAGGCCGGTGATGGGCAGCAGCGTCACCGGTGCGAGAAGCTACGCCCTGCGATCGCCAACCCGCCTGCCAGCGTGGCGATTATGGGCGTGACCTTCATGGGTACCAAGAAAAAGCCACGGCCCCCAGTTCCGGCGGTCCACTATTCCTGGTTACGGTGGCGACCATGGTAACGGTGGGACAGGGGGTGCGAAGAATCTCCGGGCTACGGGAGGCCACCAAAATAAATTGACCCTGGCGACGTACAACGGACGCACGCTACGGCTTGACTCGCATCTGGCGCAACTCGAGGTGGAACTTGGGAAAATTAGGTGGCACATATTGGGGCTGTGTGAAGTCCGAAGAGAGGGGGAGGACACCATAACCCTTGAATCGGGCCACCTAATGTACTTCCGAGAGGGAGACCAAAAATCCCAAGGTGGCGTTGGGTTTCTGGTGAATAAGTCCCTATCTGACAACGTTGTGGAAGTATCTAGTGTGTCGAATAGGGTAGCGTACCTCATTATTAAGCTCACCGAGAGGTATAGCCTCAAGGTTGTGCAAGTGTACGCACCGACCTCGGCACACTCGGACGATGAGGTGGAGGATATGTTCGGTGACATATCGAGGGCCCTCCACTTCACTACCAAAGACCCAGTACACCGTTGTCATGGGGGACTTCAACGCTAAAGTGGGAGTACAGAATTGCAGTGAATCGGTAGTAGGATCCCATGGAATTGGAAGCAGAAACCATAGGGGACAAATGCTCGTTAACTTCCTCGAACGAGAGGGGCTCTTCTTGATGAACTCCTTCTTCAAGAAAAAGCTCCAAAGGAAGTGGACGTGGCAAAGTCCCGATACTATGACGAAAAACGAGATTGACTTTATCATGACGGACAGGAAGCACATATTCAGAGACGTTTCCGTGATCAACAGGTTTAATACCGGTAGTGATCACCGACTTGTCCGAGGCTCTCTGAATATCAACTTTAAGGCCGAACGTGTCCGTCTGATGAAGGCCAGGCTCCGACCATCACTGCTTCAAAACATGGTAGGATCTGAAACATTCCAGTCAAATCTGGAGAACCGATTTGCTGCCGTGGAAACCACAACAGATGTTAACCAGAACCTTATGGATGTGGTTCGAGTCCTCAGGGAGGAAGGCACGAGACTTTGTGAAATGCAGCGTAAGGGCAGGAAGTCAAAACTTTCAGAAGAGACCTTAGGGCTAATGAAGGAACGACGTGAAAACCCACCCGTCACTTCGTCAGCAAAGCGGACTCTAAACCGAGAGATCAGCAAGCACGTACGGCGTGACCTCCGGTGCTCCAATGCTCTCGACATCGAAAGAGCGATCGAGCAAAACCGGGGTCAAGGGTGTTCGTACAATCTCTTGGAAGAAGCCATCTGGCGAAGTTGACCACAACAAGTGGTGATGTTGTTTCTTCGAAGCCGGCAGTCCTTTTGGAAGTGAAAGACTTCTACGGCCGATTATACGCATCGCATGCATCTCGACCTGATCCGAAAATGAGTATTCCAGAGCCAGATAAATATTGTTACACTTACACCAATTAGCCTAGCCACTAGCTCTATAACTTGTGCAATGGGATCTAGGGCAACGGATAGACATACATACTAAATATGATATATATCAACAACCATGACTAAGGTCATGCTCGCATTCATCACACAAACATCTGACCGATTCGAACCCGGGACCTCAGAGATGGCGACCTGAAACCGATGTACTATCCACTCGACTATGGAGCCGAGATTAACACGCCATTTCACTGAAGACCTGCCAGAAGTCAGTACTGGCGAAATCGAGATCGCTCTGAGACAGCTTAAGAATGGAAAAGCCCCTGGAGAGGATGGCGTTACTACAGAACTATTAAAAGCAGGAGGGAAACCCGTACTGAGGGAGCTCCGGAAGCTTTTCAACGCCGTCCTATTGGAAGGGAGAACTCCAGAGGCGTGGAGTAGGAGTGTGGTCGTCCTGTTCTTTAAAAAGGGAGACAAGACCCTGCTGAAGAACTATCGACCCATTTCCCTTCTAAGCCACGTCTATAAGCTGTTTTCTAGAGTGATCACGAACCGTCTTGCGCGAAGACTTGACGAATTCCAACCACCGGAACAGGCTGGGTTTCGGAGCGGATATGGCACCATAGATCACATCCACACAGTGCGGCAGATTATACAGAAGACCGAAGAGTATAATCAGCCCCTGTGTCTAGCATTTGTGGACTATGAGAAGGCCTTTGACTCGATTGAAATCTGGTCAGTTCTGGAGTCCCTGCAGCGTTGCCAAGTAGATTGGCGATACATCCAAGTGATGAGATGTCTCTACGAAGCCGCCACCATGTCCGTCCAAGTACAGAATCAGCAAACAAGGCCCATACCGTTGCATCGAGGAGTGAGACAGGGGGATGTTATTTCCCCGAAACTGTTCACTAATGCAATGGAGGATATGTTCAAGACGCTGAACTGGAAAGGACGCGGTATCAACATCAATGGTGAACACGTCTCTCACTTGCGATTTGCTGATGATATAGTCATCATGGCAGAAACGCTGCAGGACCTACAGCATATGCTGAACGACCTGGCTGAATCTTCTTTACGCATCGGCTTACGGATGAACTTGGACAAAACCAAGGTCATGTTCAACGAACATGTTATACCGGAACCGATCGCGATACACGACGCCGTTCTCGAAGTTGTTCACAAATATGTATACCTCGGGCAAATACTGCAGTTAGGCAAAAACAACTTTGAAAACGAGGTGAATAGGAGGATTCAGTTGGGTTGGGCGGCATTTGGAAACTACGTCGAGTCTTTACGTCGTCGATCCCACAGTGCCTAAAGACGAAAGTCTTCAATCAGTGCGTCCTACCCGTAATGCCTTACGGAGCCGAAACGTGGACACTGACGGCACGACTAGTCCACAAGTTCAGAGTCGCTCAGCGGGCTATGGAAAGGGCTATGCTCGGCGTTTCTCTGAGGGATCGCATCAGAAATGAGGTGATACGTCAGAGAACCAAAGTCATCGACATATTTCACAGGATTAGCAAACTGAAGTGGCAGTGGTGTAACGGTGTATTTTTATTACATACGTGTATAATAAAAATATATATATAAAGTATCTACCTACTTTTATGTATTTAATCTTACTTATTATATTAGACATATTCTTATTGTATTTATAAATAAATATAGTCAATAAACCATACCTATATACATTTATCAAATAGGCGCATAGTAAATAAACACATAAATACTTCTACTGATTAAAACCTCCTTGTAGGTTTTAATCAATATTTTTAGACACATACGCGGTGACAGGTTTCCCGGCGCTGGTGAAAATATTTCGATCTTCTTTTGTTTTTTTGGCTTGGATTTGGCGTTTTTACAGCGGCTTGCTGAGATATGTTATAAATGATAAATATTTTCAATAAAACGTTATTAATACAATAAAAATATAGCATTTTATAGTTAATAAGATAAATGCAATATTAATTATATAAAAATTAATACTCAAAACAGTTATAACTTGTCGATCGGGTAAGTTTATATATTTTTCATAGAAATACAAAACCATATATATTTATGTTATTTTGTATATTTTATAAGTATTTATTAACACATAATTTATTATAATTGCAGTATGTACCACCAATTTGTATACGAAGATCTAAGCTGGATGTTTGTATTATATTACTTTTTTATGGGTAAGCGCATTTGTTTTCTTTATATAGGTAGTATGCATATAGTTGTGTTTTGTTATATCTCGTCATGTGTTTTGTTATTTTTTTTAGGCGAGGCTGAGGAGGGATTATTTTGATATGGATATAACTATATCTTGATTATTAAGATTAATTTGTTATCTAGATAAATGATCTATTGATAATTGCTCTCTTAAAGGATGTAAAGTTGTAAATTAGCTCTCTGTGTGGTTCCGGAGTAGAATAGCACCACCCCTACACGGGTCTCGTAAAAGGCGAGTAATGTCTTTGAGGATGCATATTTTCATCTGTGCAGTAGGGACTGGTCATGGGGGATTCTGACCATGAGGTATGAGTTCGAAGGGCCGATGCTCCACTCATATCCTCGTGTATATTTTGTAAGTATTTTCTTTGTATATAGAGTTTAGGTTTAGTTTGTTAGGTTAAGTAGTAGTATATAAGTTTTGCACATAAATTGTATAGATATGTAAATTTTGTAAATTTTTATGTTGCATGTTTAGTGTGAGACGCTGCGTGTGAGTAACATTTAGATACTCATCACTAGGTTGTCAATCATAGTTATTGACTTATTTTGTGCCAATATGACAGGGCAACCGGTTTTTAAGCCTACACCAGAGCGGTTGGTGACTCTTTAAATAAGCCTACACTAATAATACAAAAGACGGAGCGGATGGTGACTCTAGGGTTCGACCTTGAAGTTTTGACACAGAACTAATTCAATACTTTGTAAATAAAAAAAATGTATATAATATTTTTATGTAAATTTATTTTTAAAGATGATGGATATGGTTTCTAGGTTTTTATTAAAGTTACTGTGTATCATTAAAGAAGCATACACTTGAGCGGGTTATGACTCAATAAATAAGCCAACATTACATTATTTGCGATACAGGATTTTCCCATGAAAACCTCTTTTCTGTTTTGTGAAAAGTTTTCAATCACTATTCCTGACTGTTGTTTAGGTATCGGTTTTGTATTGAATTTTGGTATTCCTGGAAATTATACGTTACATCTTTAAGAATAAGTTAGTAGATTAAATAAAAACTATTTTGTTATTTTTTTAAAAAAGGTGGTGTAATAATGTGTATTTTTAATTTTTAATTTCAATTCTAATAGAGAGAGCAAATATTTTTTTAATCTATAGGAACCCATATTTTATACACTTAACTCTTTGTTGTCTGTTGTTGTGTTTTTCTAAATTTCTTGTAAATGTATTTTGTTAATATCTTGTACTAGTTTTATTTTCTGATCGCAACACTGTCTTGTCTTAGCCGGGCCAGGGAGTGATGTGACAGTGGGCTGGCCATGTTAGCCGTAGAACCGATGGCCGTTGGGGCAAACGTGTTCTAGAGTGGATACCGCGAAACGGCAAACGTAGTGTAGGACGTCCTCAGGCAAGGTGGAGTGATGATTTGCGCAGGACGGCTGGCAGGAGCTGGATGCGAGAAGCCGAAAATAGATCTCAGTGGCGTACACTCGAAGAGGCCTATGTCCAGCAGTGGACGAAGAGGGGCTGATGATGATGATGATGAATAAAATTACAGCAAATATTTTTGCAGACATTTTGTACAGAATTTAACTAAGTATTTGTTTGTTATATTAGGATTTTATTTAGTCAAATTAAAATATTTTGTTTAATATTCTTCTTATTTTTTTTTTATCATCTAAATCCTACCTGGTACGATTCATCTGCTCAAGTCAGCTCAAGCTAATTTAGCAGGTGATTTTAAATTACTTACTTGTACCTCTTAACATTTGTAGTTAAAGGCACGTCCATATGGAACAAAGATTTGCTGTGGCAGCCCATTACTGTCCACACTGTCCCAGAAACAGAAGATGAATTACTCTTTATGAACAGACCGAGTCCAGCATATAATACCGGGCATGAAAAGAATATTCACTCTAAAACCTATAGGGAGAAACTTAGAAAGTATCAGCCGCTTATGGAATAAGATTCTTTTCATAATATACGAGGGCTGAATTTTAAGTTGTGTTGTTGGAAATAAGTATAAACAATCTAATAGATTATTACCATTTATTTGAAATAAATATTTTATTTGTCACTTTTTAAATATTTTTTTTTAATAAATTTTCTTACAATATTGCTATTTATCGTGAACCTATCATATTATGTTAAAATAATATCGGCAGATGTATCAATGACCTTATGAAACTTCAAATCGTCTGCAAATAATAAGTATTTCGCATTTACAAAACACTTATTTGTATTTCTAGACAAATTATAATAACATACACTCACACTTCCTTAGGCTTCACGATTTCATTAATCTTTATATATAAAAATGAATCGCAAAATGTGTTGGTAAGCTCATAACTCAACAACGCCTGCACCAATTTGGCCAATTCTTTTTTGTTAATGTTCGTTGAAGTTCAAGGAGGGTTTTTACAATGAGGAAAATTCTATTATTTATTAATAGTAAACTAAATTATATGTTATATATTTTAACTGATTGTTATCTCTCAATAAATAAATCAATATTTATCTTTCTGAAGTCGAATTCATATCACTAACGCTGTCTGGTACACAGTTTTACAATAGCGCATAGCAATAGCGCCATTTTGCTTTTTTTTTCCCAAGTCGGATTTTTTAATTTCTGCCAGTTTTTTCTTATCTAATGCATACATTTTATATTAAGCTGAATGGAAAATACGGAACTTTTACATCTAAATAAAAAATAACTTGAAAAACTTTGCATTCATGAGATTTCATATAACGGCTTTGGTACTAAACAGAAAATATATCCTTTGTGATCGGTTTTGTAGTAAATAAGATTCGAGAAATAAAAATAAGCTTGCATAGCTTTTTAGAACAAAGTTCTATAAAGTGATTGGTAATCGATTTGCCTTTTCACATATTTAAATCAATTGTCAAAAATACTCATAGAAAACATAGTTATTATATTGCTAAGGATAACTTAATAAATAACAATGCTTGGGTTTAATTTTAATGACTTAATATTTACGGTGCCAGATATTTTGACTGTAGTAAATAACAATGAAACTGTAGGATTTACAGATATTATGTGAACTTGTTTAAACTTGTCTTGTCTGAGGTCAGCTTCTAATTGACGACCCTTAAGAATACAGGGTTTTCTTGCTAATTCTTTCCAGTACAAGATCTTTCGCCTTCTCCCGCATGATTTGTCAATCAACATTTTTTTTTTCCTCAGGAGAGGAGGCTGAGAATCCTCATGCAAGCAGGCAAGCAGGGATGCGTTGATTATGTCGGACTCCTGGTGCTGTCGAGGCGGCTCGACCACACAGACCTACCGACTAAACTCAGCCTAGCCTTGGTCCTAATGGCCCTACGGCTTGAATGGAATGGTTGGCGCACCCTCAGGAGAGGGCACGTCAGCGCTGCCCTCCGAAGAGGACATATGCGCGAAAGAAGGCTCGGTACGCCAAAGTGGGTCCGGCCTTGAAGTGATGGGGCCTACTCGTACATGTGCAGCAAGCTGCGAAGTATGGACTAAGGGATGGCGGCGCAGATGCCGCCTCTCGCAAGGCTTGAAAAGCCAGCGTCAATGAGTCGGGAGGGTCAGAAATGACGTGCCTGGGTCGACGATATTCTGTGTTACGCGGATTGACTGGGTCAATCAACAATTTTTTTTTTCTTTATAGGATAGGGCAGCAAACGAGCGAACGGATCTCCTGATGGTAAGCAATAACCGTTGCCCATGGACACCCGCAACACCAGAGGAGTCACAGATGCTATGCCGGCCTTTTAAAGGGAATAAGGGGGGAGGAAAGCCCAACCCCCCCTGGGCCTCCGGTACCCTCACTCACTCGGCGAAACACAGCGCAAGCGCTATTTTACGCCGGTTTTCTGTGAGGCCGTGGTATCACTCCGGTCGAGCCGGCCCAATTCGTGCCGAAGCATGGCTCTCCCACGGTATAAAAATATTTAATATATTTAACGGTATAAAAAAATTATTGTAATTACAAACTATTAAATTTTAACAAATATGCCTACCATATGATCATAAATATATACATGCTAATACATACATACATACATACAGATGCTTGAAGCGTGGATATGTAATAATATCCTCAGGATATTGCGGCGCCTTGCTCACGGCTGCAGCAACGCCTCAACAACTTCAGCCACAACCACTAAATCAATGTTGCCCTCTTCGCATCGTCTCCTATACATTGGTCTGCTTTTTGGTGGCCCGATTTGGTAATTGGTGAGTCACCATCTGCCATATTGAGATGAATAAAGAGACATTATAAAGGCCGGTGATCGTATCTTTTTATACTCCAGTTACCCCTCTGGGGAGGAGAGGCTTGGATGGCTTAGGCTTGGATGGAAGCAAAATTGATTGTAAAAATCCTACATGAAGAATAACTTTTTGATTTTGATTAATGATAACATTGCTACGTAGTTGAAGGAAATGGATAAACCCGTTGTTTCAACACTCGTGTAATTACAATGTAAGGCAATCCCGCTGTCATCTCGTGAGATATATCAGCGGGGCCCAGCGGTGCCCGGCCGGAAATGAGCGGTATCGAGAAGGGCCGCATTACCATAAGCGCTGATAGCGGCACTGGGACCCTGCTACCGGCTATGTATAGATGGGAATATGTAAATTACAGCTCGCGTCGATCAGCCCTGATTTATTGCTGGCGCTCTACGGATGCATCTTCAAGGCGCGGGCAGGAAGGATAACTACATAATGTTGTCTTAAAAAATGACATTTAAAATAGTACATTACGATATTAGTGCGTTATAACCAATTCGCACGTATATCGTACGACGTTTTTAACACATTTGCGAGGAAACAGAAAAAAAACATTTAAATAAACTCAATCTGTGAACGCACACTGTTGCTTTTCCGCCATTGCACTTCTGACTGGCGCCGTGCGGCGATTAGTTCGAAATTTGAATAGCAACAGCGCGCGAAATGACAAATAATACTGTTATGGAATTTGTATGAACTATAGCTTAACTATTTGCTTTGGTAACACACGCATTTTTCATGGCCCGCTTTACACATTTAAAACCGGTGGAATTACATCAGCTTTACGAACAAAGGTGTTAAAAATTAACTCTTTGCATAGACGCTTACCCTGTTAGTGTTTCACGAGATCATTAGGGAATAAAACAAAGAGAAGTGTGCCAGGATCGTAGCAAGTGGAGAGAGGTGCTCTCTGCCTACCCCATTGGGAACAAGGCGTGACATATATGTATGTATGTAAAACTGATTGTTACTGGAAGTGTACAAAGTACAGTGCAAATTGCAATTATAAGATTTTATATTTTTGTCAATTAGGCGCGTCAATTGTGCACTTTGATCGCGACCTACAAATATCAGTGCAATGAACTGCGATCTGTTGCCGTAATGGTTAAATTGTACATAGTTTTTATTTAGTGTTCAATTAGAAATCGTGACAACAACTCTCGCCTTGCATTTTAATTTATTCTTTTTGGCACTCATTGACATTGTTTAAGTTGACATTTAGATTTAATTGACATCATCCCCCATTCATTGGTCCTTCGAGCCGGATATAATTAATTAATTGACATCAACCCCCAATCAGGAAGTATACTCAATACCAGGGGCGTATGTACCTTCGTCTTATCCAAATAAATGTTGGCAGTATTATGGTGTGAAGGGTAAGAAGACACCTTAAAAATTCACTACCGCAGTGATCATAATATAATACAATGGTACATCATACAATCATTTGTATTACATAAACATCCACATAAAAAGAGGCTGTTAGCCAGTGAGCTTCCAAGACAATACTTTGCAGATTCATTATGCATTTCACCGCATTCTCTTATTTTCCAATGTGTATGATTATGTATGATTTTTAATGTATTTCATTGTAAAGGTGTATTCACATTTTAAGAAAATTACATATGGACGGTTAAATGGAAATAGGGCATAAGCGACATTTTGGTCAAAAATGAGTTATATATGCCATTGGACTCAACATAATCTGCTCTTTCGAATGTGCTTACTCCATGGCTCCACGATAATTTTTTGGCGTATGTGCCCAAGCAAAAAAAAAAACATTTTCATAGTGTTATTTTAGCTAACAGACGAAAATGCTGGTTGTTTACTACTTTAAATAACGTCAAATCACTAAAACTAAGAATACCAGTAACTGTTCCATTTTTATATGATTTTATAGCTGTTTCACTTTTCAAAATATCCAAATAAATGACGGAATAGTGTTTCTAAAATTTAAAACTTTAAACGGCCCTCCTGAACATGTCATCTTTTGTCGCTTATCCCCCATTTCCTTTTAACCGTCGATATACATATTTATTTTAGACGTTTGTTATAATATTAATACACAGAGCGCGTCACTTGAATAGCCTCACTCCCATTTGTTGTATATCCAGCTCTATGAGAGCAATTGTAGCGTTTTATGTTATGTATTTACATAAAATTATTTGCCAGCTAAGAAGATCAGGGTGTGGGTATAATCCTTATCGGAATCGAACCGACCTGGTGATATATGTAGATATTTAGAATTAATAATATGGGCGCCTCCACATAGATACAAACAGACCTTCAAATGGTTAGGTGATAAAATTAAACAAAGAAGTTTATATATGTAAGTTTATAATTAAATTCTTATAATATAACATTTAAACAAAAAATATGTAGATTCGTCCACAAATTTCTGGATACGGTATTTTGCACTACCTTACAGATTTATAGGTTCACTTGTTAAGCTGAGCCATCCTCCACACGTCACCCAAGGTGGATGTCAAAAAAAAAATTAATCCTCCAAAATACGGTGATTCACACACACGATGAGGTAAAAATGGTAAGAGGTCACCTTTTAAGTTGTAATTCCATCGGTGATGGCAGGGATTTCCGTCGATTAACAAGACATCACTGCATCAAATGTACATCACCGCATGGCTGTGTGCAGGAAGTCAAGCTGGGATGAAACGGGAACAAACGCCCTATATTTGGGATAATTCCGAGGTAACCCGTGAACTCTACAACAATGTGTAAAACATAAAATTCCTATCCCACGAACACGTGGGGGAAATCATTAAAGTCGAACAAAAGAAGAAATTGCAACTCACCATTATCTGGGATTGCTGGACGAAACTAATTAAGGCATTAAGCCGATATTTAAAAGAAATATTAAAAAGAAAACATAATAAAAAAAGAAAAACTAATTTGTCTTCACGGAGGCCTAAAGCGGCACATCCGCCAGGAGAGGAACGCCGAAAGACCCATCTTTCGCGACCTCCTCGCCGACGTCAAAAGACAGCCAAGCTTGCGAAACAGCCAATAAATAGCCGCGGAGCGATCACCATAGATCAAGCCGTCACGTCCGAATTGGAAGTATCACCGAGTGAAGTAAAGGCGGAATTGTCCAACAAGGAGAAAGAAACGAAAACTTCTTTTAATAAATCAAAACAAAAGAATTTGTTTTAAGTAAACTCCTAATAGAAAACGTTATGAAAATATGTTAAGGTTTACTATTACAGTCCATGGCTTCGCCCTATCAAATCTCTACCACCATAGATCTGTATATTGAAATTTAAGTTTTAAATTACAACCCCAACTAAAACTCCCATCACAGACTCAACACCATCTGTATGTCAATTAAATGAATACAGAAACTAAATGTTTTGTCCCCATGTCCATCTTGTGATAAGTAAAATTTATAAAATATAAATTAAAAACAAAAAAATTGCACTTATGCTGAGGCTGTACAGGTTCCGATCCCTTCACTCTTACTTCCACTTAAAAGGTTAACAAAAAAAATAAATATCTGTCACAAAATCCTAATAGAACATGTAAACAAGAATTAAATTTGTAAATTAATAATGAAATTAAAAGTATTTTGTTGATTAAATTGTGCTGAAAGCATAAGTAAAAAATAACACTTTACACAATTACTGCATTAATTGATAAATCAATTATTCTAGTTTATTGTTAGAAGTTTACTGCAAAAACCAAACAAATAATAAAAATTGCAGTCTGTAGTAACAAATTGGGTGTGTCACTTCAATGTCCTCAGTTAAATTAAACTCGGAAAGAAATAATTTCAATTTAATTTCTATAATTACTACGTACGTATTATAATTACTACGTATTATTTTGTATGAATATAAACTGCTAAAATATGGGGTAAGGCTATTTACGCGGTCTGCATACTGTGTGGATGTGTAGTTAGTTAGTTCGTGCAGTTCGACTGTTGTTCTTCACGAATGTAATTAATTTATTTATCATGTTTTACACTTATTAAATTGTGAATCTCAATACACGGCGATCGGTTTTTGGACAATAAAATAAAAATGGATTATTAATTAAAATGGATTATTAATTAAAATCACATAGCTCATTATCTTCCGGGACTTCTTTGAAGGTAATCGAAAATACTTGAGTTGGGAATGTTCTGCTCCAAAGGGGATCACATAATCTCATCTATCTACTAAATGAATTAGGTATAAATATATTAATTTGCACTTTGCAATTTTATGGCACTTATTGTGCCATAAAATTGCTAATATATATTATAAAAAATATATATTATAAAAAAAATTGATAATATATATTATAAAAAAAATACTTAATTAAATAAATATAACTCATATTATGTAAAATTTTTATTAATCCTTATTACATTTTTATTTATGTTTAAGTAAAAAAATGTGAGAAAATTAAATAACTAAATTAACCTTATACATCAAATCAAGTAACGACTCCGCGCCATAAAACAATAATAACAACACTAACGGCGTAATGATGCAGACAATCCTCTCGGTGGCGTTTCTTTAACTCCTTGCCAACGTGTCCGGCGGCCGAGACTAATAGGAATCGCGTAATGATGTTATGGAAATAGACTTAAACTGGCAGAAACAACCCCGACGCGTAGAAGCTCTTATTGCAGCAAAGGGAGGTATCACAAATTATCAAAATTATTTCCACAAATTTTTACTAACATTTATATTTGTCGTACAAAGAATATAAAACAGTTTTGTATATATATTTTTTTGTTTTTGTTATCCCAATACAATGTAGATACATATAAAAAATATATAAAAGACCTACAACTAATCATCCGTCACAGAAATCCAATCGAACTAGAAAACTCAAGAATCTCCTCACTGTCCCTAATAATTTGGCCACCCACTGTAACTGGAATAAATTGCGCGACCAACCGGCCGACCTTATTTTAGAGCTTAACTGGAAGTTGTAATATTTCTATGAGACTGATTCCAATTACAAGAAAGCCTTTTGAATTTGTTACATCATTGATCATGATTTAGTTTTTATTTATGGCAGTATGTCGACAAACAAGTACATTATACTCGTATACTTTTTTTTTTGTTCCTCTGAGGAAAATGCATTGAATTGCATACGCAGAGGCCTACCCACTAAAAACCTCAGGGATAGCCTTCCTCAGGCATGTAGGGAGCCCCCGGGAACGCCAAGCGACATCTGGGTACCCCCCGCCGCCGTTCCCCCGTCGATACAGGGGAGGGATCCTCGGGGGAGGCTACACTACCTCCCCCGATCTCCTCCACCGACAACGCCCCCGGCCACGGAGGGGCGTGGTCTATCCCGGGTCGCCGTATCCGCGGGCGCGACTTCCTCGCGCCCGCCGGCGACCCGCGGCGGCGCCGCAGCTGTGCTACCGACCCCGGCGCCACCTCTTTCGAGCGGGATCGGCCATCTCCCGACCCCGCTCGGCGGCCTCCTTCTGGAGCATCACTGATTCACAGAAGGAGGCCACAGCCCTCCAACCTCCCTCGTCCGCCAGCATTGCCGCAATCAATGCCGGCGAAGACAGATCTCGCCCAATCTCTGCGACCAAGACTCGGCGCTCAGAGGCTCACGCGGGGCACTCCGTCAGCTCACTCGTATACCTAACGGTGAGTAGTAAAAGTCGCCTATTTATTCGTTTATAAGTTGGCTCACATTGGATATCAAAACACCAACAAGTACATCCGTGCCGATACATCAAATTGGCATAATTAATTACAATTACACAACAAATACACCAAAAAACATGTACAGATAAATTTATTTCAATAATACATAACATACACAACATTGTCACTGGATTTATAAATAACTAGCTTTCTGCCCGCGGCTTCGCCTGCGTGGATTTCAGGATTGGGTCTATAGAGGGTTAAGGGTCATATCTTTTGCCCACGGCTACATATGCGCGGCGTTTATGGCGCGAAGGTTTTATCGCGCTTCCTGTGGGACTATCCGTTTTTCCGAGATAAAAAATACCG
The DNA here is from genome assembly GCA_036419045.1 of Scirpophaga incertulas. Classification (NCBI taxonomy): domain Eukaryota; kingdom Metazoa; phylum Arthropoda; class Insecta; order Lepidoptera; family Crambidae; genus Scirpophaga; species Scirpophaga incertulas. The sequence goes on along the minus strand of CM071638.1, from coordinate 26,415,889 downwards.
CAAAACCTTGCTCAAGAATCACTCTATCTATTAATGAAAACCGCATGAAAATCTGTGCAGTAGTTTTTGAGCGAAGCCTTTATTGCGCATCCCGTGAGATCTGTCGATTATTCCGGGATAAAAAGTAGCCTATGTTACTCGGGGATAATGTAGCTTTCCAAAGGTGAAAGAATTTTTGAAATCGGTCCAGTAGTTTCGGAGCCTATTCATTACAAACAAACAAACAAACAAATCTTTCCTCTTTATAATATTAGTATAGATAATACACATAATATTAAAGCTGAATTAAGAAAACACTTGGATGGGCTGTGGGAATGATGATATGTTTAAGAAGGAAGTGAGCGTCGAAATGGCGAGGGACAGAGGAGACTGGAAGAGGAAGCCATATTGCGCCGACCCCAAATAAAATTGGGAACAGAGTAGGAGAAAGAAAAAGAAAAAGAATGAACACATATACACATATCAATAATAAGACAACACTTGATTAATAATAATAAATACTACACATAAAGTCGATATACAAATTAATTTATTGACAGCAATCAGAATCACCCATGATCGATACTCGAGTATTTGTAAAACTTATTATGTAAAAACCTACGGTTCATGTGAGCTTCCATAAAATCTGCAACTTACACAAAAAATGCAATGTAACGTACATTGCACGTGACATAAGATGTATAGTCACAGCACCCATAAATTTCACTGCCTATCTCTGGAACACAGCAATAGGAACACTGCTTTTTAATCTTTAACAATGCAGAGAGAAGAAGGAAGTACACAACCCTAAGAAAGGATTTAAGTGCAATTAATAAAAAGTGGGTCAGTAGCGGTCGCTAGCCTTCTTTTCGGAAAGTTCAAAGTTCGGTATCGTTACTAATATATCAGTTTTTAAATGTAATATGTACTTTGACTTGTTTAGACCAAGTCATAGAATAATTTATTGATAGTGTCAAAAAAATCAAAGCTTATTCATTTTAAACATTTTGGTTCGTATTGAAAGTATTTTTATTTTAATTTTAACTAGTTGTACCCGCGACTTCATCCGTAGCTGTTTGTGTGGAATTTAACTAAAAATTAAATAGTTTATGTGTTATAATGTTTTTTTTTTTTTTTTTGCATTTTTATTTTAAGTGGCATGCGCGTGATTGCGCACGGTACTGGACAGTATTTGGACATTGCGACATTTTTCTAAAATAAGTGTAGCCTAAGTTACTCCTTATTACATCAGCTACCTGCTAATAAAAGTACTGTCAAAATCAGTCCAGCTGTTTCAGAAATTAGGATAAACAGACGACACTCCAATTTTATTTATATGTACGATAAGATTTATAAATTCGTTCAACTTTACTTTAATATTACTGCATATATTGTAATCCTTACAATATTCCTTACTTATATTAATAATGCGAAATTAATTATGTCTGTTTAAACAAAAAAAAACCTATTGAATCAATTTAAATTATATTTGTTCAACAGAAAGCCTTAGAAAGGATATTATCTGCATTTTAATGCGTAATAGTACATTATGGTACAAGTGTGTAATGTTGGTGATTACCGCTGAAGCGCATTGAGGCCCGAGCGTCAGGCGAGGGTCTTAAGGAGCCGAGGACGGTAATCATCAATACACACGTGTATCATACAACGTTTTTCAACACACTTCTGAATAAAATAATACTTAAATAAAAAACCATTTTCTTCATAAATTGTATTTGCAGACATCTTAATTAATAACTAACTAAATAACTTTAAAAGAGAAAACGAGACGAGTTGTGAAAAATGTTTCGTAATGGCGGGAAAAATTAATCAGTTTTCCTATGCGCGCGCATCGGCCATAGACTAAAAAATGAGGTTTCTTTTTTTGGGCTTTTCGCGGATAGCTTTTTAGCGCAAATGTAAGCGTAACTCAACCAATAATATTAAAAAAAAACTATTACTCACTCGTGAATAATAGTCATAAAAAAGTCACAGTTTGATTATAGGGGTCATTATGTGCCTAATTGCCATGGGATTAGAGCAACTTTATGAGGAAGTGTGTTGAAAAAAGATTTTACAGCTAAAATACGTCATTTTTAGCGTGGGAACCTATTTTTTAACTTTTGTTTAGATATAAACAAATGCTACACTCAAAGTTTGTAAAAATTTTACACTAAAGGGTATAAAAATAGGGGATAGAAGGTTTTATTTGAATGGGCTCAGAAACTATTGAACCGATTTTATTGAAAGTTGATATAGCAATTCTTTGAAACCAGGAGAAAGATAAATTTTCTTTCCTTTTGGAAAATGCGCTGGTTGGTATCGCGACTCGCGCTGCTGCTTCGAGCGCTTTGACTGTAGCCGTGACGTCATGGAATTAGCGGTCACTCTATTGGCAAAGCGCAGTACCGCTTTGAGCGGGACCGTGACGTCACAATAGCATGAACGAAATCATTGACGAAACGAACCTCGCTGTTGCTAGTGGCGAACGAACCTACGATTAAACTAGTTTCGCCGAAACAGTTTTGGGACGTATTAACAACCCTTACTCTTTACTTCCTTACGTATTAATAACTCGTTTAGCAAATACATAAAGGAAACAGATAATATCAATGAAAATATATATTTATTCTTTAGATTTTAATTTACATCCTCCCATAATTCTCTTGTCATCTAGTATTTTCATCTTCTAATCGTAAGAATCGGAATAAAATCTCTGGGCATATTGTGATCGAAACTTGCGAGAAACTGATAACATTAGAGATGCTCATAACATTATATATATACACACATATATATACTAGACATATAACATGTACACAATATACCGCTAGGTGTGTAGTATAAAAGTTATCAAAATAGAAGTGTAAAAGAAATAAGCAATACATTCATAGGTGAAGACGTGTTTGGACGGCTATGGCCTCCTTCTGTGAAGAACTCCAGAAGAAGATAACTGGGGGGTGTCGTTGTATGAACTTTGAAGAGGGGGAGGTTGCGAACACTCCCCCGCCTACGCTCCCCTAGTGAAAACAGGGGAGCGAAGGCTGGGGGTCCTCAGATACGACATTCGATCCTGAGGCTCCCTACAATGCCTAACGACGGCTGAAGTTTGGTAGGCCTCCCGCTTCTAGGGAGAAAAGCCCCACATAACCATCGGTTACGGTGCTATACAGTACATTGAATTCCTCAGCGCAACAAAAAAAGGTTAAAAAAGAAATGAAAGAAATCACCACTGTAACAATCCGGCATACACCTCACGTCGTGTATCTGAGTTTATAAGTATAATAAGCAGATTCCCCAAACAGGAGATATGAAGAACTAAATCATATTTGTAGAACGCAAAGCATCCAACGTACGCAGCGTTGTGATCTTCTTAACCTGGAAATAAGCCTCCCTTGCGGTGGAGCCGGCCGTAACAACAGAATATCCAGTGAAATAGTGAATTCTGTCATAACGGGATTACAGACATACCTCGTGAATCTACCCGGCGACGTACTGAGCTGAAACATTGGGCCACAGAACTACACTGAGATAAAAGGAGCATATAGTGAAAACCTTCAGACTTTGTTGCCTGTTAAGGCCAACATCTGAATCAATCAATCAATCTTTTCCTTGTTAGATGCCCGTGAAAGATTTGAGTTATTTCAAAGCTTTAAATAGTAGACTGCTTTATAAGGGTGGAAAGAAATCAATCCCTACGAGGTTGTTAGAGTCTATTGTCCGAGTAGGGTTTGATTCCTTTTACTCGTGTGTAGCACTCTGATTTTATATTCCTTGCATCTCGCCACTTCATAAAGTCGGAATATGTATTTAAATATCTTTCCTTTGTAATTTTTGGAAAAAGATTTTCGAGTATTGTATTTGCTTCGTTCGTGACTGAATCTGGAGCCGAAATTTCAGAATCGCTTGAATTCATTGTTTTTCTTAAATACCTAAATCACACAATCAAGATTTCGGTACAGCGTAACAGATTCCCCTCCCGCCAAAATTATCTTTTTCACAGGTATTTTTAAATTTGGAACACATCGCGTTACCTTTTACTGGCCATTCAGAAAAATACTTTTATTATCATTGTACCAAAGATTGCATTTACATACGTAACCTAATTCAGTTCTATTTTTAAAATTTTACTTTCCGCCCCAAGGAAGGAAGTAAATAGTATGAGGATTTCCCGCCCGCTCCGGTGGGAACTAGCGTTTCCCTTCAAGGAAACGCTCCTTTCCGAGCATGAGGAATGAAATAGTAGATTGTTAACCGAGGGTGGAAAGAATCAATTCCCGAGGTATTTAGACTTATATACCTCGGCTATAGTCCGAGAAGGAATTGATTCTTTTACCTACCCGTGTAAACACTCTACTTTTCACTTCGAATATATGAGGAAAATAAAACATTGGTTGTTTATTTAATCTATTTATTGATAATATATGATAATATCAGTAGACCATCAGTAGGCAGAACACAATTTGCCTCGTCTTTAGTTGAATCTGGTGTCAATATTTCGGAATCGCTTGAACTCATTTTTAAAATTAAAATCTTAACTAGTATAAGAGATTATTTGAATTTTTTCAAATTCCGTCACAGATATTATAATAAATTCACATCCCGCCAATTTATGTCGACTGTTTAAATTTTAAATATGGAACTCACCCCGTGTTTGTTGCGGCTTATTCCGCTGGAAGTAGTTTGCGCTAAGTTCACACTGGCTGTTTAGAAACTCACATGGCCGCAGCATTTTTTTTTATAGTTCACAGCTGACAGTTCGTAGCTGACATTCGTAGTTCTATTTTTAAAGTTCATTCCGGCCCTTGGGTGGGAAGTAAATTGTATGAGTTTTTCCCTCCCTATGTCGGGAAGCAGCATTTTCCACCCAATAATTAGATTAAAACAACATAACTTTTCGAGTATGAGAAATGAAAAGATTATTTCATTATGTCTATACATTGTAGTTAATTTTATCATGTCCTTACAGTTAAGTTATTATCCATACATTAACTATTCAATGATTTTCTAACACGGACAGTTGTAAAATTACTACTATTTAAAAATAAAGTTTGTATTGATGTTTGTAAATACTAAGCTGTTCGAAATACTAATCCTGCGCACACGAAGTCGCCGGCACCAGTTCCAAGTATCGAACAATATCTAATTTATATTTGAGAAATAAGTTTGATAATAATAAACACCAAAACCGAGCCTCTCGTCAGTTCTTTTCGTAGAAAGTGGTAGATTCATCTATACTAATATTATAAAGAGGGAAGATTTGTTTGTTTGTTTGTAATGAATAGGCTCCGAAACTACTGGACCGATTCGCAAAAATTCTTTCACCTTTGGAAAGCGACATTATCCCCGAGTAACATAGGCTACTTTTTATCCCGCAAAAATTGACACATCCCACGGATGCGCCAATAAAGGCTTCGCTCAAAAACTACTGCACAGATTTTCATATGGTTTTCATTAATAGATAGAGTGATTCTTCAAGGTTTTGCGGTATTTTTTTATCTCAGAAAAACGGATATTCCCACGGGACGCGCGATTAAACCTTCGCGCCATAAACGACTTCCGCGCATATGTAGCCGTGGGCAAAAGCTATGACCCTTAACCCTCTATATAGACCCCTCTATAGAGATATAGAATACAGTAAAGGCCGTTTCTATTTAAAGTCTCAAATGATATACTTGTCAATCATCAAAGCTTTAGATAATATGTCACACGCACAAGCTATTTGTTATCTTAAGCTTTTATTTGCTTTGACATAATTATGTGCCAGGTGCCAGTCCAGTAGCTCTACCATGATTCCTTAAGAGAGGAATAAAACTGCAGTGCAAGTGAGAAGGCGCTATACGCTAGAAGAGAGGTGTGTCATTCTCGTTAAAAAATCGTAGTCATTCGATAAGAAACAAATAATAATAATATCTTAGAATTTAAATACAAATTAAGAATATTTACGATTTACAAATGCATCCTTCTATATCGATATATTGCTATGCGTTGTAATGGGACTTTGAGAATCGTCGCAAACGTTGAATTCGAAACCGCTAAAGCCAATTTAAGAGTCACCAGATCCTGCGTGTGTCGTGACGTCACCCGGGATAAAAATAAAGGGACCGTCTGATAAATTGCTTTGAATTTGCGTTCCGTGAAATTAGGTAGGTATGTTAGAAGAAGAAATGAAATGTGATACACTTATATAACGTAAACATGTTTTGTCTTGTTCGGATAATTGTGTTGTGAACTGATAATTTGATAGATAGATAGATAGATAAACTCTTTATTTACATATCTTCATCACACACAAACATAGTTACACGGACAAACTTAAATTAGACTAAGCTAAAACTTAACAATAACTATATAAATGCAAACTATAAACTAAGTTGTGTGTACTGCACAAGTGTAAATAGGTCGTAGCTCAGTGACTGGGATTGCCCACATACGGATGTGAGCAAAGCACTGGTATTCTGCTACAACCTGAGGGTTTCATGCGCACAAAATTAAAGAATGTAAAAGAAAATACATGAATTTATATAAGGATTATATATTATATAAGTGTGTGGATATAAAATACTAACATAAATAAACAATTAACATTGTCATAGTACATAAGTAAATAAGATTAAAAGAAAAAGTAATAAAAATATATAATGTTGTTTGGAATGATTTGGTGATTATAATTATATATTTAATTCATTTAATCTTCTCGCCTCTTATGTTCAAATGGCAAAATCCGTCACCAAGTATCTCCTTGGAATACCCAAATGCTGTTTGTTTAAAAGATACAATTTTATATGCTTCTTAAACAAAGATCTCGAAGTCAGTTGTCTCAAGGGTGGAGGTAATTGTTCCAGCAGCATTTCAGTATAAATAGAGTCTCGTTATCATAAATTGTTGTGTAAAACATTTCTAATCTTTAGATAAATAACACAAGATGTTATGTAATAAATCTATATTTATAATAAATCTGTAGAGAAGTAAATTCTGTGCATGAAATATATTTCCAAAATAACTATCAGGGGGTGATTAGGAATCGGTACTGATGCCAAAAAAGCAATCAGTAAAATTTTCGTCTGTCTGTCTGTATAACCGTTATAGAAACAAAAACTACTTACTAGACAGATTTTAACGAAATTTAGTACTAATATTTTTCATACTCTTGAGCTGGTTATAGTATACTTACAAAGGATATTGATTACGTTTGCTGATTCCGCGCAGTTGATGACTACCTACCTATGAACCCCCAAGCTCCAGTATTAGACGGTCTACCTAAAATCCACAAAGATGATGTTCCTATCAGACCTGTGGTTTCATACGTGAATGCACCTTGTTACAAATTAGCTAAAAAACTACACCATATCATTAAACAAAAGGCCTGTTTAAAAAAAAAAAAACAGATCCTGAAGATGTCTCGCTGAGAGACGAAACACGTGTCGACCTTGTCTGCTTGTTGGACAAGTCATCATCAACTGCGCGGAATCAGCAAACGTAACCAATATCCTTTGTAATACAATGGACTTCCGCAAAATAACACCTGCTACAATAGAGTACTTATAGTATACTTTTCATCGCGCTACAATCAATAGAAGTAGAGCAGAGACGTGAAATGTTGGGAAAACGGGAGAAGTTACTCCATTTTTTAAGCTTCTGTCATGTGTGCATCCTTAATGGTTAAAGCTACACAGAAATCATGTATGACGGAAATGTTCTCCAAATAAGATTAAACTAAACAAAACCCTAATTTAAAGGCAAGGTAAATCGGGTAAATTGTTTTCAGCAGTAAACAATAAAATACGAACTCTTGAAACGATGATTTGGATCAGTTAAATAACCAAAATTCGTGGGCATATTGTAAACAAAACTTGTGAAGTACGACCAAAATGTTATACAACATACAGTAACCACCATAAATCATGTAATATTAAAGCTATATTAACGTAGGAATAGGAAAGAAATAAGTAGCAATTTCATAAGTACGTTTATGTGAAGTCCTTTAATAACTTTATGGGAAATCTTTATGTATTACTTTGTGTGAAGTCATGTACAACAATAGGCTACTTCCCTCTATATTAGAAAAGTTCTAAAAGCATATAACTATGATAGCTTATTCATTAAATAGTCGGAACCATCATGTTTAAGTACATAAAATAACAAAAACAATATAAAAATTAGTTTCAAAGTATTCACTTTTTTAATCTATACGTAAAACAAGAGCGAAACATAGGCCGCCATGTCGTGACGTCATAAGATACTATAAGCTTATGCGTGTCAATGTCATTATGAATCATAGTACGTATAAAGCCGCAAAACAATAAAAAAAGAAGTTTATAGGTTGCTTTTTTAATGTAAGAGAACGTTATAAATACGTAAGTTAAATTGAAGTCGCACATGAATCACATTATGGAAAGCAGTTTTGTAAAAGGAGATAGTACGAATTTACCAAAAATAAGTGTATTAATGGTCGGAAAATTCTCTGCTGCAAATCCCGACTTTTGTTTTGCCGAGTTACGGAGTATTAAAACATCGTGTCAGTATTACTCTTTTATTGTTATTCCTTTATTAGTTGTTTATATATAAAAGATAATAACTCATTTTTAAATTATTAATATAAAACATAGCATCAAACATAGAGCTTTGTTTATTATTTACATGCCGTATTGACGTCATCGCTACAGAGTAACAACTCGTGCGGCGCCTTCGTCTAATTACGCGCGAAATTTGAAAATATTACATTTTAATGCAATTTATAGTACTTATACTATAAAATTTTTATATTTTTACTATATGGTTTACTGACACGCAAGGATCAAATTAAGATTCTTTTCAAAAAAGAGATTAATTCCCTATTTAAGAACAACAAAAACAAATAGACAAACAAACAGATTAAGGCAACAATAGTTATTTATTATACAAGAGTGGAAAGTTCCTTTTTAACCGCGTGCTCGATTTGGATGACCGAGCAAGCGAAGGATTCTAAAGTTGAATCACGAGCGCAGCGAGTGATTCTAAATTAGAATCCTGAGCGTCAGCGAGGGAAACAAACGAGCACAAGGTGAAAAATCTTTCCACTCGAGTGCAATACGTAACTTTTCATCCCACCTCAGCGAGGAAATGACAAAATGAAAAAGAAAACAATTTATAATGACAAATTATATTAAGCAATAAAACGTGAAAATCTAGAATGGCGCGAAGCACGCAAATAGAACAAAGAAACCAAGAAGGTTCCAAATTTAAATTTTTTCACAATTTAAAAAGTTCATCATAAATTTGGCACCATAGAGGTTACATTAAATAGGTTTAATGACGTTTTGAATTTACAATTATATTGAGTACATTATATGTGATGTTCTAAATTCAAATCTGCTTTGCCGCTCAAGCGAATAAAATAGAATTTTCCAGCCAGATTTCGAAGCGCAAAATTACACTTTCCGAGGTGGTGGGATGAAAATAATTATTACCAATTAATAATTACAACTCTAAGCATTAGCGAAGAGAACATGAAGTGTAAGATAAATCTGATTTGAGGCGATGACCTACATTCGCGACGTTAGCGTCGGCCACGCCGCTGCTGAACGTATAGGTAGCATTTGTGACGAAATAATAACATTCTGTATTGCAAAGGTTCCTGCTCACCGAGAACAAATTCAAATTCAAATTCAAAATCATTTATTCAGTCTGGGCTGTTACAAGCACTTGTGAATGTCGAAAAGCTACGCCATCGGTTCTCAAATCTACGGCGGGAGACCTTGTACTGAGAAGAACCGGCAAGAAACTCAGCAAGGGCTGTTTTTTTTCCCTGTATTAAATAGATACAAAGTCGTCAATTTGGAAAATGACTTCAATATTGATAATTCATGAAGTCACTTTCCATTACATAGTATAATTAATAAAAAAATATTTAGAAAACATGCCTATATTAGGAATGCCGTGTCATACAGTTTTAAAAGAATATATTAAAGTTAAATTAAAATTATAATAAATACGAGTAGTACCCAGTATAGCAAAGAGCAGACTCATCTCCGCTGGCAGAACGTTATGTAACGTTAGGTTACAAATTCGATTGTAACGTACGAGATTGTAATGTACTCTATAATACACAACATAGAGATTGTGTAAACTACACAATCAAAATTCAGTGTCACATTACACAATTTAAAAAATATTGTGAAAAATTGCTACATTATAGAAAACTCCAGCCATTTTGAAACATCATTTTTCAATTAATGAAATATACTTCTTATGCTGTGTTTACATCTACGAAACAGGTAAAAAGATAATTATTAATAATAACTAAGCACGGACTATAGAAACACGAAGCCTGATAAATTATACATTCCAATTCAATACCTCTGAGTCTAACTCAATTTAATTTAATTTAAACATTTCTCCTCATTAATTATTAGAATGGACATGCTTATTTGTTGTTATATATATGTTGTTGTTATGTATTTTGTCGTTATATATATAATATATATATATATATTATATATATATATATATATTATATATATATATATATATAATATATATATATATATATATATATATATATATATATATATAATATATATATATTATACTTCGCACTGGTGGGAAATATACATTTTTTCATCAGGGATAATGAAGCCTTCTAATGATGAAAGAGTTTTAGAAATCGGGCTAGCAGTTATAACTAGAGATCGGATAATCGGATGCATATTTACCTAAAGTTAGTTTAAGACAAAGTATGGAAACGGCTTTTTATTGTTTTGTTAAATAAAAATCCCGGGATTGCGGAATTGGATAGCCGGATGTTTATTTATTTACCTAATTTAGTTTTTAACAAAGTATGGAACTGTCTTTTTATTTTATTTCCATAAATAAATATCCCGGAATTCCGGTACTGTAGAACATTTTGATAAATACGTATGCATAGTTGTATAAATGAACCCGGAGTCTCGGTCTTTTGAAAATAAATACCACGTGCTAATTTAGTAATTTTCAAACAATATCACTACGTTAAATTTGCAGTCCCGTATTTTCCCGGGATTTTTATTTAACAAAATGTATTTTAAAAAGCCGCTTCCATAATTTGTGAGCCAAAAATTAACTTTAGGTAAATATGCATCCGATTATCCGATCTCTACTTATAACAATGTATTTTATATAGCATATTTATACATTCCATGTTTTAGCAAATAATTAATGTCAAAGAGAACAATTTAATTTATGCCTGCCCAACGTAACGTACGTAGCCCTCATAATGGAATCTGAATTGTAACATTCCAAACGAACACTCTCAGTGCAAAAGCACCTTAAGTTGATGAGCGTAAGGCTGGCGCGACTAAAACCGCAGTTTAAAGCGGTTACACCGTTTTATTTTACCGGTCCAAATTCTACGACAATTATTTCGCCGGACGTACAGCGCATCCCCGAATTAAATGCGGCCGCAGGTATCAAACGAATCTTAATTATTCAGCCTGTTAAAGGGATAATTTCCATTTGTGACGGTTTAATTATTCTTTTAAATACGTCGCTTTATCTAGAAATTAAATTAGCTATTAATCATTCAATTTAAAATTTGTTTAATTTTAGTATAAACTAAATTAATAATAACTACCGTTACTAAAATCTCAAAATTAAAGGTTGATATATTATATTCTTTCTCACTCTTAATATACAGTAAAAGATCAATTGTGCAGCTGGTAACCACTACAAAATAGAAAGATTTGAAAATAAAAACAATAAAAGGGCATTAAGTATTTATAATGGATCAAGTCAGTCGATTAATATTATTTTGAACTAGCTTTCTGCCCGCGGCTTCGGCCGCGTGGATTTCGGGATTGGGTCTATAGAGGGTTAAGGGTCATAGCTTTTGCCCACGGCTACATATGCACGGAAGTCAGTTTATGGCGCGAAGGTTTTATCGCGCTTCCCATGGGACTAACCGTTTTTCCGATATAAAAAATACCGCAAAACCTTGCTCAAGAATCACTCTATCTATTGATGAAAACCGCATGAAAATCTGTGCAGTAGTTTTTTAAGCTAAGCCTTTATTGCGCATCCCTTTGGATCTGTCGATTTTTCCGGGATAAAAAGTAGCCTATGTTGCTCTCCATCCCTTCAACTATCTCCACGTAATAAATCACGTCAATTTGTCGCTCCGTTTTGCCGTGAAAGACGGACAAACAGACAGACACACTTTCCGGTTGATAATATTAGTATGGATAATTAAACAATAAATTTTTACAACTACTATTACAATGATAAATACTAACATTAACATCTACCCCCGACGAGCTCTTTATAGTTATATTCATATTTGAGGATTTAATCGTTTATATACGAAAGTGCTCGGACAGTAGCAATAATCTCGCCCCATATGATACCGGCATTTCTAAATTGTCAAAACATAAAATAAAATGAAGCTATGTTAGCGGGATAGTATATCATAGCTTTACAGTAAGCGTTGGTCGAGTCCCACCCAATGAATACCTCGCAGGCTCACGCAGCAGATATTCATTGCCGATGCGGCGGTGACTTCCCATACTGAGCAGCGAACGCGCCGGCACCCGGCTTAATATGAATTATTGAGAATAAGACGCCAATATCGATAGCCTTGGTTGGTACTCCGAAAAACCGGCAAAAGTCCGTTTACCTACGATATTGTTGTTTTTATCGCTTAACTTTTACAATTTAACTAAATTGTAAATTTAAAATGAAGCCTTTCGTCAGAATTTCATACTTTATTCTCTAAAACTTTCCAAAAACATTTATACATTTCTAATATTCAGCGTCCTCCTCCAATTAACTTTAGCAACCTCACTGTCGGTGGAATAATGAAACAATAAAACAACAAACACTATATTATTTCATTTACCAAAACATTATCTTTACAGAGTAAAAGAGAGAAAACTCTGATAAGTTGCCTCCTTGGTTGCCACATTTCCTAGTAAACAATAATTTCATATTTAAAAAATAACACAACAGATATCAGTTTACCTAGTAATTTATTTGGCTGTTGCAATACGACAGTTTTTTTTTCAGTACAGCAATTTATAAAAATAACTAGCTTTCTGCCCGCGGCTTCGCCTGCGTGGATTTCGGGATTGGGTCTATAGAGGGTTAAGGGTCATAGCTTTTGCCCACGGCTACATATGCGCGGAAGTCGATTTACGGCGCGAAGTTTTATCGCGCTTCCCGTGGGTCTATCCGTTTTGCCAAGATAAAAAATACCGCAATACCTTGCTCAAGAATCACTCTATCTATTGATGAAAACCGCATGAAAATCTGTGCAGTAGTTTTTGAGCGAAGCCTTTATTGCGCATCCCGTGGGATCTGTCGATTTTTCCGGGATAAAAAGTAGCCTATGTTACTCGGGGATAATGTAGCTTTCCAAAGGTGAAAGAATTTTTGAAATTTCTTGCCCGTGGCTCCGCCCGTCGTTGCTCCGTCCGCGTTAATTTCGATCCCACGGGAACAGTAGCTACTTTCTTCCGGGATAAAATGTGATATCCTTCCCCGTACCACAGACTATGTGTATGCAAATTTTCGTGATGATCGGTGCAGTAGTTTAAGCGTGAAGAGGTAACAAACAAAAAACAAATAAACAAACAAACAAACAAACACACTTTCGCATTTATAATATTAGTTGGGATGCTCTGATTTCCAAGCAAGTTTAAAAAATCTATTTGATGACTCTACAAGCAGTGCAATTTACGCTTTTGTAATTTCAATAATCAGTGTTGGATACTGTAATACGTAAAAACTCCAATAAATAAAACGGTTTTAACTGATTTTACTTATCACTCCGGAAAATAGCCGGAGATTGGTGCAAACCGGACATAAACCGGCAAATAACCGATCTGCCCAGACGGCCCTACACAGGCACGTCACGTACGAAGGGTCGATCGGTTCGCCGTCATCCTGTCCATATTTGATACCGCCTTAATCCGCGCTCAGATGGACTTCAAACAGGACTATTTCAGTTACATCATTATCTCTGTCTGATGTTGGAGGGCGTTATCGCTAGAGACAGAAAGAGATAATTGCAGATGTAATGAAATATTTATCGTGCTTAAAGCGGTCACTATTTATAGTATATTGAAGTTGAACACAACATAAAGTTATTATATTATTTAATTTGACATTATTGGTATTATTTTTAAGCCTGAAGTAAGGCTTATCTAAGGACTGAAGCCGTTGTGATTATTTTTAAACTGATCTGGCAGCGAGTTGCGTGAGTGCGAATGAGGTAGCGTGCTTCGAGGAAGTTAGCGCACGCTGGCGTCAAGACGTTTATTGGCTTTGGGACACATCGGCAAGGCATCAAACGCATCCTAACATCCCGCAACGCAAATAATTTTAGCAGTTAAACAAACGCACAGAATATAGCCCATTTTCATGAAACTTCTGTTGGCCTCTAACAATGCTATTACAAAACTTATATAGCTTTTTTTAATAAGCATTAGATGACCAAACAAGGCAACATTATATAGTTAGTCCTCAGAAACGTTTGTTAAAAAGTGAAAAAGTAATTAAGCGTTTATTTAAGTTGTGTTTGAGTAATTAGTAAAGATTTCTAATCAACTTTAACGGATGTTTAATAAATCGAGGGTCCCTACGTATAAAAGGTCAAGTTGAAAATGGTCAATGTTTTTTATTACACATGGGGCTTTAGATTGTTCATACGCTCATATCAATACATGTTTTTTTTTTAAATTGTATGTATTTTACTACATACACAAACCGTATATGAGAACGAGTATTATAATTTTACGGAATTGGTGCCGTAGACGCGGATATGTATGCTTGTCATTTTCTACTACGTTTTAAAATGCGCGCCGCTCGGTGCAAACGTGCTCTTGTCAAACTTAACGTCATTCACGGTCTTCATTAATTTATTTTTTGTATTATTGCTTAAAGATCTAGAGATGTTGAAGGTACCATTGTAAATAAATAATTATATTTTTTATCTTTTAATACAGGTAATACTAGCATTTTATCATAAAACATTGCATTATTTCTTCCTATGTACAAACGGTTATCTAAGATTTGTCTGATGTGGCTTTATTTCAATAATGGTGTAAAAACGGTCATCTGTCTGTTTTTTATAGAAAATGTACATAAATTAAATATCTTTAAAAACATTTAGAAAATGTTTAATAATAATAACACATTATGCAATCAATATATTCAAAGCTGAAAGTATTTTTATACCTAGAGCGATTTGATCTTTCATTTCACTCTCCTGTAAACCTTAGTTTTAGACTTATCCTCTTTTATTTAGGGACCGTCGAAATATTAGTTAAATTGTAGGCAAAACTTTATTATATATGTATTATAATATACAATTTATGTTAAAATTAAGCACAACTTATTCAGCCGCTCGCGCCGGCGACTCCGATGGTATCAAACTATTTTCGCGGCCATCGTTTCCTCAGATCAACGCGGATGGTTCTAAAACTGCTTAAATGAAATTGCCGGAGCGACGGCGGCTCACCGCGGCTCCTGGCGGTTGTGCTGGACCGGCTCCAAGCCCGGGATTGATATTGTTCCGGGAAATATTCATTTTTTCTATGTGTTTTTGATAACGGCCACAATTTACGAGGGCTCTGCGGCGACACCTCCGTGGGTCCATGATTTATCGGCCGCCCTGAGGATTGAATTTGGTTATAAGTTGGAGGGCTTTTAAGGTTGTTGTTTTCCTGCAAACTTAAGCCGGTCTCGATCTGTTAGACTTCATTTAATAATTTGAGATATTAAGTATTATAATTTGTCTGTGGTTGTGAATTTATTTTGTTGTATTGACTAGAGTTGGTCAATGTTTATTAACTACCGATCAAGTTAATCAGCGGCTAGTTTTGTATTAGTATTGAATTTTAACGTTACAGAGAAAACCAATATTTTGTTACACTCATTTATTCCATTTCACCATTAGCGCGTTTCGTAGTATAATTGTAAAGTTTGATGTGCTGTTGACTGTACTTGAAGTTCATATATACACGGACACATATATTGACGCCTCTTTCCCATGGAGGTAGGCAGAGACCACAGTTTTCTACTTGACACGATCCAAACACTACCTCAGCTTCCTCGAGTTTCATTAATTCTCTCGTGCACGCTCGTCGGTTAACTCATAATTATGTTTATTTCTTAAGGACTACTCACAACACACAAATACATAATAATAAAAGGGAGAATTTCACCAGCTGTAAAATTTAAACAGAAGGTGTAAGGTTCAAATAGAATTGTACCAAATACATATTCAAGGCAGTGGTTACAAGACGAAAGCGGAAAGCGTTCGAAATATCGTGTAATGTAAATATTTAATGTTGGATGTAAATACGTGACGGAAAAGCATATATCATTTAATTAACACGCATAGTGAGCGTATCATTAAGAGATTCAGCCCCAATGATTCC
Organism: Scirpophaga incertulas; assembly: GCA_036419045.1. Lineage (NCBI taxonomy): Eukaryota > Metazoa > Arthropoda > Insecta > Lepidoptera > Crambidae > Scirpophaga > Scirpophaga incertulas. The sequence goes on along the minus strand of CM071638.1, from coordinate 26,399,519 downwards.
CTCAAATTATGTAATTAAATTAATAAACGAAAATTGATATGTTAGTTCATATTATTTTATTTCTGAGTCTAAATAAATCAAGACGGTTCGTAATATTTCATATGTGCCTGTTTCTAAGTAGACCAAGCGAGGAGCAGCAGAACAAAATTATCACAGCGTACTGGATACGGTCCTGATGTACAAGTGGTCAGAGCTACAACAAAACTAAAACAAGTCTTCGAAGAAGTTGATTATTTTTGTGGTTAAGTAGAACAAAATCAGTTCGCCTTATTTCATTTCTCTCTGTTCCTATGTAGACGACGTCATTTCATTTGTTTTTAAGTAGAATAAAGCAGTTTACTTTTTTTCATTTTTGTGTTTTCGTGACATTACGTGTCTTGAAAATGCATAAGCCTTACTTCTTTTCTAATATTATAAATGCGAACGGAGCTATGCCTGTCTGTCTATTACGCTTTCACGCTAAAACTATAGAATCGATTAAATAAAATTTAGATAATTAATGGGTGAAGGATGTGAAAGTTGGTATGAAATATATGTCAAGTTTAAGCTTGATCTTTAAAATATATTTATTAAGCTTTTGATTAGATATACGTGAAAACGACATTCAAAAATTTTCTAAATTTTACCACAGAAGAGGTAAAAGTTGGGGTTAAAAGATTTTCTTTCTATAAGTTGAGAAACTATTTTAAAAGTTGATATAGGCATAGTTTGAGAGTCGGAGACACAGGTGAAATTTGCCACGAGAAGTCTAATTTTTCCTAAGGGAAAATCCGATATAAAACACTGGTCGGGTTTCAATGAAAATTGATATTGGAATGATTGTAGACCCGTGGAAGAACATAAGATATTTTTAATATATCTTTTACATAAAATCCGATATAATGTGGGCAAAGCCACAGTTGAAGCTGGTAAACATAAATAAGAAAAAAATTCAGATAACATATATTATTCTGGCTGGACTTTTTTTTTTAGTCAATCAAATTAAAAAAGACAGTAATTTTCGTCTCTTTTTAAGTACATTGTGCTATAGTAAACATTATTTATCTCTCTCTCTCTCTCTCTCTCTCTATATATATATATATATATATATATATATATATATATATATATCATATCAATAGCAGTTCTTATTAGTCTTGTCTCCATAATGAAATAATCTTTTATTTCATCATTCTCATTGCATGCATAAACTAATTAAAAAAAAATGAAACGCATAAAAATATTAGAGTGAAGTTTCAATAGCAATATACTTTGCATCAGAAATTCCGGTATCTAGATAGAATTTTCTTCGCGTTCAAAAAGAATTTGCTGCCGATTCCCGTCGGGCTGGCGGCCCTGGATACTGAATTTAATAAAATGAAAATGTAATCAAATCCGAAGCTGGCGTCGATTGTCGAGGCGATCCTAATCGACATCTAAATTGTCAGCTAAGAGAGGAGGTAACCAATACCTTCAGTATATAAAGATATACCTAAAGGTCGAGGGATATAATTAATAAGCGAGCACGACGCTTCCCTTTATTATTAATAGTTCGGATAGGCTAAGCATATCAACATTTTTGACATATATATGTATTTTTTTTAACTATGAAAAGGTTATACTACGTTTCATGCAGCTTATAATAAATATACGTAGGCGACAAGGGAACAAAACATTTGCCCCCACCGGGACTTGAGCCCGGGAACTCGGAGATGGTGACACCTTGAAACCGGTGAACTAACCACTCAGCTTCGGAGAATAAACAAACAGAACAAACAGTCCATGCAACTTACAAAAGTACCTTTTCAATGTCACTTTCTCGACGCTAAATATAGCCCGAAGGAGCAGAGTTCGTCGCTTGTAAATAAAGTGTGGCGAGCTCGTGTAACCGGACATTGCAACGAGACCTCTGCTCTACCGCAATGAAACTTTCGAAGTTGAAGTTCGCTGTACGTTGTACAAGGCAGCGCGTCCACTCGCTTTAGTCAAAATGAAATCAAAAATCAAAATAATCTTTATTCAACATAGACCTTTACAGGCACTTATTGACGTCAACAGACAAAACAAAAAAAAAAGCTTAAAAAAAAACAAAAACCTTGTCCGTACGTACGAATAAGGAAAAAAAATATTGACTCGACACCTGTTCGGAAATTGGGAGAGCCTTCTCGAGAAGAACAGGCAAGAAACTCTGAAGGTCTATTTTTAATCTCCTCTTTTCAATGTTAATAATTATAAATATAATATAAAAATACAATATAGTATAAGATACAATCATACCTAATACGATTACAGTCGTATGTATGTTTACATACACATATAAAAATAATACAATATTATAAATAATGTTGTTACCAAACATGGCTCTATGAATAGTGTCCCTATTCCCAAATACTGTGATCATTTAGATAGTCACTTACTTTATAATAACCTTTACTCATGAGTGTCTTTTTGATATGGATTTTAAATTTATATAAAGGCAAATCAATGACACTTTGCGGAAGTTTGTTAAACATAGATATACATTTCCCCAAGAACGAACAGCTAGTTTTATAGAGTCTGAACATTGGAACGGCAAGTTTATTTTTGTTTCTAGTATTCACATTATGTAGATCACTGTTTTTATTGAATTTATTATAGTTTCTATATACAAAAACTAAATTATCATATACGAGTATATATTGACTAGCTAAAGTCAAAATATTAATTTCTTTGAACAATTCTTTTAGGGATTCTCTAGCCCGTAAACAGTAAATAGCACGAATCGCTCTTTTTTGTAAAAGGAAAATACTCTCAATGTTAGCCGCTGATCCCCATAGCAGCAGTCCATAGGACATAACACTATGAAAGTAGCTGAAATAAACAATTCTTGCCGTTTCAACATCAGTTAAAAGTTAAAAGTTAGTGACGACGGAACAGCGCAAAGATATGCAAACCCTTAACGTGATGTTAAATGACAGGATAATAATAACTCTTTGTCTTAGTAAATAAGACATTTGATACTCCAAGAACCGAACTTGTCTGCTGCGAAATGAAGGTGGTCAAATGAAACTGTTCGCTTCCTTGTTTTTAACGTTTCAGCGGCAGCGATATACTACAGATACATACGCACGATGGTACTATAAAGGACTATAGGAGGACTATATTCGAAGGTACTTTATGTGGGTAACCAATCGCGTGTGCCACCGTCCAATTTCCTAGATGGGTTGCCGCCGCCGGCCGCTTTCGTGGTGGTAAATAAAAGCCAACGAACGCTCCGAGTTTCCACGGATGTTTTAGAACTTTAATAACAAGAAAATTGCTTTTTCATTTGTCGTGCTCTATAAGTACGTCAAAATACGTATCATACAGTACCTTTTACAGTCGCTAACTATGTGTGTCCTTTATATAACTATATCCTTTATATACTTTAGCGAGGAACACACAACTCAAGTCTGAGCTTTCTCAACTACATGCTCAACATGTGGATGTTCTCCAACACCAAGAAAATCTGAACGAGACCATCAGCTGCTATGATCAACAGTACAGCAGTTATGAAAGGACATTGCAACGAATTACAGACCTGGAGAAAGAGTTGAGTGTAGCAAACAACCAAATTGCACACTATAAGGAATTAGAGCAGTTACAGGACACAGTGCACACTGAGAACCTATATCAAGAGCTAGTGGGATCTCCAGGAGGACTATCTATGCTGTACCAGCCACTTTCAACCAATAAGGATAACTGTCCACATGTCAATAGTTTGAATTTTGATAATTCAGTTCAGTGTTCTGTTGAAACAGGAAATTTAAAGTTTAGTAAAAATAAATTTAAAAAATATGTTAAGGTCAGAAAGTATATTTTAAAAACTAGGAAACTGATAAATAAAGAAAAAACTTATTACAAAAATGTCAACTTCATTAAAGAACGCACCCAGTTATTTGAAAAATTAGATATTTTAAATTCGATAATTAAAGAAAATAGATTTACATATGAACAAAATATAAATTCATTAAATAGTAGGTTAAAAAATCTTCAACAGTCATTAACAAAAATGACAGAAAACTATAATGATTCAAAAAACCAGATAGCTGAATACATTCTGGCCTTAAAATGTATGTCTGACACCTCCACTCTCGTAGACACACCAGCTAAATCTTTGTCACCAAACTGTAGTTTTAATGAAAATCGCTCAGTAGGAGAATATCAGACTTATCAGTCTGTTTCCTTAGACAGGACAATCAATAGTAAATCATCTGAGCAGCCAAACCATCTAAAATATGTAATTATATGTGATGAAATTGGCAAAGATTTGGGTTGGTTGCTGCAGAGTGGATTTGGTAGGGATACAATTAACTATTGCATGCCAGGTGTTACAATGCACCAATTAATGACAAAGTTAGATACTCTTCAGATTGATATAAACACAATTTAATAATTCTAGTTGGTAATAGAGGAAATTTAAATAAAAAGGACTTGGTTTCTTACTATGACACATTATGTTCTCTTAATGTAAATAAAATAGTAATGTTTACATTACCTTATAGTAAAAGCCTGTCTTATGAAGAGAATAATATTAGATATAAGTTGAATTCAACATTGAGTACGATGTCTCAGTACAACTATAAAAAAATACATTTAATTGATATTAATAAATTAATATCTAAATTGTATATGACAAAAGATAAATATTATCTTACTTCTTATTATAAGAGACAAATAGCTTTATCGCTATTATATTATTTTACATATAGCCAAAACTTTGGCTAGTACATCTGCTTCTATTGAGCAGGACAATAAAATTAGATTAAGAACGTCTTTGGAATTTGTTCCAAATATAACTAATAATATCAATTGTTTAAATTAACAAATGAGACAAAAGATAAAACATCTTGCTATCCAAAGACAAAAGATAGGTCCAATTGCTTAAATTTTGTTCATCAGAATATACAGGGCTTGTCTGGCAAAGATTTAGAAATTAGTTTATTTCTTAATTATGAAAGCATTGACATATTATGTGTTACAGAGCATTGGTTAAATAGCTCTCAGTTACCTATGATAAATTTTGATAATTACAGAGTTGTGAGTTCATTTACCAGAAATACAGCTATTAGAGGTGGATCTTTGATAATTTTACATAATTCCCTAAAATGTAAGGAACGTAAAGACTTGGTATCTTATTCCATTGAACGAACAATAGAATTATCATGTGTGGAACTTGAAAAAATAATTATTATCTGTGTTTACCGGCCCCCTCAGGGAACTACCAAGAGTTTGAGTCTGTTATGGAGGAAGTACTGAGATTAATTTGTAAGAAAAATAAAAAAGTAATTGTTTGTGGAGACTTTAATATAAATATATTAGACATGTCACAGCTGTCTAGCAGATATTTAAATCTATTTAAATCATTCAATTTAGTTAATGTCTTTGATGAACCTACTAGAGTAACACCTACGTCAGCCACTTGTATAGATAATATTTTTTGCAACAGTGATGTTACTAAAAAATCCATAGTTAATTTCATTAATTCTGACCATAGTGGACAATTTGTGACTATTGAGCACCATCATGCACCATTGGTCCTTGAGGTTACTTGTAGGCCTATTACAAAACACGGTGTTGAAAAATTTAAAAATAATGTTAATGATAGAATTTATTCTTTACCATTAGATGATAGTAACCCAAATAGTTTATATAACAGCGTCTTTAATGTTATCAAAAGTGAATCTAGTAAAATATTTAAACAAAAGTCCATTAAGATTTACACGAGTAAAAAGAAATTCAGTGACTGGGCTACACCAGGTATTTACAAAAGTAGGAGAAAATTATATGAGCTATATGCCCTAAAATCTAATTCTAGGGACCCTGAATTTATTGAGTATGTAAGAAATTACTCTAAAATATTTAAAAAAGTCTGTGTTACAGCTAAAAAACTTTTTATTGCCAATAAAATTAATGTTTCAAAAGATAAAGTAAAAACTGTTTGGAAAGTAATAAACCATGAAACAGGGAAAATAAAACAAAACGAACATACTTATTCGCTAAAGGTTAAGGATAAGTTAATTCAATCTGATAACGAAGTAGCCTCCGAATTTGAAAGGTTTTTCCACCAAATACCTATAGATACTACTTGTAGCCTCGGATCATGTTCAAACGGTGCGGTCGCCCTCCTTGAATCAAATGTAAACAAGATTAAGGAATCTTTTCATTTTAGACATATTGATGCTGAATTTATCCTCAAAACTTTTAAATCACTTAATAATAAGAAAACAGAGGATCTGTGGGGTATCTCAACTAATATTATTAAACCAATTATCTCTGAAATTGCGCCTCACCTAGCCCTAATTTTCAATAAATGCATTGATGAGGGGTCTTTCCAAATCTTATGAAAAATAGTAAATTAATTCCACTTTACAAGTCTGGCGATAAGAGTGACCCTACTAATTTTAGACCCATTTCTATATTACCAGCCTTGAGCAAAATCTTTGAAAAGATTATTTATAATCAGCTATCATCTTATTTTACCCTTAACAAGTTATTTCATTGCAACCAATATGGTTTTACCAAGGGTAAATCCACTACAGACGCTGGAATTTCACTTTTAAAACACATTTTTGATGCTTGGGAGGGCAGACAAGACGCAATAGGTATTTTCTGTGACCTTTCTAAAGCATTTGATTGCGTAAGTCACGACACATTAATGAGGAAATTAGGGCATTATGGTGTCTCTATCAAATCACTCGGCCTTATTAAGTCATACTTGTCGGATCGAATACAAAAAGTTGTTATTAATAAAACTGAATCTGCTGGAACTTCACTAGTTATGGGCGTGCCTCAGGGATCAATATTAGGTCCTTTACTATTTTTAATATATATTAACGACCTTCCTTACTATACAAGCACTTTATGTGAAACAGTGCTATTTGCCGATGATACTTCTCTTGTTTTTAAAGTTGACAGAGGCAGCAATTGTTCGGACGAGGTAAATAGTGCTCTATCAAAAGTTCTACAATGGTTTACATTAAATAATCTTTCATTAAATTCGAGAAAAACCAAATTTGTTAAGTTTTCTATACCAAATGTAAGGCAGGTTAATACACCCTTAAATATTAATGGTGAAGTGGTATCTCTTGTTGAGAGTACTAAGTTTTTAGGCATACACTTAGATTCCAGATTACAATGGTATACCCATATTGATGCTCTGTCAAGCAGACTTAGCTCAGCTGCGTATGCTGTTAAAAAAATAAGGCTTCTAGCTGATGTTGAAACAGCAAGGTTAGTTTACTTTAGTTATTTTCATAGTGTAATGTCTTATGGCATTTTGTTATGGGGATCAGCTGCCACCATTGAAAGTATTTTTATACTACAGAAAAGAGCAATTAGAGCTATATATAATTTAAGACCAAGGGATTCCCTTAGGGATAAGTTTAAAGAAATTAACATTTTAACATTGGCGGGGCAGTACATCTATGAAAATATAATCTATGTACACAAATATTACAATAATTTCATTAAGAATAGCGATGTTCATAAATTAAATACAAGAAATAAAAATAAGCTTGCTGTTCCAAATTTTAGATTACGTAAAACACAAAACTCATTCTTGGGGAAATGTATAACTTTTTATAACAAGTTACCACACAGTATTGTTAATCTACCTTTTAATAAACTTAAAACTCGAGTAAAAAAAACTTTGATGAGCAAAGGATATTATCGAGTCCAGGATTACTTGGATGATCGAAGTGTCTGGGACTAAAAAACCCTCGCTCGTTGAAATAAACAAATTGTTAATAAATTCTTAGGTAACTGTGTAACATAATAACATGTATATTTAACTGTACCTATTATAATAACCTTTTGTTACTTGTATAATACATTATTGCTAGTTTTAAATGATTGTATGCGCGTGTCCTGCGGTTGATTTTTTTTTTTTTTTAGTTGTGCTAATTTACACGGGTACCTGTTTTTGGTAATTTGTATCCTTCTGTGGCTTAAGGGTAGTCATACTCTCATTAAAATCTCTTCGGCAGTGTCGTGTGAGGCGGGTCGTTACGTTCCCTAAAACATGGTTGAGCGAAGCGATGGCTGGTTCATGCGTCATGCTCGTGAACGGGTGCTGCCAGCGGAGATGAGTCTGCTCTTTGCTATACTGGGTACTACTCGTATTTATTATAATTTTAATTTAACTTTAATATATTCTTTTAAAACTGTATGACACGGCATTCCTAATATAGGCATGTTTTCTAAATATTTTTTTTTTTTAATTATACTATGTAATGGAAAGTGACTTCATGAATTATCAATATTGAAGTCATTTTCCAAATTGACGACTCTGTATCTATTTAATACAGGGAAAAAAAACAGCCCTTGCTGAGTTTCTTGCCGGTTCTTCTCAGTACAAGGTCTCCCGCCGTAGATTTGCGAACCGATGGCGTAGCTTTTCGACATTCACAAGTGCTTGTAACAGCCCAGACTGAATAAATGATTTTGAATTTGAATTTGAATTTGAATTTGAATATAATTGAGGTGTCCTTAGACACATAACTTAAGAAATGAAAGTTATCCTATATTTTATCATAAACACTCGGCATTTCGGAAAACTAAAGAGTTTGTTGCAAAAGATTTCTATTTATGTTTCTGACTTTTGCAATCTTAGTAAATTAACAACACTTAAATTTGAATATATGTAAAATGCGTACAGGTTTAAATATTGTTACCGGTGGCTTAGTACAATTTCTTCTTCTTCTTATTTTCTGTGACTTAGAAACGTTTTCAGCAGGCTGAAACGTCGTTTCAGGCCGTTTCAGAAGTAGCTCTTTCACATACTAAAAAATCTAAATTACACCCAAGTTACAGTAGTTTTCAGGCGCCTGAAACATGTTTTCAGTACGTTTCAGGCTACCCTCTATCCAACGCCGCAATAACCTGAAAACCCGTTTTCAGGCGTTTTCAGGACCCCTTATGAGCCATTAAGCCTATTTCAGTAAAAGGACATAAATTTCAATAGGAGTGAAAGAGATAGCAATAGTAGAAAGAGACAGATATAGTTAGAAACATTCGAGAAGTATTAGAATGAGAAAACATCGTAGAAAGAGATAGACAAACACAGAATATTCGAGAAAGATAGTACGGGAATATTCGAGTATTGTGTGACAAGGATAGCACAAGGAAGAGACAGTTATACTCGAAACGTCTCGAACGCGCGACGTCATTCCTACGCGCTTATGTATTGGACTACACATTCAAGTGTGTCCGCGAATGTTCTGGCAAGAGTGGCAAGTGCCTTAGGGGACTATATAAGGCTGTGTCCGGCCGCCGGGAGGAGAGTATTGTTTTGCGATACAGTGCGAAAACATCTAAGTGATATTGGAGAACTAAGAAGCGACTTTCAGTGCTTTCAGTGAAGTGATTAGTGACTGTTAGTGTACTAATTAATAAAAGTTCAGTGTTTTGGTAGACCGCCGTTTAATTTACTGATCCCAGCTCGTAACAATATGTACATAGGTTTAAAAAAGCTTCTAATTTAGGGAGCCATCTCTTAATATCTGTGTCATCATGTTCGCTTGTCGGTTACATGTTGTAACATTTTTCTATGCGATTTATTGATAAATAAGTAAACTGACAACCCGATAGTAAGTGGTGACAGTAGTCTAAAATACAAGTGGTTGCTGTAAATTTTGGTGAATGTCACCAAACCTGCAAACCCACAAAACTGACAGTGTATGTTGCTAATATGATACATAAGATGAAAAATAACAGTACTCGATAATTTGACTACCTATCTTACCCTTCACAGCACAGCACAGAACATAGAGGACGGAGGTAATGGAAGCCCCATGAAATAAGCCTGGTGTACAGCCTTCCTCCCATATTTTAATGTTATTTATACCAAAACTCAGCATAAACTCAGAACATTCAGAAATCGAATGGAATTCTTTCTATCGTATTGAAAATACGCGTTTCAGAGATGGCACCACTTATAACACGTGTCTTTCTCCCACTCTTCTGGAGTCGTCCCGACCTCATAGAAATAAGTTTTAGTGCAATCGCTCCCAAAAAATTCATCCAACACTAGACCGATAGCCATAATCCCTCTATTTTCGATGATAACGGAGTTCAGAATCAGTGTCATAAACATCTTGAGTATTACCTGAGGCTTATATATGACAGAACTATGTCATCCAGGCTCACATGACTGACGTGCTGTACCGAAAATGGCGGAACAGTAAACTGTATACGGCGACCGTGCCGCATTCGTCGCATCAGCGTGATTGACGAGCGTTTCCGTCAAACGGCCGGACAATAAAAGATTGATTCGCTAATTCCGGCGCACTCATTAAACCAGCTAGCGGAGACAGATGGCTGCCAGTGTCGCTGTGACGTCCCCGCTAGCTGGCTGGTATCTATATGACCTTTATGGAGATATTTGTAAATTAAAATTATGAATTAAACTCCTCCAAGAGCATCCGCCTTTACGCACCGCACAAATCCTTCTGCGGTCCGTATATTGAATTTCTCATACCTTCACCAGCTTACTCATTAGGGAGCGTTCAAGTATTACGTAACGCAATTGTTGAAGATGTATGACCCCCCCCCCCCCCTTGTAACGCACCGTAACGTTAAACAACTTGCGTGAAAAAATTAAAAATGACGACCATACTAATACAATCGAGGGATTCCCCGTATAACGTAAACGAAAATGGTTGCCAATCTATACTAATATTATAAAGAAGTAAAGTTTGTGTGTTTGTAAATTGTAAAGGGTAATCTCGGGGTCTACTGAACCGATTTTAAAAATTTTTTTCACCAATAGAAAGACACAATGTTGCTGAGTGTCATAGGTTATATTAAAATCCGAAAAATAAAAAGGCTTTTACGTGGTAGTCCGTTTTGCAAAGTAAATGGGTGAAAAACGGTAGCGTACGGAGTGCGATGGCTTCGGGTTTAATTCGGTTCGCGTTCGTGCTCGCTTCGGGGATATTAGTATTATGCCCAACGAAGTGGGCACGGGTCAGCTAGTTTGTTATAAAAAAGAAACAATGCTACATACGGCGTTGTAAGAAAGACCCACTCCTCTCCCTATAACGCATCGTAACATTTTACCGAGACCCCCCCCCCCCCCCACATTGTGTTACACTTGAACGCCCCCTTATGTATCAAATCAAATCACTGTGCATCAAATAAGGTGCATTATAATTAAGGTAATTATTTTAAGGTTTCATATGTTATATAGCTCTCAACGAGTAACATGCAAATAATTTATTTTAATATAAATACAATTTCAATGTTTGTTTTGTTATAATCACAATTTCACCAAAAAAAATCATTGACCATTATTTACTACATTTAAAAATAGTTCAATTCGTATATTTAAATAAATAATACTGACAATTTCAATTATTTAATTAAGGAATTCATTTGAGTTATACTTTCAAGTCTTTGAGCTCATCTACACTAATATTATAAAGAGGAAAGATTTGTATGTAACGAATAAACTCAAAAAGTACTGGACCGATTTCAATAATTCTTTTTACATTTGTAAGCTACATTATCACTGCGTAACATAAGCTATATTTAGTACCAGCTTACTATAGAAATCTTTAGAAATTCTTATTAAAACCAACCGAAGGTGTAAAATAAAGAAAAAAAACCTTTTTAAAAACAAGCTTTTATTATCTGTTTATAAAATGAAAGTTTATTTAATACAACACAACATTTTCCTCAAGCTATCACAATGTAACACGCTTTTATTTATAAATGGGGACTATGATAAAGAGGGGGGACGAGATTGAATAATTATGTATGGTGAAAAGTTTAAGTGTTAATAATTTATTTTTAACTTTTTAGTTCATTTGATAAACAAATAATAAAAGCTTGTTTTTAAAAAGGTTTTTTTTCTTTAATTTTATTTTTAACTTTTTAGTACCTCTACAGGCTTGCTGAGAACAAGCCCTTTCATTTGATACCCATATTGTAGGAACGAATAAAAGAAAATTATCCGCCATTTTTGGTGTTCCACCGTATTGGATTAAGAGTGATGTAACATTATTTTTTTCTAGTTATTCTTGGCAAGCCCTTTTATTTAATACCCATATTGTAGGAGTGCATTAAAAATAATTGGTCCGCCATATTGGATACGCCGCCATGTTGCATTCAGAATGACGTCACACAGTTAATCATGCATTGTCATCCGAACTAAACGTGTATACCAAATTTCAGCTCAATCGGAAACCGGGAAGTTGATCAAATTTAAGTTGCAAGATTTGATTACAGAACGACAGACAACGGGACAGGTGAAACTAAATAAAAGCTTGTAAAAATGCAAGATGGTTATGTTGAATTTGTTGTTGTTAAAAACTCTATGGTGTTTATTGTAGTTTACGTCACGATTTTTTCTTGTTTTTTATTGTTTTTCAAAGATAATGGTTTTACAATAAATGATCAGTTTCTCCTTACATCAAGCTCGAGATTATTATTTATGTAGTAAAGTCTATGCAATATTTTCTATCAGATATATTTTCCCATTCTGTATAGTTGTAAAGTAACGTTGCAAAAACGTACAAATGTGTTATGAAAGCAGCATAATAAGTCCTAATTAAACAAGGGACGCCTGGGATCTGGATACAAATTGACATGTTTGTGGGACATGCAAATGGCTGGGATTGGGCGCGAGATGCTTGCGCCGGAGAGCCGCCGCGCGTGATGGATCACGCCGCGTTGATGCTGTAAAAACACTCGGTGATTGGTAGACGTCCCAAAGTTGATTGTCGGCTTATGACGGTATGTAATAGTCCCTTAACTACCTACGTGCATTTAATTTTCTTTTAAGACTACGGTTTTACTCCGACCTTACCTGCGTAAAATTATAACTACATTGAACACAGAATATAGATTATTGTCGTTATATTTAATAACTTTATTGCACACAAAATAAATACAAGAAATAAAGTAAACAAACAAAGACAATTATTAGCAAACGGCGGCCTTATTGCTAAAAGCAATCTCTTCCAGGCAACCTTAGATAAGAGAAAAACGAAAACAAACTAGGAATTTTGGGAATAGGTGCAATTATTGTGAAAGTAAATAAAGTAAAATTACGTTAAGAATTTAAGGACAGGAAATGGATACGGACTTGGTTCTTAAAGGACTCTTAACGATTGCGCTCTCTTAATACTCTCAGGGAGAGAATTCCAAAGTCGAACGGCATAAGAGGGAAAAGAGTAAGAGAGAAAATCAGTACTGCAAGAAGGGATATTTGATGCTTTAAAAAGCATATTTTTATTGATGAATTGTTAATAACATATTTTTTAATGATATCAATAATAAAACACCTTTTAAAAAAAATTTTAAAAACACGCTTTCAAAAAAACCAGTAAAAACTGCAGACTAAAAAGTAAGAAAATAAAAAAAAGTTTAAAAACTGAAGACTTTAAAACCTTACAAATTTTGCGCACTAAAAAGTAGGAAAATAATTTTTTGACACCCTCCAAATGAATCCAAAATTGTTAAGACTAAAAAGAAAGCGTGGGGCCCTCATCATACTTCTTAATTCATACTGTCGTAACATCTTTAATTTGTTAAATTATAATTTATTTTATTAATTATAATTTATTATATTAAGTCTACTGAAGTCTACGTATTTGAACTTTTATTCGCTATACACCTTACTCGAACTAGTTATGGATGGTTAACAACGTATATATTATTTTATTAAAAAGTTTGTGTCCTCTGTTATCTTTACTAGTTGTTTTAGTTTTTTGGAAGGAAAATTACATACTTTTGTAGTATTTATACTTAGAAATATTTCATTTGAAAATTCGGTGACCAAATTTTAATCTTTCTATTTCATTTTGATATATTAATGTATATTGAAATAATTGCATGACTTGCGCTTACATGAGCCAATTGCAGATGATACATTAGAACGATTCGTGATGTAACTTGCATGAGTAACAAAGATTTTTGTGCTACTTTGCGTATTAAAGTCGGTTTTGTTAATATTTTTCTCTCAGCCTACATCACTTATTTTTGTGTCATCACAAGTTATTAGAATCAACTACTTTAGAAATACTTGAAAGATATGGTTGAAGTATGATGAGGGCCCCACGCTTTCTTTTTAGTCTTAACAATTTTGGATTCATTTGGAGGGTGTCAAAAAATTATTTTCCTACTTTTTAGTGCGCAAAATTTGTAAGGTTTTAAAGTCTTCAGTTTTTAAACTTTTTTTTATTTTCTTACTTTTTAGTCTGCAGTTTTTACTGGTTTTTTTGAAAGCGTGTTTTTAAAATTTTTTTTAAAAGGTGTTTTATTTTCCTACTTTTTAGTCTTGACTGTAAAAAAATGTGATGTAGAGCAACCACCTGTCTAATTAATAGAGTAAAAGTTGATTAGTTACACTTCTATTGAAGCAATTAAAATTCATTGACTTACTTATTCAATGATTTTTGCAATGATCAATAGAATTGAAGCGTCTTCATGAAGCTGTATGCATATGCATTATAAATTTTTTATGCGGTCATTTGGTGGATGATGATGAGTTTGATGTTCGACGCCAATCAGCGAATGGCTTAAAGCGTTCGAACCCGTTCCACAACCACATCAAGTAACACCTATCCGCCTCTCTATGTAGTTTGGTAGGTTTCCCTGATGCAATGTGAGAAATTTGGCTTTATTCATCCACATCATTTGGATCATAACCAAGATTTCGCATGCGATTCATTTCATTCAATGCAGCAGTGTTGACAGGTTTATTACCTATAAGCATTTCACAATCCATTTCTTCGATGCGCAGACCATCAAGAGAACGAACACGACTCAAGGCTACATAGGCTTGTCCTCGAGCAAACAGTTTTGATCCAAGGTAAATGACCGCTGCATCAACAGTACTTCCTTGTATTTTATGTACAAAATTATATTATTATTATTTGCATTTTTTGGCATTTATACAACAGGGTGCGCCAGGTGCCCTCAGGTTCCCTACTAGCGATATGACATTTTTAGCCACCTTCATATCTTTCAGCCCTCGCCGTAGGCAGCATATTTTGGCATAGGTGGTCCCTACTAGCGATATGACATTTTTATACACCTTCATATCTCTCAGCCCTCGCCGTAGGCAGCATATATTGGCATAGGTGTTGAGCCTACCTTGTTTGTTTTTGGACAAAGTCCAATTATACAGGCTCACCACGTGAAGATAAGGTTAGGCTAATAGACAAGAAAGGCTATATATTACGCGTCAAGTCTTTTCGAGCCCACATTCGACACTCCAGTTGAATTTCAAAATTTTCAAACTAAGGAGCTCTCAGAAAAGAAGCTAAGGAGGTCTCTGCAAAAATTTCAAAATGGAAAAGGGGCGAAGGGCAAAGAATGCCACTTCGTCTCACGATGATGTCATCGTGAGACGAAGTGGCATCTTTTATAAGTTTTCCATATTCAACCTTTCAGTCGAATAATATATTCTGTGACAACAAATTCATATTCGCTCCATAGTGGTCTTTCCGAAAATGTCCAATTACTGAATGTATTTTAAGCATTGCACAAAACTCCATTGCCGCTCGATGATCCAGTTTAAATTGGTATTCAAACCAATCTTTCATGCAAATCATCATAGAGTTTTCATATATTCAAAACCTAGAGTATTTCCCGTGTATTATTAATTTTCTTGTGTATTATTAACCTGGTGTATACCCCAATTTCCACGTATGGAATCGACTTTTCGCATCTACATAGGATACTTTTTACCGCTGTAAAATACCTCTCCCACGGGAAAACCTGGTAACAACAGCTAACCCATATCATGGGGGTGCATTTGAAATAGCCAATCCGCCATCTTGGATGTCCGCCGTTTTGGATTTAAGTCACGTGACTAACTTGTTCGTTTTCCTGACAGCAAACCCTTTTATTTGATACCCATATCATGGGGGTGCATTTCAAATAGCCAATCCGCCATCTTGGATGTCCGCCGTGTTGGATTTAAGTCACGTGACTAACTTGTTCGTATTCCTGACAGCAAACCCTTTCATTTGATACCCATATCATGGGGGTACATTTCAAATAGCCAATCCGCCATCTTGGATGTCCGCCGTGTTGGATTTAAGTCACGTGACTATCTTGTTCGTATTCCTGACAGCAAACCCTTTCATTTGATACCCATATCATGGGGGTGCATTTCAAATAGCCAATCCGCCATCTTGGATGTCTGCTATGTTGGATTTAAGTCACGTGACTAACTTGTTCGTATTTCTGACAGCAAACCCTTTCATTTGATACCCATATCATGGGGGTGCATTTCAAATAGCCAATCCTCCATCTTGGATGTCCACCATGTTGGATTTGAGTCACGAGACTATTTTTTTCGTGTTACTGACAGAAAACCCTTTCATTTGATATCCATATCGTGGGGGTGGATTTCAAACAGCCTGTCCGCCATCTTGGGGAGGCCGCCATATTGGATTTGTAATGACGTTTCTTAGCTAGTCGTGTATTGTCACCGGAACCAAGCTTGTATGCAAAGTTTCATTTAATTCGGATAAGAGGAAGTGCTCGAAAAATTGAAAAGAAAATTCCACCCAGATTTACAAACAAGTCAACTCTATAGAAAGCGTGTAATATAGAAAGCGTGTAATAAAAAAGAAAACTTGCGGACACGTTGTGTTGTGTTGTTAATTAACATGGTATTATATTAGAATTTTATGTAATTATTTATCGTGGGATTGATATAAGAGTATATAAGGGGAAGCCTGAAAGTAGCGCCAGTTGTAGAAAAAGTGAGAGGCCATAAAATAAAGAATTAAAAAAAAACGAATGTTGAATATGAAAGTGGAGGGATACACGGGCAGAGGAAGGCCGAATAAGAGATGGATCGATTGTGTGAAGAATGATATAAGAATGAAAGGAGTAAGCATGGAAATGACGGCTGATAGAGAGGAATGGAAGGAAAAGATCTACTGCGCCGACCCCAGATAATGGGAAATGGGCAAGAGGATGATGATTTATCGTGGGATTTATTTTATAATAACTTTTACCCATAAGCCTTAGTATAGTTCTTATGATGCCATCTTTACATTACAAAACTAAAAGAAATTTTCTTTAATATAGGTCTTTACAATCACTTGTTGAGGTCAAACAAATATAAAATTTAAAAAAGCATCATACGCGCAAGGAAAAAAGAAGTCTGCACATTTTCGAAAATTGAGAGAGCTTTTTTAAGAAAACCAGGCAAGCAACTCTGAAAGTCTTTTTCTTTTTTATACCAGACGTATGACGTGCAATAAATGTACGACCACTAGAAGAACAATAAAATTGTTCAATGCATCATAATCAGAATCATACATTTTAAAATCACAATACTTTCATATATCCGGTACAATAAAAATCAATTATTTACCGAACCATTAAATTAAATCTCATAAAAGTTACATCCAAACATTTTGACGTGACAACGTCTATTAAATTGGTACGGCGTGGAGTTATTCTCGAAAACACCGTAACGTATTATGTGGTGACAGCCGCAATGAAGTTTAAAAACAAAAGATTAACGTTATAAATATTTTAACAAAATTATTTCATTATTTTTCTGGAAGTGTTGGAGGTCCGACAGTGAAAATATTTTATTAGCTTGCAATATTGATGTTCGTGTTAAATTAAATAACTATCTGTGTAAATCATTTGTAATGGATATAATCAAATCAGTTATATAATTAGTATAAAAGTATTTATTTATAGAATAAAAATTTTATCTTCTGCTTATTATCTGTATGTTTTTGCCGGTTGTAATTCTACATCAGAAAGGTCCTAAAGGGCAGATCTCGCCTAATGTAAAAGTTTTTGCCACAAATGATAATGAAAATTTTTATTTCAAATATGAATGAAAGTGAAAGCGAAATTGGTAAATAAAGAATTATTATTATTCGTTATCCTGTTCAAATTGAGGAGATTGTTGTTTTTATCAGAGATCTTTGAATATACTGACCAACTTAAAAGGTTACTCGAACATCTGAACTCGAAACTCTGTATTTACCCACAATGAGAATCAGGGATGAATACAGTGGAGCTTCGAGGAGCATTTCGTGCGGTTGGTCCCCCGAGCCAAAAGGGTGGCGGGCTCATTGCATCGCCTGCTACCCAATCTCGGGGGACCGAGGGATGGAGTTCGCCGCCTGTACGAGGGCGTCGTGCGATCCGTGGCCATGTATGGGGCTCCCGTGTGGTCGCAAGTCTGCGCGAGGTCCCATCGCTGCAGAGCCATCTCGTACGAGGTGGCGACGGTTCTGGGACGCTCCCCCCCATTCGACATCCTGGCCGACATGTACGCGGCGACGTAGGAGACGGCGCCGGTCCGTGGCCGGGGGGCGTCGTCGGTGGAGGAGACCGGGGGAGGTAGTAGCCTCCCCCGAGGAGGGCTCCTCTAGGCAGGGGAGCAGAGGCTGGGGATTCCCGGAAGTGGCTTTATGTTCCCGGGGGCTCCCTACACGCCTGAGGAAGGCCATCCCTGAGGTTTTTAGTGGGTAGGCCTCCCTCTTCTGGGGAGGAGAGCCCCACATAACCGCCGCCTCGCCACAGCCGGGGTATGCAATTTAATGCATTTTCCTCAGGGGAACAAAAAAAAAAAAAAGGAGACGGCGCCGGGCTCGGTAGCACAGTTGCGGCGCTGCCACGGGTCGCCAGCGGGCGAAAGGAAATCGCGCCGCGGATATGGCGACCCGGGAGGGACCACGCCCCTTCCGTGGCCGGGGGGCGTCGTCGGTAGTGGAGATTGGGGGAGGTATTGTAGCCTCCCCCGAGGAGGGCTCCCCTGTATCGGCGGGGGAGCGGAGGCGGGGGGTTCCCGGAAGTAGCTGGGTGTTCCCGGGGGCTCCCTACATGCCTGAGGAAGGCCATCCCTGAGGTTTTTAGTGGGTAGGCCTCCCCCTTCTGGGGAGGAGAGCCCCACATAACCGCCGGCTCGCCACAGCCGGGGTATGCAACTTAATGCATTTTCCTCAGGGGGAACAAAAAAAAAGAAAAAAAAATAGGGATGTATACAGCAGTACACGCTTATTATTTGTTACTTCATAGTAGCACTGCAATGCGTAATGTAAGAGTTGCCGGCATTAAGACTCCGAAAGCAAAAGTGCGCAAGACGGGAGACCGGGCCGCCTGGCTCGGGATTATGCGTGTTTATTACGAATGACAAATCGTGACGGTGGCCGCGATAAATCTCGGGCGGGCGCGGGACGGGGGTGCGACGGGTACGTGACGAGGAGTCCGCTATCTGCGACAACACTCGCCACCACTGAGCTACAGATATCGAAGAATTAAAAGAACACAAGAAGGATAAGCTGGATGTAGAATCCAACTTATCATAATTTTGACTGTTACTAAGAAAAATCGAAAATTGAAAATATTATTAAGGCGGTTTCGAATTCCGGACTTAACAATTGAAAAATGAGTGCTGAGACCACACTGCAAAACTGCTTAAATGCCTTGTTTTAATTAAACATATCATTTATTACAATTCGTGTTAAAGTCATAAATAACATATTATTACCAAAGTTTTAATTTTTGGTTAATTATTATGCACCTTATTAGGTAATCTAAATCATAGATTAAATTAAAAGATCTAACTTATTATATTTAAAGTATGATCAGTGTGTAAATGTCAAACTGTAGATATTCAAAAAGTTGAGACTATAGGCAGTCGTGAATATTATTTTGACGTCACGTTGCGAAACTAGTATAGCATTCACTATATAACCACATAGCGACCAAATGCAGGTGTGTTTAATATAGTTTATTATTCGATTCAACATGATTTTAGGTTGAATGTCGCTTCAAACGAGGCTTAAAAAGAGTATTTCTCTCCAGGTAGGCAGCGGCTCAGCTGTGCCCCTGGCACTGCAGATGTCCATGAGCGATGGTTACCACTTACCATCAGGTAGGCCATTTGCTCGTCTGCCACCGTATGGAATAAAAAAAAAAACAACTCTTTGTTTCCTTTTTTGACTTGTTTGATTTAAAATAAATATTGCACTCTTGTGCCTCCTCTTAATATTAACACTACATTTAAATTTTTATATAAATACTATTGCATGAAATCCACAATTAACTGCCAGATCCACATATTCAAACTGTTTATTTTACAGCAAATCTGTCATTAAGTTGTATTTCATATCTATACGTTTAGTTCACTTAGAATTGGCACATAGCTTTTATGATATAGACCATTATCATTATAATTTGAGCAGCAAATAGACGTCCACTGTTGGACATAGCTCTCCCCAAGAATCTCCACACTGAAGTGAGTTTTCTGTAATCTGTACCAAATCGTCGGTTCAGCTTATAAGAAGCTTATCACCCTTGCGCTACCATGCCCACGTGTCGGTGACATTGGTTCTTCTGCGTTTATCGTTTCTGATACGATAGCGCAATAAGACTCCATGCCTAGCTGGCCCGTGACTATAAACAATGAGATATTTGTTGTCAATAGTAGCTTAACGTGACATGGCGCGAAGTGACGCTAAGTGTGTCGAGAGCACCACTCGCTTAACAAGTATAGCTCTGCTCGGAGTCCATACGCAGTCCACTCGGCGAACAGCGGCTGAACACACTCGTCATGTAGACGTGGCTATAAGCACTCCGTAGTTTCACCAAACAACACTCTAGTTGTGCGACGTGAAGAGTTGCGGTGAGTCGCGAGAACAATTCGCTTAATAGTTATTTGAGATGGCGCGTGCACTTCCTGTAATATTGAAAGAAAGAAAGATTGTATTTCTTTCTTACTTTTCATATATAATAATAAAATTTACATAATAAAATAGAGTAATATGATATAACTCATAATGACTTTTCTTTTGCAATTATCAAAATGTAAGGTAAATTGAAAAAGAGTACTTAGATTTCACAGCTCGTAGACACGTTAAAATTAAATGTTGTTTAGCTATTGTTAATTGCATATATGGCTGTTATAACTTTATGATTGAAATAAGTTTCGGAATTCTATTATATAATTAATAGTCATGCATATCTACTGTAAGGTGTCTCCAGCCCCCCTAGACAAAATGCCTTTCTATTTGCGTTTTCTATAATAGATAACATAAAAAATGTATGGAACTGGCATTTCCAGTAGATACGTCACGTGACTTGATGACGCTGATAGAAAACTCGCAGACAAGATGCTAACTGTGTTTCTATTCTATCGCTCGTCTGTGTTCTATTTTGACAGTAGAAGAGTTCTATACAAATTCATAGACATAATGTAGTTTGTGACGTAAAAAATAGATACGGTTCTATTCTATTTCTACTCAACAAGCGATTGCTCATACCCAATAGATTGGTGATAGATTGTTTGTTTGTTGTTTTAAAATAGTGTGTTTTTTTTAATGAAAAAAACTTTTTTTTTTTTAATAATTAAATAAGGAAATGTTTTTATATTTGTGTACAGATTTAAGAAGACTAACTAACATAAACGTTACTTAAGTTACTTTTGCAATTATAATATTTAGTATGGATCTTTAATTTGATAAACTTTTTATATAATCTTGATTGTATAAATATTAATATTATGTCATTTTGAAACAACCGTAAGTAAACAAAGCTGATTTGAATTCAATACTGACACTCGCTTTTGTAATGATTAATTGTAAATCTCATACTTACCTCTAAATAAATGTCTACGATTTTCAATTTCAAATCCAAAGTTTGTTTAATTTTGTCCTAATTAATGTAGGTAAATAATTGTGAAGTACGAACGTTTGAAATGTTTTGAAGTTCCTCCTAATGGCATTTTTTCTCTTTAAGCAAAGGGAATTAAGGCGAAACACGGTAGATTATTTTCTATTTCTATTCTATTGTCTACTGTCACGGTAGACACAGCCATTCTATCAGTAGATACACTTTGTCTAGCATTTTCGATAGAAAACGCTTAGTCTATTATAATAGTAGAAATAGAATAGAAAAGACGCGCGTGCTTTTTGTCTAGGGCTACTAGAGTAGATAGTAACTAACGCGTTGCTAGATGCTTTGACGGTTGACTTAGTTATGTAGCGGAGACTGAGGACTATTCTTAAATATATAGGTACTTTAGAAAGGGCGTTAGGAAGAGATCAATCGCTCAAATTGTGGCAGTCTAAGGTAAAGTTCTAGAGCCACGAACAATGGTCGTAACTATTGATAGACGTGTAGTCTATGGTTTGTTTAGCAAGCAAGTTGGTTGATACTATTCAATGTATATAGATATACAAAAATACAACAGGATATGACGTAATACAGCCACCACCAAAAGATATACTTCGCCGCAGTTTTGGATCCTAAAGTTGTATGTAATAAAGCATACTAAATTCTTAACTGAGAGATTAAATAGAGCTTCTGTAATAATAATCAGCCATTACGGTTAATTCACTTAGTCGGCTCTTACGACATTACGAGGAAAATATTCTTGCACATGTATTCAAAAACCATTAATCGATTGTTAATCATATAGATGTTATTTACTGAAAAGCCTCCGTACCCGATTACAGTGCTACTGATGCGGTTGCCATGACGACAGACCAACCCGTGTCTGCGGTCATGGCAACGTCTCACATCATCGCCGACATAACCCCGCCATTGCTCATCTAATTAGTTAATCTGACAAAAAATATTCCGCTCGGCTGATCTAGCAAAAACAAGAATTTTTCCTTTGTCCCTCGGCGATCCTAAATAAGTTTTTCTTTCTACAACATAAGGTCGTTACGAGTAGGTAGACATTTTAGTTTTCTTTTTCATATTACTTGTACGAATAAGATGGATATTTTATAAAAGCAGTCATAGGTTGATGGGGCGCCGAATTACATCTCGCCCAAGCCAACCTCACATTGTAGCGCTACACCCTGCCTTAACTTCATTTGCCTCCATTACATAAATACATCAATAATTATATAAACAAACATATGTATAATATCCGATCTATGTTTCACAAAATAATTTAATTTGATGTTAATGAAATACAGTCCATTAAAAAAAACTTCTATACCAAACCTTACACACTAGGTTGAAACCCAATATATGTATAATCTACTAATTATATTATTAATGTGGAGCAAATATACAAACTGTCTGGTTGATATGTTGGAATAACAAAACCCAATTTCGGAATAACAAGGAGAAAGAAAACAGAACGTAGATAAAAATAAAAAGGAACATACATACATTATTTACAATCAAACTGTAAGTTACCTTAAATTATCAGACAATAAATTCTTAAAAATATCGACATCAATTCAATACATGTATTATGCAATGTTTTCATATTACTTGAGTTTATTATTATAATAATAGACAAGTACCAGATGTGTGATTGTGGAGTTAGCATCTGACGGTAGCCCTTAGATGCGAGTTGTCCAAAAACAGACTTCTCAGTATTTGGGAATTATTAGAAACTCGAACGGCATTCATAATTTTTAAATTGTTCTTTGAAATTATGAAATCTGCAAATAACCAGGGTCACCGATGAAGCCTGAAGAATTGGAAACCGTAAGGGGCGCCGGGCAGCACACATTGCAGGACAGGCAGCCACATGCCGAACACCAACAACTGCAACAAGATGGACAAAGACTTGGCGAAGATCGCAGAAAGGCATTGAACGCCAGCATCGCAGAACCAACCGGTGTATAGATCCTTAAGGGAGACCTATATATAGCCGTGGTCGTAGAAATTAAGATTTTTTTTTTCCTCAGGAGAGGAGGCTGAGAATCCATCATGGATACCAACGCAACAGGCAAGCAGGGATGCGTTGATTATGTCGGACTCCTGGTACTGTCGAGACGGCTCGACTACACAGACCTACCGACTAAACTCAGCCTAGCCTTTGGTCCTATTGACCCTACTGGCTTTATTGACGAGAGGGCCGCACCTCAGGAGAGGCACGAGCGCTACCCCATGGTGAGGGCATATGCGCTAGAAGAAGGCACGAATCACCAAAGTGGGACCGGCCAGTATTGACAGGAACCTACTCGTGGCTAAGCAGAAGGCTGCCGTTTAGGGGTTGACAAGGGGGGGCGACGGCTCAGACGCCGCCGCTTGCAGGTCTAGAAGTTCCTGCTTGAGTTGGTTAGGGGGGTCGCTAAGGACATGTCGCGGTCTACGTATCCTCTGCGGGTAGTGACTAGTGTTGCCTTGAGACTGGCTCACAGTTGGTGGTGTTGACGGGAAATTATGATGATGATGATAGGTCTTTGGACATATTTCTGCGCCTTATTTTTGTTCAATATTTTAGCATGTATATATATTCTGCAATTTTGCTTTTGGATTTTTGTTATACTCGTATATACATATAATGAAAATTACTCATGGATTTAGTTAAAAGTAACATACAAACAGTTTTAACACAAATTATTTATATATTAACGTTTATTTCAACCCTTTAACCAACACTAACGTAGATATCGATTCTATGAGTAGACTATATTGATACTCTTGGTTTTTTTCAACTATCCATAGTAAGCCATCGTATAGCAACACCAATAGTAAACTATATACCGTTGCAGAGTGACTAGCCAGCTTGACTGGGCCTGGTCGGTACCCGTGTCTGCTGTGACAGTTTCAGCGAATGAAGTTTCCATAATGCCCGGGACCGAGGTTGTCCGGACTTCCTATATTGCAATATTTCATTCATAACCAAAATAAATAATTAATGTTGTCAGAAAGATTGATCTGTTTCAGTTACTTTAACGTATTATGTCTTATGGCTTACTATTCTGATATATTTATTCAAAATTTAATTACTACTAATTTTCATCAATTATGAATAATTATCACAGTTTATGTTTGCCCTAACTAAGGGGCACGAACCTAACATAACTGTATTGGGTCGATTAGGGCTATCGTCAACTTTGCCACCTTTGAACTTCTAACATAATACGACACAAGAAAACTATATAATCTAGCTCCAATATTAGACCGGTTTCATTTTTTATAAAATAAAGAAACATTTAAAACTTTTTGAAACAAACCTCCGAGAAAGTGTTACTTTTCTAATAATTTAAACAAATGTATAAAAATATATTTTATGTTCAGTTTTAGTCAAAATAATATATGTTCAACATTGGCTTGTACAGTCATTTATTTACGTCAAACAAATATATAATTAAAAGTACACAAAGAGCTATACAACCTTCTACATACAAGGAAAATATGACACCGAAATTAGGAGAGCTTTCTCGAGACAAACAGGCAAAAAAGAAATTCTCAAGGTAACGGACCTTTTCAATTTATGTTCTTTCTAATATCATAACTTATACAATTACGGGTATTTACATATCAAAAGTAATATAGTATCTCTAACCACTTATGTTTTAATTACGGGATTAGATAAATGACAGATCACAATAAACGTATATGATATATTGACTATATCTGTCATAAAAATAAAAATGTCATAATGTTTAAGGTTTCGTGGGGTAATTGAGCTTGCAACATAAGACTTAATTATTACTGATTTTTTTAACAAAAGTAAATCTATGTATTCGGTGTAGCGTCGGTGGCGCTGTGGTCTCGGCACTGGTTTGTGCGCCGCGCCGCATAGAATCGGGAGGCCCGCGATCTAATCCCCGCCGTGTACCAATGTGTTTTTCGTTCCGAATTTCATATGTACATTTATCCGACGCTCCTACGGTGAAGGAAAACATCGTGAGGAAACCTGCGTACATCTGCGAAGCGATTCAAAGGTGTACATAGTCAACCAACCCGCACTGGGCCAGCGTTGTTGACTAAGGCCCAATCGCCCTAACGTAGTTAGGGTAGGCTCGAGCCCCTCGGTGGGGACGTATATGAGCTATGATGATGAATCTATGTATTCCCAGTCAATCCGCGTAATACCGAATATCGTCGACCCAGGCACGTCATTTCTGACCCTCCCGACTCATTGACGCTGGCTCTTCAAGCCTTGCGAGAGGCGGCATCTGCGCCGCCATCCCTTAGTTAGTCCATACTTCGCAGCTTGCTGCACATGTATGAGTAGGCCCCATCACTTCAAGGCCGGACCCACTTTGGCGTACCGAGCCTTCTTTCGCGCATATGTCCTCTTCGGAGGGCAGCGCCGACGTGCCCTCTCCTGAGGGTGCGCCAACCATTCCGTTCAAGCCATAAGGACACTAGGGCCAAGGCTAGGCTGAGTTTAGTCGGTAGGTCTGCTGGATCGAGCCGCCTCGATTCACCAGGAGCCCGACATAATCACCGCATCCCTGCTTGCCTGTTGCGTTGGTATCCATGAGGATTCTCAGCCTCCTCTCCTGAGGAAAAAAAAATCTGTGTATTGGAGTATCTATATATACTATGATGTGTTTGGTAATGCTGTCACCGTGAACCTGTGAGCCTCCGACTAGCTCTTCCAAATAAAATCAAAATCCAGAAAAATGTGATATATATTATATTATTATTAACGTATTTTTTACAAATTAAAAATTATACCAACTCAAACAAAATCTCTATCTATCACCACTCCTGTCATGTCAGGAACACCGTTCAAAGTATTATTCATAAACCATAAAGCACAAAATGCGACCTATAACGGTGTTCCTGTTACAATGCGTATGTCGAACACAGCGATTTACTTCAAAATTTTGTAAATAGATGTCTGGAAAAGATTATTCTTAGATCGATCGATTGAAACGATCGTTAACATTTTCATAAATGTGTGTGCTGTTTGTTTTTTTTTGTTGTGTCTAAAACAAATATTATCTATGTCAAGAAACTAGCAAGGTGGTAGTAGCTTTGCAGACGACAAATGTCCGCCAACATAAATCGATAAAATCAGTCGATTCACTGAACTGTTGAATTAATCGCCAACCAATTACCCGCATCGCTCGGCGCCTGCATTGTTCTTGCTCTCGAGATAAGCAAGCTTTTCTGTAAAATGGGAGATTTTTTCAACAAATTGAATCCACCTGCCAAGATATCTTGTTCGTGGAGTTATTTTCTATTACCGCGCTTGCAAAATGTATCTGGGTTAGTGTGGCGCCGCCGCCGCCGCCGCCGCCGTGGGCTGCCGTGGGCCGCCCGCCCGCGCCCGCGCCCACTCTACAAATGCAATTTTCCAGTGGCTCTATATTCGCCGACGATACGGGCAGCCGCTATCAAAATAGACTGCTCGACTTCATACTTTTCCAATTGTAAGATGTGCGGTAACGAAAATACAACAACATAAAAGAATCTGTAAACCTGACTTTTCACTTTGGGATAAAGTGTATGTAGTGTAGTTATATCCCGAGATATGTATATCTCAGGATGTATATATGAATGCATTTATTCTTCACAACATAGGATATTTCTGCCAGTTGAGTTGTGGTATATACTATATCCTGTCAGAAAAAAAAATCCAAAAGAGTAAAGGAAATATTTATTATGAGGGGTATCGTGGGGTTTTATTTATTTTAATTTTAGCTTGTTATTAAGAGATAACAATATATACATTATAATTTACTTTACAACGTTATCCACAGATATAAAAAAAAAATCAAAAACATTTATTCAGATTGAAGGTTCAAATTTTTGCTAAATAAATTTGAAATTAATGAAAATTTGTAAAATAATAATTAATTAATTAATTAATTTTAAACTAATAATTTACTTAACACTATCAACATTTATCAATAGTATGACATAACCTATAAACTCAGTTTCTCAACTTTTGTGTCAATCTAACAATTAATCAATCAATCATAGTTTACGATAATGAAATATCAGTGTACAATTATTTACCTTTATTGTTGTAGTTGTTGTAAATGACGAATCTAAGCACTCCACATTTTCACTACAGACACAGCTGACGATACTTTAACCACACGTGTGAACTTGTATTATGACGCTTTCTTGTTTTTCCAACGCCAAGAACGTTCGAGAAAGACAAAGACAGAGACACAAGCATGCGCCGATTCAATGCGCCTAATTCTCTAGTGCTGCGCGCGCGGCAGACCGATCATAGTTGAGTGGGAGAGAGACGCAAGGCATTCGGCGGGCCTCTCTCTCGTTCGGTGACTCATCGTAACGTTACCGAGCGTTACACTTTTCCATAAGTGACTCCCAGCCGCAACCTAATTTAAGACGTTGTCACGTCAAAATAATAGTGCACTAGACTTGACCTCAGCACCACACAACACATACACCATAAACAGCAACCAATTTGTTTTATTTTTATATTTAAAATAAAACAAATTAAATTAAATATATAAACATGCTAGCGGACCCGACAGACTTCGTCCTGTCAAAAAGATTTGTACAGTGGCAGTTTTTTGTTCCTAATTATTTTATAGATAATGTCGCATAGCCAACCAAATCGCAAAAAAAGTCTAAATGACCTATTACATTTTGTGGCTATTCAATTTTGGAACGTGACATTAAATCCTCCAACGATGTATTCTGTGCTCCAACGCACGCACGCACACTGTTTTGATAGATATTGTTATGAGCTGGGGTCAGTAAATTAAACGGCGGTCTACCAAAACACTGAACTTTTATTAATTAGTATACCAACAGTCACTAATCACTTCACTGAAAGCACTGAAAGTCGCTTCTTAGTTCTCCAAAATCACTTAGATGTTTTCGCACTGTATCGCAAAACAATAATCTTCCCGGCGGCCGGACACAGCCTTATATAGTCCCCTAAGATACTTGCCACTCTTGCCAGAACATTCGCGGACACACTCGAATGTGTAGTCCAATACGTCGCGCGTTCGAGACGTTTCGAGTATAACTGTCTCGATACTCGAATATTCTCGATACACAATACTCGAATATTCCCGTACTATCTTTCTCGAATATTCTGTGTTTGTCTATCTCTTTCTAATGATGTTTTCTCATTCTAATACTTCTCGAATGTTCTGACTATCTCTGTCTCTTTCTACTATTGCTATCTCTTTCACTCCTATTGAAATTTATGTCCTTTTACTGAAGTAGGCTTAATGGCTCATAAGGGGTCCTGAAAACGCCTGAAAACGGGTTTTCAGGTTATTGCGGCGTTGGATAGAGGGTAGCCTGAAACGTACTGAAAACATGTTTCCGGCGCCTGAAAACTACTGTAACTTGGGTGTAATTTAGATTTTTTAGTATGTGAAAGAGCTACTTCTGAAACGGCCTGAAACGACGTTTCAGCCTGCTGAAAACGTTTCTAAGTCACAGAAAATCACTTTTGAAGTTTTACTAAGCCACCGGCGTAACAATATGATTGAATTTCAACTATATGTAGCGTTAATAAAGCGCAAATTGACTTTTTGATGTTAGGAACACACCTTCATTGCTTAGACAACAGTGAGTGCTTGCAATATGAACTTTATACAATAACAATAAAGCTCAATTCGACTGTAGGTTTTAGTTAGAAAACGTTTGCATGGGAAAATAAAAGGGCTGTTTTTAGGGTATTTCCGATAATTATTCGAATTTTCCTCATTGTAAAAACCCTCCTTGAACTTCAACGAACATTAACAAAAAAGAATTGGCCAAATTGGTCCAGGCGTTGTTGAGTTATGAGCTTACCAACACATTTTGCGATTCATTTTTAAATATAAGATTAATAAACAACATTTAACCAATTAATATTAATTACATACATATGATCAGATGTTATTGTTTGAATTATCATTAACAATTCTAATTTAAATTTGCGTTTTGACAAATTGAATACATCTATGGATTCAAACATAGAATTATAATATTTAAAAATGCGATATAGAGGACAGCGCAGTCCAGTGTTTGTACGACAAACACTGGTAGCAAATAAATTGTCAACACGGACCATAAGCTTAAGAGCGGATCTCGGAACTGTGTAATAAATTTTACTACTAAGGTCCATGCAGTCAAATTTATTATTAATAATTGCGTACAAAAGATTCATCTCCAGGTACGACGTCTGTCCTCCAAAGGCAACATTTTAATACTTCTTAAGAGGCCTATTACAATAGGGTATTTCCCTCTATATTAGAAAAGTTCTAAAAGCATATAAAAATGAAAATGAAAGGAACCATCATGTTTAAGTACATAAAATAACAAAAGTAATATAAAAATTAGTTTCAAAGTATTCACTTTTTTAATCTATACGTAAAACAAGAGCGAAACATAGGCCGCCATTTCGTGACGTCATAAGGTACTGTAAACTTATGCGTGTCAATGTCATTATGAATCATAGTACGTATAAAGCCGCAAAACAATAAAAAAAGAAGTTTATAGGTTGCTTTTTTAATGTAAGAGAACGTTATAAATACGTAAGTTAAATTGAAATCGCACGTGAATCACACTATGGAAAGCAGTTTTGTAAAAGGAGATAATACGAATTTACCAAAAATAAATGCATAATGGTCGTAAAATTCTTTGCCAAAATTGTTAATGTATCTTTGTTTCTGAGATCGAGAACGCCAAAATTGTCCATTTTACGCAAAAATCGCGTTCGAGATGTAATATGCCTCATAAGAAACTGCGAATTGGATAAAGATTGCCTTATTTTTTGTCTCCCTGAGTAAAATGCATCAAATTGCATACCCCGGCCGTGGCGAGCCGGCGGTATGTGGGACTCTCCTCCCCAGAAGGGGGAGGCCTACCCACTACAAACCTCAGGGATGGCCTTCCTCAGGCATGTAGGGAGCCCCCGGGAACGCCAAGCGACTTCCGGGAACCCCAAGCCTCCGCTACCCTGCCCATACAGGGGAGCCCTCCTCGGGGGAGGCTACAATACCTCCCCGGATTTCCTCCACCAATGACGCCCCCCGGCCACGGGAGGGGCGTGGTCCGCGGGCTCCCAGGTCGCCGGCGAGCGCGAGGAAGTCGCGCTCGCGGATACGGCGACCCGCGGGGTAAAGTTTGCCTACAACATCTGTAATGCATAGTTCGTAAGAACTTTTGTTGAACTTTTTCAATCTCCTCTACATACTTCATATAGAACGGACTCCAGATCGCAGCTACATATTCCAAATGTGAACGAACAAGAGACTTACATAAATAGAGAAAAGTAGTAGGTTGCTTCAACTCGACAGAGGATCTCATGACGAACCCGTACATTTCAAATGCCGTATGTACTATATATTGAATATGCTGATCCATAATTAACTTCTCCGAGGTCCTTTATGGAAGAAACATTACTCAAGGCAGCATTAAAGAGATAATAATTAAATGGAATAACTTTAATATTTTTGGTAAGTCGAATAAAAGTACATTTCGGGATACTGAATCGTAGTCTATTACTAAAACAATAAGCACTCAGTCTTTCAAGATCTTCTTGAAACAAATGACAGTCAACAGATTTTATGCACTATAGTTTTAAATCGTATCGTTTTAGTCGGTGGGTCGTAGGCTTCGGCTGGCTTTTGGCTAGAAGTGTCTTACATAGGCATAAAGCATTTTTCAACATTAAAAAAAGCATGGGTCAATGTGTTTACTATGACGAATGGTAAATTAAAGATATATCCACAACCTTTGGTCTGATAATATTACTTAATAACTCCATAGTTTTCCGTTGAATTGAGTTATTTTGTATCGACATATTAAGAATAGGCTTCATACAGAGCTAAGTCGGCCTACCGAGTCATATTCGTTATCACGTTATGTAGACCATGTCTTATTAAATAATTATGCACTTGTTGGAATAACACATTGCTAATAACGTGATTGTGTAAGCTCAAGTAAAAATAAGTTTGCCATTTCAACGTACAGGCTGCAAAAATCTAGAAGCTCTTTTATTGGGAAATGCATAGCTTTTTACAATAAAGTTCCACAAAGCATTAACGATTTACCTATCACATCCTATCCTATTTGTAAAATATTTTTTTGTATTTCATTATGATTCTCTTTATAAATGTAGCTCCGTGTCAAAAGTAATTTAATCGTTCATAGAGTTACTCGTAGTTAGTGACAACATAACGTCACAACACCAAAGGACATTGTTCCGGCTCCATACATGTTCTGCCTAAGAACCGTTCGAATCGAAAGTGACTTGTATAAACTCTTAAAATTATATGAAATCCTATGAAATAAGTTTTCACAAACGGACACTTCAGGAAACTAAAATAATTACGAAAAAAGTTAATATTTTGAGGTTATAAATAAAAAATAACCAACCTTGCGTGAAATATCAGAGTAGTAATATCAAAGTAATGTTAATAATACTATAAGCGGTTACCCCACACGTTGCGTAAGGTTGCCGGCCGTTGCCTATAAAAGCCGCTGCGGTTGGCTAGCGACTCACTTATCGTCGGGCATTCGGAGCGGGTAGACCGGTCGTAACGTTATTACGTGTTGCGTTGCGTAACGTTGCGTAATTCGTAAAGTAGGCGTTAGGCTGATTTTGTTCCTCTGTAAAATTATGTTGTTGCCAAATTATTTTTTTTAAGGAATTTCTCTTCTGATTCCTAAAATCAGAATTGGGATAAGCAACTCTTAGCCCACAATTACGAGGAACAAAGTCTTCTGCGTACTTTAGTGTTCGTGTTTGTGATAATGGCTGGCGGATCCAGTCGGAGTGGCCGTGGGTCGCGAAGTCGTTCCCGTGATAAGTCGCGGCGCCGTTCGCGTGGCCGTCACGGGGTGTCCGCTAGGAGCCGCCGATCGCGACGTCGGTCATATGGTGGGACGCGTGATGAAGATTTCACACCGTCAGAAGGAACGCCTAGTCGTGATCGCCATCATCGTCGCTTGAACAGATCGCGGTCTTCAGGCGGGTCACATACCCCGGATTTGGCTGTTCATTCCACATTGAATTCGATCATGGACCGTCTTGCGTCGATCTTGGCAATATAAGTGAAGGTCAGGTTAGGCCGAGTCGGGACAAGGTTAGACCTTTGATTGACTCGGCTGAGCCTCGGAATGTTGGCGGATGCAGGTGCGGACGGGTGTGGTGCGTCGGGGACGTCATCGGATCGCGGTGCGGCCTTGGCGTTCAGTATGAAGACATACAGTTTTGTATGTATTGGACTTTATGTCCGGCAGACATACAGTTTTGTATGTATTGGACTTTGTGTCCGGCAGACATACAGTTTTGTATGTATTGGACTTTGTGTCCGGCAGACATACAGTTTTGTATGTATTGGACTTTGTGTCCGGCAGACATACAGTTTTGTATGTATTGGACTTTGTGTCCGGCAGACATACAGTTTTGTATGTATTGGACTTTGTGTCCGGCAGACATACAGTTTTGTATGTATTGACTTTGTGTCCGGCAGACATACAGTTTTGTATGTATTGGACTTTGTGTCCGGCAGACATACAGTTTTGTATGTATTGGACTTTGTGTCCGGCAGACATACAGTTTTGTATGTATTGGACTTTGTGTCCGGCAGACATACAGTTTTGTATGTATTGGACTTTGTGTCCGGCAGACATACAGTTTTGTATGTATTGGACTTTGTGTCCGGCAGACATACAGTTTTGTATGTATTGGACTTTGTGTCCGGCAGACATACAGTTTTGTATGTATTGGACTTTATGTCCGGCAGACATACAGTTTTGTATGTATTGGACTTTGTGTCCGGCAGACATACAGTTTTGTATGTATTGGACTTTGTGTCCGGCAGACATACAGTTTTGTATGTATTGGACTTTGTGTCCGGCAGACATACAGTTTTGTATGTATTGGACTTTGTGTCCGGCAGACATACAGTTTTGTATGTATTGGACTTTGTGTCCGGCAGACATACAGTTTTGTATGTATTGGACTTTGTGTCCGGCAGACATACAGTTTTGTATGTATTGGACTTTGTGTCCGGCAGACATACAGTTTTGTATGTATTGGACTTTGTGTTCGGCAGACATACAGTTTTGTATGTATTGGACTTTATGTCCGGCAGACATACAGTTTTGTATGTATTGGACTTTGTGTCCGGCAGACATACAGTTTTGTATGTATTGGACTTTGTGTCCGGCAGACATACAGTTTTGTATGTTCCAAATTCCAAATTCTTTATTCACATTAACAGACACGAGACACAATATAAATTAATCTTACAGGTACAGGGACACAAAAATAATGCATGCAGAAACTTAAAAATAAGAATAGAATTAAGGTTTAAGTGAAGTCTCGCGACTGCTGTGTGAAAGGGTACCTAGATCAGCATGAGGTTAGTGAAACTAACACTATCTAACCCTAGTCTAACTAACCCTAGTCTATGTATTGGACTTTGTGTCCGGCAGACATACAGTTTTGTATGTATTGGACTTTGTGTCCGGCAGACATACAGTTTTGTATGTATTGGACTTTGTGTCCGGCAGACATACAGTTTTGTATGTATTGGACTTTATGTCCGGCAGACATACAGTTTTGTATGTATTGGACTTTATGTCCGGCAGACATACGGTTTTGTATGTATTGGACTTTATGTCCGGCAGACATACAGTTTTGTATGTATTGAACGTACGAGTGGACGTAGCTTGAATATGATGGTACAGGTATAAGAATGAATGAATGACTGACAGACGAGGATGGTGGAGTTGCAGCAGATGGCAGCATACAAAGTGGTGACAACCCCGAGGCTCGTGTCGAGGACGACACTATGTCAGGAGAGGCCGTATAAGCGGTTACCCCACACGTTGCGTAAGGTTGCCGGCCGTTGCCTATAAAAGCCGCTGCGGTTGGCTAGCGACTCACTTATCGTCGGGCATTCGGAGCGGGTAGACCGGTCGTAACGTTATTACGTGTTGCGTTGCGTAACGTTGCGTAATTCGTAAAGTAGGCGTTAGGCTGATTTTGTTCCTCTGTAAAATTATGTTGTTGCCAAATTATTTTTTTTAAGGAATTTCTCTTCTGATTCCTAAAAATACTATGTACAGCTATATATGTTCTCTTCTAGAACAAGGAAAGGACTACTCTACTAGATACTAGGAAAAAAGATATTACCTAGTCAAGTTTAAGATAATTCTTTGACAATTATCATTTTACGAAATCCAGTCGTTTACACACAGCCGAGTCTACCAAGTACGCAATGTAATCGGAGTCCGTAATCAAGCCAAAGTTGTTAGAATAAAACCATGAAACGCATAGAAATTCACAAAAGAAACGATAGTCGCAAAGCAATCAAAAATTAAATGAAACGGACACAGATAAGGTATGAAGTACACCAGTGTTGCCAATTACGAAAACTAAAACTTAAATGCCAAGCTAGAAATTCGCGATTTCGCTTAAAAAATATATAATACTAGTTTTTTTCTAGCTAGTAATTAAATTAGGTATTTAAATGAATAAAGTGTTATCAACTAATTTTAATAACCGACTTCAAAAAGGAGGAGGTTTGCAATTCGATCCGTATTTACCGAAATCGCGAAAACTTCCGAAACTGGCAGCACTGGCTGACGGAAAACATTTTATACGGCATCAATAATTGTGACCCAACTTTTTATTTGGAATTTATTTATTTGAAGTGTCCGTGGAATACTAAAATATGTTTCAAATAATATAAAAATAAATAAAAATTATAGTATAATTTATATTCACATCGGTTATTAGGCCAAAATTGAACAATGTCCTTTAAATTACAATACATACTCTTGTCAAATGAGCTTGTGTTATCTCTAAATTAGTATTGTATTTACAGCAACAACTAAAGACAAAACTCATTGCAATATTGTTTAATTCTGCAGCAGAACATTAGCGAATTCCCAGCAGACGCGACGACTAGGACCCATCGCTTCTCATCCGCCTGCCTCAGCTCCGTCGTTATCTAAATTCGGATATCATCGCGCAGATCTCAAACAGAATTTCATATTGGCTGTGAAAAGTTATATTTAACTATGGTATTTATGTCACAAAGTACTGGTAAGTACCTTTTGACTTGACATTTAAATAATTTTATAAAAATTTGACGATATTTGATGTCGCCATCTTTGAGGTCGCGGGTTTGAGTTCCGGTGTGTTATATATGTTTATATAATAAATACGAATATTTGTATATTAGTCATGTCTGTTAACATATATTAGTGGTCGAGTCGGTATCAAGGTGTGGCCATCTCTGACAAAAATATGTATATAGATCCCATAATACAAGCCTTACAGACCTTAATTTGGGCTAGGCTTATTGGTGAGAGTGTAAGAAATATTTATTATTATTTATTTGTATTAAGAAAAACCTATATATGATTAACATATGATATCTATCCGTTACAAGACTCGATAATACAAGCAAAATAGTTATTGCTTTCGGCTAGGCTCATTGTTGTGAGTGTAAGAAATATAATTTTACTGTCATATTTCTGAATAACGAATTATAATTTAATGATTTCATATTTAAAATGAATGTACAATCTAAAATAATTCAATGTATTTATAGCAGGTGTAACAAGGTAGCAGCCTACCTTGTTATACCTTGTTGAATAGCTAATGAAACGTAGATATTTTTAAAGGTGTCTGCAGCCTACGTGTCATAGATTTTTTTTTTACTATTGCTGGTTGAAGTTTGATTTGTACTGATTTTTGTTTGATGCTATAACTATCAATCTTCTATCTACAACCTATTTAGTTGAGGTAACTCTATTTTTATTTCCATTATGATGAACAAACTAATCTGCTACACAAAAATAGTATAAAACTAAATATTTGAATTATAATAATCATAAAAAATGGGCCAATAGACAAAAATCGGTCATTTTTTCAAAAAAGTCTTTAAAGCCTTATAACTTGAAAAGGGTTAAGTTGGGGGGCGGGGTTCCAAGGAGAAATCTGTCAGAAATGGTGGGAACCACGACCCTGTAACGGGGTTCGCACGACTTACCAGGTAACCCTGTATATGCCGTATGGCGAGATGTAAAAGTAGAGATTACTGTTAAGGTACAACATTTAAACGATGATTGAAAACACGAAACATTTAAAGGCATGCTGTTCTTACGGAATCTAAGCTATAAATAAATTTGTTAGTTACGTGAAGGAAATCTGTTTCTTTTTGTTCCGGACACACGACAACAAATGACGTCACTGGACCACGGCTCCGATGCCTACCGGAAAGCCACCACAAAAACGGGACGAACGTCCGCCGGAAGCCGCGCTCCGCTATCGCCAAACTGATACCGTTATCAAAAGGTACATAGTTAAGTCGTGACGCCTGGATTGTCTTCCGACTCACGCAGGGTCACCGTTCGCTAGTGCTAAACGTAAAATCGAACAAGAATCTTCATCATCATTTTAGCCAGTAGACGCCCACTGCTGGACATACGCTGCTAGCAGCCTTCTTGCGATCCTCACCAAATCATCTGCCCACCTAGAGGGAGGTCTAGCAACGCTGCGGTGTCCGGCACATGTCTGTCACTTGAGGAACTTCCAGTGGGAGTCAGTCTTGTGACGTCCAGAGGTGTGTGCCCTGCTCATTGTCACAGAAGGTTCAGGCTATTTTGGTGACTCTGGTTCTTGATTCTTCTTCGTTCTTAATAATTTCTGATTCGATCACGAAGAGAAACTCCTAGCATAGCCCTCTCCATTGCCTGGTGACTTTGAGCCTCCTCGTAAGGCCCGTGTGTGTGTACAGATATATAACAGTGATTAGATGACGTACCGTAGAACAATGTACTGCTCGATGGTACATAAGCAAATACCACCCTTAGCGACAGATTCACTGGCACTAGCGGTGCGCTTCAATGGCTCAACATTTCACTTTGAAAAATCTCTCTTGTAAATATACGTATAATGTGAGGTAATTAACCAGAACTTGCGCGATTATTTTGACAATTTATGTGATCGAGCATTATAGATATATTGCTTCGTAGAGTAGAATTCCTTGACATAAGAATGTATCAATCTATATACATATATTTTGGACATAAACATTTGATTTTTACCTGTTTCAATTGATTCAAAAAGACGTGTAACGAGAAACGTTCACTCTTTTCTATATATTAAAAGTGTACAAAATAGAATATAAAAGAGGGATAGAATTGAATTTAAAAAAACCTATCACAAACCCATATCTGTCTGGAAATACCTCATGGGGTTTTTAATGATCACATCTTTAACCATTAAAGTACATCATCATCTAGGAGGTAGACTCTGTACCAGGGTCGTCTGCATGGGTACCTCCGTCTTACCTATTTCCGCCGCCAAACAGCAGGGTTCGCTTTGCTGTGTTCCGGCGTGAAGGGTAAGATAGGCAGTGAAATTACTGGGTACTGTGACTTTACATCTTATGTCTCAAGTTGGCAACGTACACTGTGGTTCTTATGAGCTTTGCAGATTTGCTGCGAATCTCGTGGGAACCACATGTACTATAGGCGACTGTTACCACTTACCATCAGGTGGGCAGCCTGCTTGTTTGTCAACTTTAGCAATAAAAAAAAAAACATTATCTTTATATATATATATATATATATATATATAATATATATTAGGGCTAATATATATATATATATATTATATATATATATATATATATATATATATATATATATATATATATATATATATATATATATATTATAATAATTATTTACCATACCCTGCACTCGAAGCCAGTAAACCGAGTGCAGCTTAAACTGAATTATGTCTATCTAACCGAATATTGTGACAGATAAACTTGAAAAACAATGTCAAATATTTAGACTGAGAGACTTCAAAAACAATCCCAAATACTCGGGTATATACGCTATTGCTAGCCAAGTTCCAGTAAGAAGCCGGATTTATATCCAGCGCCCACTGGTTTGATGCAATCAAGAGTTCGTAGTACCGAACAAGTAGCCAGTTAACTTTACGAGTAACCTGACTGGAAATAAGAGTTCATAATACGACCCGTGCTCTCCATTATTCGAACGACCTCAGCATATTTACCAATTACGGAGATGTGAGTGAAAATATAGCTTTTTAAAATGATCTTAAAGTTGTTTCAAAACGGTGTCAATAGTACAAACGTTACTTCCGCGGTCAAGTAGATAGTACACTGGTTTCAGGGTGTCGCCATGTTTGAGGTCACAGGTTCAAACCCGGTGGGTACAGATGTTTGTATGATGAATGCGAGTACTTGTACCATAGTTGTTATATATATATCTCTATCCACAATATTTGTATATATATATCTATCCGTTGCCCTAGATCCCACAACACAAGCCTTACAGTGCTTACTTTGGGCTAGACTAATTGGTGTGGAGGTCACCTACCGATTCACTCAGATACTCACCGGGCACGGCTGCTTCGGTGAGTATCTGAGTCGAATAGGACGGGAGGGATCGACACATTGCCACCACTGCGCATCCGACCTCGACTCGGCCTCCGAGCGCCGAGTCTTGGTCGCAGAAATCGGGCGAGATCTGTCTCCGCCGGCATTGATTGCGGCAATGTTGGCGGATGAGGGAGGTTGGAGGGCTGTAGCCTCCTTCTGAGAAGCAGTGATGCTCCAGAAGGAGGCGGCGCCGGGATTGGTAGCACAGCTGCAGCGCTGCCGCGGGTCGCCGGTGGGCGCGAGGAAATCGCGCCGCGGATACGGCGACCCAGGAGGGACCAAGCCCCTTCCGTAGCCTGGGGGCGTCGTCGGTGGTGGAGATCGGGGGAGGTATTGTAGCCTCCCCCAAGGAGGGCTCCCCTGTATCGGGGGGGGGGGGGAGAGCCCCACATAACCGCCGGCTCGTCACAGCCGGGGCATGTAATTTGATGCATTTTCCTCAGGGGAAAAAAAAAAAAATAGACTAATTGGTGAGTGTACGAAATAATTGTTTATTTATTTATCAATAAGTGTTGCGTTTCTGATACATTTTAGTTCTGTAGCTATTGTTTTTCGAGATGAGAATAAGAAGGATTCCTATATCATATAATATACGAATATGGAGGAAGCAAGAGAAGTGTGCCAGGATCGTAGCAAGTGGAAAGAGGTGGTCTCTGCCTACCCCGTTGGGAACAAGGCGTGACATATATGTATGTATGTATGTATATATTACTATGCTATACGAAAAGACAAAGACCTCCGTGTACCATGTAACAACGCTTTCAGGATGCTGTTGGGGTTGCCTTGATTCTGTAGCGCATCGGCGCACACGCTGCAAGTCTCTATGTAGTCATGCGCACACCACCCTTGGTGCGCAGAGTGCGCGGTAGCATCCTGGATATGATTGCATGAAAATTTGACCGTATCTCGCGGCATTGTTGTGAGAGACGCCTCTCTGTACGCGGTGTCGGCGAGAAGATTTTGATTTTATTATTTTTACTTTATAATTCTGTTTGCTCTGTTTGTATTGTGTGTTGACATTGAATATGCGGATTTGATAGTGAAGTGTCCTGCGGTTGTTTTTTTTTAGTTGTGATAATGAACACGGGTACCTGCTTTTGGTAATTTGTATCCTTTTGTGGCTTAGGGGTCATACTCTCATTAAAATCTCTTCGGCAGTGTCGTGTGAGGCGGGTCGTTACGTTCCCTAAAACATGGTTGAGCGAAGCGATGGCTGGTTCATGCGTCATGCTCGTGAACGGGTGCTGCCAGCGGAGATAAGTCTGCTCTTTGCTATACTGGGTACTACTCGTATTTATTATAATTTTAATTTAACTTAAATACATTCTTTTAAAACTGTATGACACGGCATTCCTAATATAGGCATGTTTTTAAATTATATTTTTATTAATTGTATTTCCTATATTATGTAATGGAGAGTGAAGTGAAGAAGTTGAAGTCATTTTCCAAATTGACGACTCTGTATCTATTTAATACAGGGAAAAAAAACAGCCCTTGCTGAGTTTCTTGCCGGTTCTTCTCAGTACAAGGTCTCCCGCCGTAGATTTGCGAACCGATGGCGTAGCTTTTCGACTTTCACAAGTGCTTGTAACAGCCTAGACTGAATAAATGATTTTGAATTTGAATTTGATATTAATATATTATAAGAAATTAATCATCATTGTAAAAATTATATGGGCTAATAGCCTGATATAATAGATTTTTTTTAATATGCATTGGCAGCTACTACCGCGCTAAGTTATCGCTATACTCAATTATAAATAGTACTGAAAGCACAACCCAACGTTTGGATATCCCCGCGATAGGTCGTTCACGCGCCATGTAGCTTCAATGTTTGAATTACAGTTGTCAAGGAGTCCCGTTATCACTGAACAAGGGATAACGATCAAAGGGTACCAAATTATTACCGTGACGCCTCGACAGTTTTACTTCGCGATAGATTCGCCTCCCCAAGTGGATTCATTATTAGCACTCACTATCTGAACAAAATAATAACTTTGGTCAAATAGCGACTGCGAATTTTCACCTCATCTATTCGAATTGCAAGCCCTTAAAGTAACTCTTTTGCAACAAAGTTGTATTAATGCTTTATAAGACTTTAGAACTTGGAACATAATTGAGTTTGAAAATAAATCAGTGCTCCGCGACCAAAAACACAGAACTAAAATATTTTATGAACAATGCCGATCACTACGAAGCGAGCGCAGCGCCTTCCTTATAAAAAAACGTGACAATCAATATATAGGATATATTAGGATTGATGAAAATATTAGGAAGGCAGGTTGCACCACAACCGTTATGTTCCTGCATTTTAAATAGGTATATAATATGTTCGAAAATATTAATTTAAATGACATGGTGTACAATATCATAATTATCTAAATGAAATACGTTGATTAAATGCATCTATTGTACGCGATGGTGATATCAGATACAACGGAAAAAATTGGTTGTCTGTAGAACTCCGTTTACTGCCGATATTTGAACGTGACAACGTCTATTACATGGTATTTTTTTCTGGGTGCAATGAAATTATTTAAAATAAAGTAATGTATAACATTTATATTTTTATTTAATAGTTTGTTTAAATTTTCTGCTTCTGAAGTTATACATAAATTAATTATTATGAGTAATGTGCGTGGCTCCATGTGGCGTCAGATTCGGCTGTTACGGTGTTTTCGAGAATGACTCCACGCCGTACCAATTTAATAGACGTTGTCACGTCAAAAAAATCGAATAAATCGTGTGCTGATTTTTGGTTCCTTATTTAGAACGGGTTTGAAGTGGTTTATTGCCGGTGATGAAAAGTAGATGACGTACGATACAAACGTCCGAAAAAGATCGTGGTCAAAATCCGCTAACTAGTTGGACTAGGACGTTTGTTCAATCAACGTTCAGCCTAGTCGTTCAATTAAATGTCGTCATTCAATGAACGCGCTAGTGGTACAATCAAATAGCAGATTCAACCAGATGACTGCGACATATCCATATATCCCTTATACTTTCAGAGTTTCGCCTTTTCAAAGTAGAGTCAGATTTATGTCAAGAGAGGACTGCCAAAATTAGTTTTCGTAAAAAATACAAAGATATTTCTTCCCAAATTTAGTATGTTAATTAAATAACAAAATTTTTTTCTGGGTGCAATGAAATTATTTAAAATAAAGTAATGTATAACATTTATATTTTTATTACGTTGCCGTGTGGCGTCAGATCGGCCGTTACGGCGTTCGTGGACTCCGTGTGGCGTCAGATTCGGCCGTTACGGTGTTTTCGAGAATGACTCCACGCCGTACCAATTTAATAGACGTTGTCACGTCAAAAACGAAAAGAAAATGGCGACACATGCTCACGTATCTCTGTTCTGTTCTCATAAACAACATTACTAAATTAATACTTTTCTGGCCAACTTGTTACTATTTACATAGAGAAGCGGCATATGCGAACGCACTTAGCATTTATTTTTATCATGTTAAAGGTATGTTCAAATAAGTTCTTAATGCCTATTCCAGTTTGTGCAAGAATCTCTCAGTAACACCTCAACGTGCAGGTTACGGCAGCGCTTGCCAAGTATCGAACCGTTCTCACGATATTGGAAGATTTTCGGATTTGTCGCTGTATTTTAGTTCTAGTGAGGTTCTGCCAGGGGCCCTACTATCTAAATCGTCGCACATTCAAACACACGCTTTGATATACATTGATGCCTATTCTTCATACGTCTCTAAGTAACACGTTCGCTACTGTCTTTATACAGCGAAGTACAAGTTCGATCATCATTTTAATAATTTTAAGATAAGAGAATAGTCCCTAGGAGCGTGATAAATGAGAACAAGCAGTGAGCTTGCCGCCGGGCTCGCCTGAGTCCACGTACTCTTGGCACGGCGCTAGGTTCATCACTAAACTATACGCCACAAGTTACCACGGATGGCCCGGGGGTGTTTTCAAACTGTATTTTGTGAAGCTCTTTCTGGTCGCGGTTACGCCAGCGTATTTCACACTATTCCTATATGATTTAAGCGCAGTAAATAATCTGAATAATGAAAGTGAATCTTATTAAAAATAAAGTAGTAAGTTATTAAAAACTCGGAAGGTAGGTGAAGTTTTGGACCGAGCCCACCTGGCGAGTAAGGTTGATATGTTTCGATATCATGGATCGGATATTCGATCCTGCATGGAGTACTGCTGCCATCTTTGGGACGGTTCTGCCCGCTATCAGTTGGCTGCCTTGGACTCAGTAGAAAGGCGAGCTAGAAAACTTATCGACGACGAAATACTTATAAACTCACGTCTTCAGAGTCTAGAACACCGTCGAAGAGTTGCTTGCCTTTCGGTTTTCTATAGGTTGCATTTCGGAGAGTGTGCGTTGGAATTACATGAATTAATTCCACCCACTCCTCTCCACCACCAGTCAACCAGACGTAGGCTTAACTACCATCCTTACTTGGTGGACTATCCTCTTACACTTACAAAACGGTTCCAGTCTTCGTTTTTAATACGAACAGCTAAGATGTGGAACTCTCTGCCGACGTCTGTGTTCCCGGAACAATATAATCTTACGGTCTTCAAGTCACGAGTGAATAGGCATTTGCTAGGTAAGCGTGTTCCATCCTAGTCCTCATCGTCACTTACCATCAGGTGAGATTGTGGACAAACGCAAACCTATTTTAAATAAAAAAAAAGATATCTCCACACAAATGCAGACTTCAATAGATTGGATTGTTTCAAATAAACAGTAAATACAAAAAGCATGCAATTTGTTTCTATAAATATTTATATGGGTGGGTCATATATGGCGAAATAACAGTTATAGCTTATCTATCAAAAGAAAAAAAAAATAAAGATATTTAACTTATTTTTTTTCCTACAAATTAAATAAATTATTTTCTAATCCTAAGTATTGACATCCCTACATCAGCGTACGAGTAATATAACTTGGCTATCTATTGAACGACA
The DNA here is from genome assembly GCA_036419045.1 of Scirpophaga incertulas. NCBI lineage: Eukaryota > Metazoa > Arthropoda > Insecta > Lepidoptera > Crambidae > Scirpophaga > Scirpophaga incertulas. The sequence goes on along the minus strand of CM071638.1, from coordinate 26,355,495 downwards.
TTGCGACTGCACCTAGCATTTCTATTGTGTTGAACTAAGGATGTCATTTGAAAGTTTTTACTTCTAGTTTGAAGTTAGTTATTAACTGACTTCAAAAAAAAGGAGGTTATCAATTCGACCCGTATGTATGTAATATTTCTAGAACTGCTCTGTTTTCGTATATGCTAGTCTATATCAGCATCTGAACAAATCTGCCAAATTTCAAAAGTGTATGAATGTATGTATGTTTTTATGTTTGTGTTCACATATCTCGGAACTACAAGTCCGATCTAAGTAATTCTTTTTTTGTTTAACTAGGTATTGTTCAACTTAGGGATACTGCAAGTTTTATCGAAATCGGTTACGTGCTTTTTGAGATAGGGAAGTTTTTAACCAACTTAAAAGAAATATTAAAAAAATATAAAACCGACTTCAAAATTGTACGCAACTTACTTAACTGCCTGCCCGAATTATAGGAAAGTAAGAGTGATGAAAGACACGGACTTCAAAAATTATCTAGTTAGTATGTCAAAGTTAGTTTATTTAAGACAGAAGTTATCGTAATTATTTTTTACTTTTTAGTTCTTTTATATTATTTCTAAACATACGTAGGTAAGTTAGTTGCGTCCAATTTTGAAGTCGGTTTTATTTTTTTTTTTATATTTTTTTCTCGGAAAGTATTTGATTTTCAGATCTTTAGGAAATACCTCTAATATGTAACTTACATGTCCCTTAAATATTATTTCTTTGACCATGGTATTTTATAAATACCTAAAACAAGAATTTTAAAATGAGTTTGTAATAGTTTTTTAAAAACTTCAGCGTCCGGCATGAAAAATCTCCCTTACAACAACACTGTTCTTAGTCGATATATCTTGAGAGGTGCAGCGTCTCAAATAACATGTATCTACAAAGCCTTAGGCAACTTTACCCACACTACCCCTTTGAAATTCTAGATAAGTGCACGAGCTGCGGAGAAGCCTCAAGCTTAGATCTGTAGTGAGATCCAAGCGGAAATATCAATGTAGCAGAAACCACGTTTATATCCTGACTTTTAAGTGATTTTCAGCGTAGCGTATTTCAAGAAGTTATGTAAAATATAACACATATTATATTGTTTAAAATAAACATCACCTCACACTAGGATTTTTATCCTGTGTAGTGCAGACTTTCAATTCGCCGAAACCGTAACAAATTGCAGCAGAGCATACAAAATATTTGCCCCGTGAAGGAATCGAACCCGCGATGCGTAGCACAGTAGCCGATCATGCGACCGCTTCACCAATCGTGTAGTTAAAAACCAGGCAAGACGTGAACGAGTATTTCCATGTTGTCCAAGGGTCATTGTTTAAGTAGCAAGCTTATTGCTTGACGATTATTACGTTAAATTTTAATTCCTTCGCTTAAATATGAAATCTTTGATAGTCAAATCATGTTGGCTATCAGAGAAAAGGCAAATTAAATAGCCAAGTCAATCACTACTCTACCACATATAATGTGGTAGAGTATACACATGTTCTGTACGAGTGGAACAACTATACAATTCTATCCAGAGAATCAACACTATCTCTTATAAAAATTAATATATGAGGAGCTTTTGTATTTTAAGTATGATCATTGTGAGTAAAGCTATATAACTCTGTAGAATGATTCCTTTGTCTATTTAAAAATGAAATAGTATGACAGATCTGTCACAATGATGCAACAAAACATGTTCATAGTGTCATATATTTAAAAATACAGACACACAAATTCTGTATTAGGTAATAAATAACTGAACATAACTTCTCCGAGTTTTTATACTCGGAAAACTAGTAAAGTCCGAGTTAATTTGCTCATACAAAATTGATCTTTCTATATGTAAGCAAAACGTGCTTCAAATTATTACTCCATAGTCGAGTGGATAGTACACCGGTTTCAAGGTGTCGCCATCTCTGAGGTCCCGGGTTCGAGTCCCGGTGAGGGCAGATGTTTGTGTGATGAATGCGAGCATTTGTACCTTAGTCATGGTTGTTGATATATATTTGTATAAAAATTATTTATATATGTATGTCTATCCGTTACCCTAGATCCCATAGCACAAGCCTTACAGAGCTTAGTTTGGGCTAGGCTAATTGGTGTAAGTCAAATATCCATGGTTTTATCTTACCCGACCATGAGTACGAAAACGCCTAAGTTAGTTATTAATATTTACCCTTATAGGCATTATTGTCTATAAATAACTTTTTTATATTTGTTCTGAATAAACTCAACAAATAATAAATATTATAGAAACATTAGTTAAAGAAGGTGCGCATACAACAGTATAAAACGATTTATATATGATTTTTATACAGCACATAAAATGAGAGATTATCTCAGTAACAGATTATCGAATTTCCCAACTCCCAACGTTCGTAAATCGCGCATATGTTTGTACTTAAATTCAAGCAACATTTCATAGATTAAAAGCAGTCTCCATTAATTACCACAGATAATGTACGAGTATACTATATACATTTTGTATTACTTAAAAATAGTTCTTGTTTGCGTTGGCGGTTGCATAGATATTACATTACGAATAAATATATGCTTTTGACGTGACAACGTCTATTAAATTGGTACGGCGTGGAGTCATTCTCGAAAACACCGTAACGGCCGAATCTGACGCCACACGGAGTCCACGAACGGCGTAACGGCCGATCTGACGCCACACGGCAACGTAATAAAAATATAAATGTTATACATTACTTTATTTTAAATAATTTCATTGCACCCAGAAAAAAAATTTGTTATTTAATTAACATACTAAATTTGGGAAGAAATATCTTTGTATTTTTTACGAAAACTAATTTTGGCAGTCCTCTCTTGACATAAATCTGACTCTACTTTGAAAAAATAGGCGAAACTCTGAAAGTATAAGGGATATATGGATATGTCGCAGTCATCTGGTTGAATCTGCTATTTGATTGTACCACTAGCGCGTTCATTGAATGACGACATTTAATTGAATGACTAGGCTGAACGTTGATTGAACAAACGACGTAGTCCAACTAGTTAGCGAATTTTGACCACGATCTTTTTCGGACATTTGTATCGTACGTCACCTTTTCATCACCAGCAATAAACCACTTCAAACGCGGTTTCATTACGTCTAAATAAGGAACCGAAAATCAGCACACGATTTATTAGATTTTTTTGACGTGACAACGTCTATTAAATTGGTACGGCGTGGAGTCATTCTCGAAAACACCGTAACGGCCGAATCTGACGCCACACGGAGCCACGCACATTACTCATAATAATTAATTTATGTATAACTTCAGAAGCAGAAAATTTAAACAAACTATTAAATAAAAATATAAATGTTATACATTACTTTATTTTAAATAATTTCATTGCACCCAGAAAAAATTACCATGTAATAGACGTTGTCACGTTCAAATATCGGCAGTAGACGGAGTTCTACAGACAACCAATTTAATTTTTCAATAGTTAGGTTGACAAACATTTTGACTGTAGTAAATAACATAATGTAACTTATAGCCTTTATACATATAATGTGAATTTATTCCAGCCAGCTGCTAATCGATATCTTTGCAAATATACAGGCAGAAAAAAAATAGTCCTAGTTGGTTGTCTTGCTGATTCTTCTCAGTGTAAGCTCTCCCGCCGTAGACTTGTGAACCAATGGCGTAGCATCCTATATGAAAAATAATTTTTGATGTTAGTTTTGACTATAAAATATTGAATTGGTTTATGAAATGGTCAGCAATTAACATAACTCCGCATCTTAGAACAAAAGCGCCATCTGTATTTTAAATATTATGTTAATATTTTCTTTATTATCTGTCAGGCAATGCGTCATATTGTAGCATCTGACGGCCGAAATCCGCCGATGATTTTATATTCTATGATGCTATACAAGAAGAGCAACGTGAAGTATCTTAGAAAGATTGGAATAGACATTTGTTATCACTTGAAAGACGAGGAGAAAAATCGTTTTACTCGATTGCGGATGTGTGTATAGCTATGGGCATATTTATTCTTTTGTAGCCGTATTTAATGTTTCATTCTTCAGTCGATTTGTCTTTAATATTGTTAGTAGCATTGAAGACATGACAGCAATTAAATAATAATATTATTATTACATAAAATAACTATACAATATAGTTATTGTTATGGAGCCAGATTCAAGCCTAATTTTATAATAAAACGGGGATATAATTAAATACTAGTAATTAAATATAAAATAAATTCATCAAATAAAAACAACTTATTTCTGTGACAGCACTTTTATTGTCAAAAAACCATAAATCATGCATTTAAATCTATATTAAATCAATAGCCAGACTCTTTAGTACAATCTTTAACAGTCATGGTAACTTAAAATTTTATTGTAATGTTATTATGACTTAAAATAACTAAAACATAAAATAATAAAATATAGTTATAATGTTAAATAAATTTTATATTCTGTGCAAAAGTCTGAATGCTTTGAAAGCTTAAAAAGTTCCAAAGCTTTTTGCACCAACAGTGCCACAAATGTTCAAAACGTTTGTTAATCTCGTAACGGGCTGAGCTCGGGGATTACCTGTTGTGTTTACACCCTCCGATTGACACTTCATTCAGTTTTCACGTGCCTCGATGTAAAAATGGAAGCCTATAAATGTTACCCGTATATGTTTGCCTGTCCACCTGTCGGTCAGTTTAACATTTCAATTCAATTGTTAGGCATTCTGTGTATTTTGCAATGCTCTTCTGTTACATTATATTTCATTGTTTTATGCATATTATTTGAAAATGACAAATATATATATATATATATGCTGTATGTATGTATATATACAGCGACAACTACCCTGCGTATAATAGTCACCGCTATTCATTGAATATTACTCCGATACACTCATTATATGTGGAACAATTCTGTAGACCGTAGTCCGTAGTCCGTAGATCGTAGCCTCGCCTACGGCGACATTATGAATCTTTTTTCACGTCTCTCTAACGCAATGACAATTTTCCAATATCTATTTTACGATTCCATCGCAGCAATTACTGATTGCTATCTTTTTACGATTTCTCTTATTACATTGAATTAATTAGTATGTAAAATTAATTTGCCCTTAGGCGTCAACTCAATTATTGATATTGAGACTTGGCTACCCAGAACTTCACTCGGAGTTTTAACATCATTATCTGATGGTTGGCAGTTCATGTATTTTGAAGCGTTATAACCTCATTTGAACGATTTGTAACGGTTTTGTCGCTTATTTTCATGTGATGAAATGCTCAATCATTTTATTTTCAATTGTTGTTGGATTTATTCGGTTTTAGAAATGGGGTTACATTTTAACGTAAATTCATAATTAAGTAAGATGCTATCAAGTATTTATAAAATTTATATCTTTATTACAATAGTTTGGTAATGTATTAGATAATAAAAAATTCTTCATATTTTTTAAGCATAAAATATGAATAAAATTTCAGCACACACACAAACATTATGTAACGCAAAATTTCAGTAATAGTCATTATAAAATTCCATTCCATTCTTCGTTACTGCTCAATTCAATGAAAGCGTATTTATTAATTTACAACTGGTTTTCCATACACCAGTTCTCTAGTTTCTTTAGCTTAATAATTGATATGTTTACAAGACGTTCTTCGTAATATAACGCAATTGACGTGGAGGAAATAATTGATAAGTACAGCATGGCGCTAGAAAGGTGAAAATACTTTTATTTTATATTACTATGTAATAAGCTTAGAAGACTACATTACTGGACTATAGTCAAGACTATAGTTAAACCATGAATAGTTCGATAATTTATATACGCAAGTTCAAAGTTTGCATTGAAAATAAATTCTCTGCGACATGCCTTGGGAATTTATTTTGTATAATTAAACTAAAACAAAGAAATGTATTGAACTATAAAAGTACTATATAAAAGTTACATTGAATATGTTGAACTTTCGCTTGTATATATAAGAGAAGAGCTAATTGACAATATTTTGTCAATTTTATTTTATTCTTTTTGCTTGTAAGGTTTTAATCGATTGGGCTCTCATAATTGTTTATTCCATGAACTTGAACACCAGTCAAACTTAAAAGTGATTGGGAATTTTATATATTTGTTGTTAATAAGTGTCTGTAAAGTTTTATATTGAATAAACATATTGAATTGATATTAAACGTCTACTAGCGATAAAAACACGCTGTATATGGTAATAATAATACATAATTATTATTGTTCTACGCTGTTACAAAATACATTAATACTTCACAAATATTTAATTAGTATCGCTGTGCTAGCGAGCCTAGCACTGTTGTAAACCCCGTGTGATATTCGCGACAAGAAAGCGATGTTCTTAATCCATCTCCGCACCGATTGGGTAACGAGCATACTACGGAAGTTTAACCCGACGTTGTAATATAAAGCATATCTGTTTTCCGTACCTTTAAGCTTTGTTTCCTTCGTTCAGTGCACGCTCAAGTGTTGTGCGACGTCTTACTTCACGAGAATAGTTACAAGCGTTCTTATTGTTTGCGCCACATGTCGCAGGAAACCATTACGCCGCGCCGGCGTGCTATTTGCGGCACAAAGAGTTTATTTCTATTTATCCGATGCCTTAGGTCGCAGATGGCTCTCCCAGCCGGGGGTTGTCGGCGCTACCTTTTGAATAATGTAATAACGCGGAACTTTCGCCACAATGCTAACATTCTTTCGCGTATTATTTCTTAATGCGGAGGTAATCATAATATTCCACGGAGAAAATATTTTCAATACGAGCTCTGTTGGTGACTACATATGTTGCGAGTCAGTGAAGGGAAACAACACGCCTTTGTATATTTGTATGAGTATAAATAGATTTGATTCCATATTGGTTTTAAGGTTGCATTTAATTAAGGGGCATCACATGAAGAAGAAAACACACAATATTGTGGTATGGCACACTGTAAAACTAAAACAATTATAATTTAACTTTTGTATTTAATTACTTTCTACTCTTATCTCGTAGTTCATCTGTTTGTTAAGTGTAAAAATTTAGTTGATCCACTCATAAGATGCAGCATCTAAATTCCATTTACGACGCATATATTGACACTCACAAGGAATTCGAAACCTTTAGATAAAATTTTAAATCACTAAGCCCAATGGCATCACAAAACATAACAATTTTATAATCTCACGGGAATAAAATGTTGAAAATAATTAATTTGCAGTTGAGTTACAAAATAAACTCTTATTAGGACTCGTACTTGATCGGGGTTTTTAATTTTGTTATTTATGTCTCTCGTAATTATTTTTATGACCCACCTGTTATTTGTCTATAGACAAAATAAAGATAATATCTTAATGAAAAGACATAGAAAACTGCAGTATAAGTGAAGAAAAATAAATATGTTGGCGTGAAATAAAAGTGGTATAAAAGTCGCGTAAGAGAAATTTATTACAGGTGCTGGTAATTCGGCTCTTACTACACCAACCTTAATGTTATGACAATGGTAATAAGTTACCCACTTTTATTATAGTGTAACATATGTTGACATGTCTGTGTCTAAATTTGTGGCGGATGACCAAAGGCACCTTTCAAGTCCTATTACACCTACTACAGATCGGACTTCATCCTACTACTATTATAAAGGCGAAAGTTTGTAAGTATGGATGTATGGATGTTTGTTACTCTTTCACGTAAAACTACTGAATGGATTTGAATGAATGAACTTTACCACAATATAGCTTATACATCAGAATAACACATAGGCTGCAATTTTTGAGGTTTTTAATGTGAGGTCGTAAAAAAAACACATTTTTTGCGCTTACATTGCAAACGCTGACTGAATCCTACAAGATAGATCAATACTGCAGTAGCTACCTATAGGCCTATGATTAGGGCTCTGCAGTGCTTAGTTACCGTATTTCTTACTTATTACTAGACTAGACGGGACGAACCTGAAGTCCACGCGAACGAAGTCGCGGGCAAAAGCTAGTCCTCTATAAAACTACAGAAATTACTCTTAATGGTAGCGTAATGTAGTCTGTAAGGTTAAAAGTATTATTTTAATATTGGAGTTGTTATAAGCATTCAATATGTACTTGGTATCCTAAGGCTTCATATGCTCTCAAAGCAAAGAAAAGTATAAATCAGAACCGTTACCCCGGAAACTGCCGTCGATACGGCAACAGTTAAACTTGAAAGAGAGCGCTGAAAAACTCTGAAAAGAGGCGACGTATGAGGCATCCAATTTGTTAGGTCAATACACAAAAGACTTCAATAAATCGAGGTCGACCCTCCCGATGGAATCAAAAGCATGTAAATTGAAAAAGTTTGTAAGTGAATGACGTTTTGGGATAACGCGTGAGGCGCGTTTTTACTGGCGACGACACAGCGCCGGCCTATTTGGAATTTACTTTTATAATTAAGAAAATCGAAAAGTTATGTTTTTATTAACGCCTGTTTTTTTTACCACGAGTCTAAAGATTTGATCCTTTATGCTGTGCTGTGCTGGCAAAAAATATACCCATAATTCCTTCCATCCAAGCCTAAGCCATCCAAGCCTCTCCTCTCCAGAAGGGTAACTGGAGTATGGCAAGAAGATACGATCACCGGCCTTTATAATGTCTCTTTATTCATCTCAATATGGCAGATGGTGACTCACCAATTACCAAATCGGGCCACCGAAAAGCAGACCAATGTATAGGAGACGATGCGAAGAGGGCAACATTGGTTTAGTGGTTGTGGCTAAAGTTGTTGAGGCGTTGCTGCAGCCGTGAGCAAGGCGCCGCAATATCCTAAGGATATTATTACATATCCACGCTTCAAGCATCTGTATGTATGTATGTATGTATTAGTATGTGTATATTTATGATCATATGGTAGGCATATTTGTTAAAATTTAATAGTTTGTAATTACAATAAATTTTTTATACCGTTAAATATATTAAATATTTTTATACCGTGGGAGAGCCATGCTCCGACTCGACCGGAGTGATACCACGGCCTCACAGAAAACCGGTGTAAAATAGCGCTTGCGCTGTGTTTCGCCGAGTGAGTGAGGGTACCGGAGGCCCAGGGGTGGTTGAGCTTTCCTCCCCCCTTATTCCCTTTAAAAGGCCGGCAACGCATCTGTGACTCCTCTGGTGTTGCGGGTGACCATGGGCAGCGGTTATCACTTACCATTGTTGAAAAACCTTATTTACGTTAGTTTTTCAATTTTACTTTATGGTTAAAATATCTTATAATTTTTATTTTCTGATTATGCTGTCACTTATAAAATATGTGTTGAAATGTCGTTGTTTTTATAGTTTTATCGTATTAAAATCTTATATTGTTTATTACCATCGTTTTCCTGAGCCTCTGATTCCGTTTCAACCATCAGGTGATCCGTCTGCTCGTTTGCTACCCTATCCCATAAAAAAATTACAAGATTCAAAATGGCGTCTGATCGTGGCAGCGGTTATTTTGTATTATTAATGTGTTGTTTTATTCATATTTATGTATTATTAATGTATGTATCGACATTACAAAAATGTGAAATCATTAGAGGTGATCCGGTTTATGATCTTGCGACGAAGTACGCTAAAGACTATTTTATTTATATTTTTCCATTTAAAAATATAAAATTTAAAAAAAACGGTTTGAAACGCTAAACAAAATATTATTATTTTTATTAACTTTTGGTAGCTGTTCTTTATTTTCTTGACGATTGTATAAAGAATTTTAAGTTGATGCATCGCGATACAAACAAGTGTCACAGCGACAGGTTGCTACCCCAGGGGGCTACTAAAAGGTGCTTTCAAGAATTTAATTGAGCTTTTATCTTATGTTCATTTTTATTGCCCAGAGCCTTCTATGTAGCTGCGGGCACTCGGTACGTCGCGTAGCTGTTTTATATTCCCCTCGATAAACGCAGCTCCAGATATTGTCCTATCGTATCAGATTTTGTTGAAAAATTTATAATTGTTAGCCTCTGGGCATTGGTGGCACAGGACTTGGTAGGCAAAACTACGATCTCCTCCATTGGTCTTAGAAAGTATTGTAACCGATAAGATTAATTTGACGTTTTTTTACACTCTATATCCGGGAATTCAGAAAATACATTTTTTAAATTTATTTTTTCTTTATAAAACAAAATAATGAGGCCATTAAGGGAGGCCATTAAGGTCACTACTGTTTATTTTGTAGCAAAAATGGTTCTCTGGGCTCTAATGCTCCGATTAAAAGAATGTGCAAACTTTGGGTGTGACAAGGTGAACATTTGACGCGACTCGTTTCGGTTGTACCTACAAAGCTCTGTGCGTCAGACTAATACAAAAATTGACAAATTTTAGCTTTATGTATTTAACTAGCTTTCTGCCCGCGGCTTCGCTCGCGTGGATTTCGGGATTGGGTCTATAGAAGATCATAGCTTTTGCCCACGGCTACATATGCGCGGAAGTCGGTTTATGGCACGAAGGTTTTATCGAGCTTCCCGTGGGACTATCCGTTTTTTTATTGATGAAAACCGCATGAAAATCTGTGCAGTAGTTTTTGAGCGAAGCCGAGCGAGCGAGCGATTTTTCTTGATAAAAAGTACCCTATTATTTAATCTGGACTTTTATCTTTAACAAACAAACTCACGTTCCGATTTATAATACGAGTATTAGTAAGGATGCATGCACTGTCCTAATAAATAAATAAATAAAAATGCTTGAAGGATTTGTTTACTATCTGATCTTTACTCGTAAGTAGACCATAATAAGTCTGTGCAGCAGACCATACACAAGAAAACCATTTGATACATACATACATACACTCACGCCTTTTTCCCATGGGGTAGGCAGAGATTACGAGTACGTCTTTCCACTTGCTACGGTCTTTACATATCTCTTTCGCTTCATCTACTTTCATAACATTCCTCATACATGCTCGACGATTGCGGGTACTTCTGACCTGGCCTTTTTTGAGGACACTTTCGATTTGTTCGAAATATGTTCGCCTAGGTCTTCCTCGTCCCGTATCTCCACTCACACAATAAATGATACCATACAATAAATATTAAATGCTATTCTTATCTGTAGGTGTGCTATCGCAGCCTTTGTGCCAGGCTCTTAATAGCAATCTGGGTCGGGAGCGAGAATAATCCCGCCGTTATTAAAATACGTACTGAAGTAAGTGATGAAGCAGCACGCAAATTCCGTTGAGGCTTGAGGTAGATTTACCGGGTAGGTGACGTTCCACAGTAGGCGAGATGGCTAGCCACTTGAATTTGTTAGTCCTTTTCACATAAAGTAAAAGCCACACAACACACACATGATGCACTTGAGATTATGAATATATGTTTCAATTTTCGAATTGAACGAATTAGATATGCGTGTATTCCAGCCAAGTGCGCGATTACAAACCTACCCTCTTGAGCTCTCGCCGAGGCGGCCCAAGTTTTTTCATAATACCCTCTGTCTTTCGGGTATTTACGAATTGCCTTTACTACATCTGTCAATCACTCACCAGGCGGGAATATTAGAAATTATTAAAAGAATGAGAATATTGTAACAAACGAACAGTAGGCTAAATAGATTCAAAATTCAGCCAGACAATACTCCTATATAGACAATATAGGAGTATTGTCTGGCTGAATTTTGTATACAACAAAAATCAGCCAGACAATAGTGGGCTGTGATTCAATTATTGTTGTCAAATTTCGATAACGCAGACAGGACAGCAGTGATTAAGGTAAATCATGGTAAATAAATGTTTTTTGAGAAGTTCACACTAAACAAGACATAGTAGAAAATTTTCTTCGATAATCCGTAAAATTTGTTCAGAAACAAGTTCGCTATCATCTGGGCAAAGTTAGCTCGACCTGCTAAAAATATGAGTGCCTGTAAAGTCCGGGGCCCGCGGCGGCGCAATTTGCCAACTCCGTGGCCAACACTCCGCACTCTCAACTTTATTGGCATGTAGATATTGTGGGCCGACCTTGCCGCGATTATAACATGCCATATAATAAAAGAATAATACTATTACTTATTGATTTTATTACCATTCAATTAACTACAGAAAATATAATTGGATCTACGTCTGCACAGTCGTGCTCGCAACAAACGAATGCCGCTCTTTTTACCGGCAAATACCTTTCTTAAGAATAAGAATACGATATAGTGGCTGACTACTCAATTTCACAACTTTTAATACGTGAACGCCAATAACAATATGTGTATTGATTATATTTCATTAAATGCATTATAAATAACAATATATTAATTAAAATAATGTTTGTATATTTTAACAATTAATTATGTTCAACTAAAAGTGAAATTATAATTGTCAGACCCCTTTATGGGATCAGTCATCATACATTTTTAACAGTCGGCCATCCTGAAAGTATGTCTGTCCTCAGACTTACAATCTTTTTTTTTTTTTTTTTTTTTATCATTATAATATTATTAAAGCATTTCAATTAGAATGAAAAAAAATAAAGATCTCATGCAAATTGTCACATTATTTTTCCAGTATGGTAGTATATAAACATTGATTTTATGGAATGATTACGTTTTTATTATTTTTTTTTATATATTTTTTTTTATATAAAACATTATGTTTCGCAATTTGATTAAATTGCAAAACCATGAGTAACTTCAATTGGTCATATATTTGTTCGGCCATTCTAATAAATTGAATGTCCCCATTCAAACTTAAATTACACAAATAATCTTAACAAAATGAAAACAAAGGAATAAGTTCAATAAATCCGCCTATAAATGTTAATTAATAATACACTTGCAATACTGTATACAAAACAAATATTCGTCTTTAAATGCATTTATCATATATAAAGCATTTTACAAACTTTATTAAATTATTCTAAAGACAATAGAACAGATTTCTTATTACACGGTAAATTGTTATTGCCTTTTAATACTGTTAACTGTCCGGTTTGCACTTTACACTTTAGCACACAATATTCTTCTTTGATTTTCACACTAATAATTTGAAATCTTCCATACACAAGGCATACACAAGATGCATTGGCAACATGTTTGGATCACCGCTTACACACACTGGGTGTATCGGCCTCATACCAAATTTAAAACATTTTGGGCTACTGCGTACATTCACAAGATGTATCAGTCTCATCCCAGATAATAATGATTTGGGCTACTGCTTACATACACAAGATGTATCAGTCTCATCCCAGATAATAATGATTTGGGCTACTGCTTACATACACAAGATGTATCAGTCTCATCCCAGATTATAATGATTTGGGCTACTGCTTACATACACAAGATGTATCAGCCTCGTCCCAATAATATTATTTATTCAACCAGAACACCAGCCGCTATTTCATTCAGGTTCGTATTTTATCCGGTCAGTAGGCACGTCGTCTCACAGTATCGGTGTACTATACCGATCACTTAGTTTTGGTTTGGTCGAGGTAATAATAGGATGAAAGAGGTAAAGGAAAAAAAGAAGGAGGATGGAATATAATCAGGCGCCAAATTATTTTCAGTCAATAAGACTTGGTTCAGTATCATTATCGGACTCAGAATTTGTCTCGGTACCTATAGTAATCCATGGTTTCATTTTGTCTGCCGAATACACATTTTTATATTTCTTAGTAGCAAATCCAGCAATACTACATACTTCATAACGGTCGTTACCTAATACAGCCGATACTTTAAACGGCCCACTGTAAGGGGGTACTAACTTATTACTATCACCAACATTACGATTATGCTTAAGTACCATAACTAAGTCGCCTAATCTATAACGAGTTGCAGCGCATCTCTTTTTGTCAAACCGTGTCTTCATTGTTTTTTGTTGTTTTTCAATGTTTGCAGAAGCAACATCGCGAACTTCAACTATGTTGTCGGTAACTGCTAAATTTTGTGATATTTCATGTAAATGACCTTCGGTTAAATTTACGGTTTCTTTGCCAAACACCACTTGAACTGGTGTTTTACCTATAGCTTTATTCACCGTATTATTTAAGCTCCATTGTACTTTATTTAGATCTATGTCCCAATTGCGATCGTCTTTGTCAATATTCAAAGCAGTGAGTGACCCGAGAATTGTACGATTATATCTTTCGATTTGACCGTTAGCGCGGGGTGTGGCCACCGCGTTCTTTATATGTTTGATTTGATAGGACTCTATAAACTTGGCGAATTCTCCGGAAGTAAAGCTTGTTCCTCGATCAGAGATTACAACTTTCGGTGATCCAAAAAGAGCAATAAAATCGCGAAGAACTTGAACCGATGTTTTACTCTTGGTGTTCCGTACTGCACGTAATACTATAAACTTTGTAAATGCGTCAATGATACCTAAAATGTAAGTGTTACCAGTTTTACTGCGGACGAACGGTCCTAGGTGGTCGATATGGATACATTCAAATGGGGTCGTTGGCTTTGAAATCGGATGAAGAAAACCTTGCCTCTTACCCGACGGTTCTTTGGCGTAAGCACATGGTATACATGCTCGTACATATTTTTTTACAAAACGAGTCATGCCAGGAAACCAGTAGTCTCTTCGCATCTTTTCAAGCGTCTTTTCAAAAGAGAAATGCCCCGCTTCGTCGTGACAAAGTTGACAGATCTTCCAACGTGCATCGCGTGGAATTGCAAATTTTGCTTCATTTTTAACTTTTCTATAGACTTTACCGTCCCTCAGCTCAAAATTAATAATTACGTCTTTAGCTTCGGCGCAGTTTTTATCTAGTATGCATTTAATTAGTTTTAGTCGGGGATCGCTTAATTGAACGGACATTAGCGTGTGTTCATCTTGAATGTGCAACACGGATAATTCAGCGGGATCGTCACTACTAGTGGGTATAGCGTTTCTGCTCAGGCAATCTACATGTTTCATTGTGTACCGGGGCGGTATTCTATGACAAAGTCATAGTCTTGTACCTGTAGCCACCATCGAGCAATTCGTGGCACCAGGTCCCGTTTAGTGAGTGTTGTCCTCAGTGCGTTACAATCAGTCACGATCTTGAATGAAATCCCCAGCAAATAAACACGGAACCGATTTAAAGACATAACAACTGCCAATGTTTCCAATTCAAATGAGTGGAAATGTTGTTCCTCGGCAGTGGTCTGTCTACTAAAATAGGCTACTGCTTTTAATGGCGCATTTTCACTATCACGCTGCAATAAAACTCCTCCGATACCCAACTTACTCGCATCAGTATGTAGCTCGGTCAGTGAGTTCGGGTTATATATTACTAAAATCGGTCTAGTTGTTAAAATACTTTTGATTTCAGAAAAGGCACGATTCTGCTCTTCACCCCAACGCCAATTAACATCAGATTTAGTTAAATACGTTAGTGGTTGGGCTATCGTAGCAAAGTTTTGAACAAACTTCCGGAAGAAACTAGCTAATCCTATATATTGTCGAACTTCATGTACATTCTTAGGAACGGGAAATTTGGTGACAGCGTCGGTTTTTCGCGAACCAGGTCGTACTCCACTTTCGGATATTTCAAACCCTAGATAATCAATGGTCGTCCTAAAGAAATTGCACTTTTCTATATTTAAAGTTAATGAAGCGTCTCGTAATATGTCTAGTACTGATTCTAACTTTTCAATACCTTCATGTATGGTTTTGGATCCAATAATAATGTCGTCCATATACGCTACTACACCCGGAATTTTACGTTTATTTAGCAAAGTGTGAACCATACGTTGAAAGACGGCAGGTGCATTTGTTAAACCAAACGGCATCCTATTATATTCGAAATGTCCGTCTGGGGTAACAAATGCTGTAAGGTGTTTAGAGTTTTCCGCCATTGGTATTTGATGGTACCCTTGAGTGAGGTCCAGCGTGGTGAAGTACTTGAGCCCTTGTAAACTATCTATTTGATCTTCGATAATTGGCATTGGGTATTTATCCTTTATTGTTTTTCGATTAAGTGCCCTAAAATCGACGCAAAGGCGCTGTTCTCCATTCTTTTTAGCAACGAGTATAATTGGGCTAGAATATTCCGAATCACTTTCACGAATGATACCATTGGCTAACAGATCATCAATAATACCTTTGACCTTTTCTCGTTCGGACAACGAGAGGCGGTATGGTCGATATACCACAGGAATAGAATCAGTTAATTTTATTCGCATTTCTGTGACTTCTGTTTTACCTAATTCTCTTGATGTTAATGCGAAACAGTCGCGATATTTATTGAGTAACTCTATTAATTTTGACTTTATTTCAACACTAAGATCTAAATCAACGTTTACAATGTCAGCATGAATTGGATCTATATTTACAGATAATTGTCTAATATTTGCAATATAATTTCATCTGATTCTTCATTCGACAGTACTGCTTTTGGTATGCCAATGCCCCTGGCTATTATTTTATTTTTTGGCACATTCACTTCGTGTTCATGTATACCAACGATAACTATGCGACCAAACCCATGTTCTAGAAAGTAAAAACCCGGTAAAATCATGTAATCAAAACCGCCCTCGCATCTACTGTCAGACGTTATGCGCACGTAACCTGTATAATCTGTATTAGTACTAACTTCTACTATTGTATCCTTTTGAATCGTGATATCTTTTGTTAATTTTAGTATTATAGAATTAATTTCGTTAGGGACAACTTGATATAACAATAATTGTTTATCTGTTTTATACGCACGAACGGAAGGTATCTCTGTAAGGGATTGGCCTATCAAAATATCAGCTGGTAAAAGATGCTTATGAACTACATATACTAATACTCTTACATTTACAAAATCAACTTTAATATTAACTATCGTCTTACCCACTGGAATGATCGGACTATTACCAAAACCCCGTAGAGATGGCAAGTTTTCAGACTCTAATGTTAGCCCTAAACAGTCACTCTTTTCTTTACTGATGAGAGAACATTCACTGCCAAAGTCAACGTATCCATCAATTTGAACATGATTAATCTGGACTTTTTTAAAATACTTTTTATTACCGTTACCTACATCTATATTTAAAATTGCTTTGGTACTTGTCTTTTCCGTGCTTTTATTAATATTTTCGGTATGATTAATATTTTGGAAAACGGTACAGTTTGCCTGTGCGTGACCATAGCGTTTGCATCTACTACATTTAATAATTTCTTTTGGACACCGCATAACAGTATGGCCCACTTCACTACAGTTGTAACAAGTCACCGTAGCCGATCGTCTTTTATTGATGTCGAAATGATTCCTATTCTGTCGATCTTGTCCTTGATCTATCATTCTTTTAAATGGCAGTTCCAACGTTCGGTGATCACGTACATCCAACATTGGACGTCTACTAGCGTTAGGAAATGAATCGCTGGTTGATTTACTTGGGATATTTCGAAAATAATTCAATACAGCTTCGGGATCTTCGTAACGTGCGGCTTGTACATTCATTCTAATATTGTAGTCGTATATACCGTGGGTTATACAATCCACTGCTTCTCGCCCTTGAAGCTTGCATCGATTAATCAGCATTATTTTATCATAATAATATTCAACCAACGTTTCATTCCTCTTACTTTTTCGATTAAGCATTTCCGTCAACAAATCGCCATAATTGTCGTCACTTGGAAAAGCTTTGAGTAATTTCTCTTGCCACTCAAGCCATGTATACTTAACGCTAACGAGACCGTCATACCATTTCTTCGCTAGTCCGTGTAACTTAGGTAAAGTATAAAAGATTGTCTGGCGCTCTGTCCATCCATAAATTGCGGCGGACTCGTTGATCTTAACAAGCCAATCCTTCATGGTTTGAGACTTACAACTAGGATCGAATTCGGTGACAATATTTTGGGCGCCGGAATATGTGTACCTACAGTCCGAGCATTATCTTTCCCTAAAGCGGACAGTAGTGTTTGTAAGGCCGTCTCATTTAGACTGGTACTTTCCTTGAGAGATGGTCGCCTCGCGTGACGCCTTTCATATCGCCTACGTCTCTTCGGAGAGCACGAGCTACCCGCTGTATCACTACTAGTACCTGATAGTGAAGAATAATATGTACGGCGAGATTGTTCTCCATGTCGACGTCGACGGGATCGATGGCGTCTTGACGATGTATCGAGGCGCCGACCGATTCTTGAACGTGAACGATTACGTAGCGTCTGCTTATCAATGCTACTAAAACTGGAAGACCTACTACGATTCCTATTTCCATATTTGGTTCGTCTACTTTTACGGGTGTACGAGTTACATGTATCCAATGGTGGGGTGTGACCATCTCTATGATATGATGACATGATCACTAGGATTTCTAAACGCTTAGTGTAAATATGCTATAAGTAACTAAAGAAATTATTTGATATATAAATCGTTCTTTTTTTTTTTTTTTTATTATCGCTACAAGTGTCTGATATTTATGATTTTATTATGATTATTTTGGGACAAGGAAAGAGGTAAATGAAGGAATTATAATAATAAGGAAAACCAAAACAATTAAATTCTGAAAACAAGAGTTTAGGTTTATACACTGTAAAATAATAATGATTTTATTTTTAAGCTAATTTAATGCAATTCCTATTTTATTGGTCGAACTAGCAGTTATGGATAACGCTAAAACATATAGGTCATTCTTTAATGTACTGTTGAAATGGAATAGACTACCCAGAAGGCATGTAAAATCGTAATTTTATGTCGAGAAAGTAATAAAATAAAAAAAAAAATTAAAAAAAACAAATTAAACTTGATTATTTTTTTTTTGTAGGTATTATTAATTCAATCGCAAATAAGCTCGTAACAAGTAATAGTTGGACGAAGCGCATACTACATTTATGTAGGTATTATGCGAAAATCATTTCACAACACGAGGTTTCGAAAGTATTAAGCTAGAACGTTTAACTTCTTGGCGTAATGTAATGCTTAAAGGAATACGTAATGTCAATTACATTTCACGACATGAGTAATATTACGTACGTTTTCAATTATTATTGCGTTGGTTATAGGTAGAAGTAAACACAAAAATCGTTATCGTAATATCACTACTTGATTTTTAGCAATGAACATCTGCTACTATTATTATACTTGGATCAGATATTTTATAATAGTATTCATTAACAGGTGACATATTTCTTCGTATTGTTCAACCAAAAATAGAATATTAAGCGTTTCAAATCACTTGAATAAAGAATAAATGTGCACCTTACCCTTTTTTTTCCGGAATTTGACAAACCTTTGTGGCGTTATTACTAAATATCCCACTTCTGAACTAATAAAAGAATAATACTATTACTTATTGATTTTATTACCATTCAATTAACTACAGAAAATATAATTGGATCTACGTCTGCACAGTCGTGCTCGCAACAAACGAATGCCGCTCTTTTTACCGGCAAATACCTTTCTTAAGAATAAGAATACGATATAGTGGCTGACTACTCAATTTCACAACTTTTAATACGTGAACGCCAATAACAATATGTGTATTGATTATATTTCATTAAATGCATTATAAATAACAATATATTAATTAAAATAATGTTTGTATATTTTAACAATTAATTATGTTCAACTAAAAGTGAAATTATAATTGTCAGACCCCTTTATGGGATCAGTCATCATACATTTTTAACACATAAAACTCTTTGCTTGCCAGTTTTGGGACAAGGAAAGTAAGAAAAAACATAGTCAGTACACAGAGGCTTCAAATACGCAAAGAAAACTATAATAATTCCTTATAATAATATCATAATAATATCATACATTAATGTACGGAAGTGAAAGTTGGGTATGGGAGAAACGACATGAAAGCAGAATAAATGCAGTAGAAATGAGAGAGTATGGCAGGAGTAAAACTGACTGACAGATTGTATGATGAAGTGATTAGAAAGAAATGTGGTTTGAAAGAGGATATCGTGACAAGAATAAAGGGATGCTTGGGTGGTTTGGGCATGTGGAACGGATGGATGAAAGTAGACTGACCAAAATGATTTATGAAGCTGGAGTGAGTGGAGATACGGGACGAGGAAGACCTAGGCGAACATATTTCGAACAAATCGAAAGTTTCCTTAAAAAGGCCAGGTCAGAAGTACCCGCAATCGTCGAGCATGTATGAGGAATGTTATGAAAGTAGATGAAGCGAAAGAGATATGTAAAGACCGTAGCAAGTGGAAACACGTAATCTCTGCCTACCCCCATGGGAAAAAGGCGTGTGTTATGTATGTATTGTAACCTTTTTTCCAAATCTTTTAAATAATATAAGCATAAATTATTATCTTAAGGTTTATTAACAAAATACCTCCTTATATACATTAAGATAAATTTACATTAAGAAAAATAGTTCTCATGCGATTAAATTACACTGTTTGAACTATGATTAAAATATGTAACGATACGAAAGGTGAATCTAGCCTAATCACAATGAAAGTTAAATTCTTATACTTAGGGGACACGGGCGATTTCTGGTCTATGCTAGTTTTAAACTAAAAAAAAAATCTTAAACTTAGTAGTAAATATTAACTCGAGATTCTCATAATAATGGTACGGAGATTTTGACTTGCCACTGTCTTCATCAGGATCCTCAGCAATGGGTATCTTACACCGCTTGCCAAGTCCGCGGGATAAAAAAAAAAACTCCTGTAGGCAAAACAGTATATTTCCTATTATTATTAAAGGAATGTCCGATAACAATACATAATTCACTTCGGTGGGGCAAATGGGTACCCTACGTAGTGGAAAATTAATAAATTATTAATGTCTTCATATCACCTATACACAAGTTGGTAAATACTTTGGTTTTAAGTAAGATTTGATCAAAATTTTGTAATAAGTTAATAAAAAAAATAAATCTTGCCGTCTAGTCTAAATAAATCACCTAGGAACGAAGAATATGGTCTAATAATGCTAACCATAGCTCATCATTTGATCAAATACTATCTAGGACTCATTAGGTTCAGAGTTAGGTCTGAAATTATTTCCAAAAATTTCTAAGATATTATAAGTTAAATTTCTAAATAAATGAGTTAGGAACGAAGAATATGGTCTATAAAAGCTAACCATAGCTCATTATTTGGTCAAATTACTATCTAGGACTCATTAGGTTCAGAGTTAGATCTGAAACTATTTCCAAAAATTTCTAAGATATTAGAAGTTAAATTTCTAAATAAATGAGTTAGGAACGAAGAATATGGTCTAATAAAGCTAACCATAGCTCATTATTTGGTCAAATGACTATCTAGGACTCATTAGGTTCAGAGTTAGGTCTGAAACTATTTCCAAAAATTTCTAAGATATTGTAAGTTAAATTTCTAAATAAATGAGTTAGGAACGAAGAATATGGTCTAATAAAGCTAACCATAGCTCATTATTTGGTCAAATGACTATCTAGGACTCATTAGGTTCAGAGTTAGGTCTGAAACTATTTCCAAAAATTTCTAAGATATTGTAAGTTAAATTTCTAAATAAATGAGTTAGGAACGAAGAATAATGGTCTAATAAAGCTAACCATAGCTCATTATTTGGTCAAATGACTATCTAGGACTCATTAGGTTCAGAGTTAGGTCTGAAACTATTTTCATCAATTTCCAGAAAAATATAGGTGGAAATGCTAAACAATTCCCTGCGGAGACCTAGTTATATCCATTAGTCATTACTTTATGCAAATAATCAACAGTACATACCAGTTTAGGAGTTTTTTTTTATTTTAATTTTGTAGGAGGTAGGACTCGAAGACCGGTAACCGACTTCTCGTGCCTTCTATGTCTGAAACGTATAAATTAAAATAAATGACCTATTACGCCGATATGTACATTTATATAGTCCTCTTCAATAAATATGTTTAATACTTACTTAATAAAATAAGAAAACGGCGACAGAACAAGTGGGTAGATAAGTATAATTTTCAATCACTCTTCCGCGTCGGCTTGGTAATTTCAATGCTGCTTCATTAAAAGAACCCCTTCTTATATGATTTGATAACGTTGATTATCGCGGCCACACTCGGTTACAAAATCAAAAATAGTATTAATGAACAAAATAATATTTACGGCTCGCCGACTGGCCGCCTCCGCTACAGTCAACCGCTATCTCCGTTCCTACCGTTTTTTGCTTTGCGCCCGCGCGCTTTGGCCGCGCGCTCTGCCACCCGCGCTTTTGGCCAAATCATTTTTATGGTTACAGTATGTATGTAATAATATCGTGCTTATTAGAAATAATGCATAACTTATCACAAGAATAATGTGTATATTCTAAATATTCTTTTGATAAAGGTTATTACGACGAATCAAATGAGAAAATCTGTTATTACAATTAATTTATTTATAAGGAACATTGAAAACCTCCGTAGCCGAATGCTTAGTACAGCGGTTTCAACGTGTCACCGTCTCTAAGGTCCTGGGTTCGAGTACCGGTGGGAGCACATGTTTGTGTGATGGTAGCGAACATTTGTGCTTTAGTCACGGTTGATATATATATATTTCTATGACACATATATAAATGTATGGTCTCTCCATAATTCTACATCACATAACACTTAATTAATTGATGCGAGTGTAAGAAACATTTATTTATTTTACTCGTAAATACAAATATAATAATCAAAATTTTAATTTTATATTTTATTCAATACTAAAGGAAATTCAAGTCAAATGTAAATGAACAAAGGCCTTTATAGTCAGTCGCTTATTGAAGTCAAAACCAATTCAAAACTACCTTAAATAATACCGAGCTACTTAATTTTGTACGTGCGTACGCCTACACCTGTGAAATAATTAGAGGAGCCTCAAGGAAAACGACAGGTAAGACTTATGTTTAATAATATTTCAAGAAACCATTTCTAGTGAATAACAGAACCTCCATACAAAGTTCTATTTAAATTATTAGTATTTTCTGACTTTGCGGTTTCAGTATACATATTTACATCTAAATTGGACATACACTTCTTTACTCACAAATTCTTAAGCGTATTAATGGGGCTGACTGTACTTTTTGAAACGAACATTCCCAAAGACCACGCGATAAAACGCAAACGAATTAATACTTTGATTTAAGGCGATTACTTTGCTTAATCCTCTAAAATACTTTGAGCTTGAAGAAGTTTCTAGAACTCTTTTAAGCAGGAGTTATATAAAAATTACTTGGCTTAGTATCTCGAGTAGCTTATATTAGCGTAGTTTCTATCGTAATAAATTATGTGTTAGTAAAAACCTATATGTTTTTCTGATGTATAAGATATATATTACTGTGAAGTTTCATCAAAATAAAAGACTATTTAAAATTATAATAAACTAAGCATAAGTGTAATTAAGAAATTAAAAAAAATATGTTTGCTATAAACTTCTCTCTAAAACAGCTCCTAAGTAAGATATGAATTTTGGAGAAATCAAAGGTTGCTATATGTTTTACAATTTGTATTGTTTGTTTTTATTTTTTATAATCATAGCGACATT
Source organism: Scirpophaga incertulas (assembly GCA_036419045.1). Taxonomy (NCBI): domain Eukaryota; kingdom Metazoa; phylum Arthropoda; class Insecta; order Lepidoptera; family Crambidae; genus Scirpophaga; species Scirpophaga incertulas. Next base: position 26,332,188 of record CM071638.1, on the reverse strand, counting down.
CTTTTATTATTATAAAGAAAATCTGGCAAAAAAAGCGTCAGAATACTTTTTACAATTGAGGAGGATTTTAAGAAAAACGTATACATTTCAGTTTATTTTTTTCATCTTATCTTATATATAAAAATGAATCGCAAAATGTGTTGGTAATCGCATAACTCAACAATGCATTATCCGATTTGGCTAATTTTGGTCTTGAATTATTCGTAGAAGTCCAGAGAAAGTTTGTACGTAGAGAAAATAAAAAATAAAATTTGAAAAAGTGCAAAGTCAACATTTTTATACAAACAATTGTATTAATACTTAAAAGCCAATTTGAACCTTTGGCAAGACAAAAAAGTCACGTTAGTTCTGTCAACAAATTTAATGTCATCATATGTCATTTCAAGTAGGAACAAAAAACTGCCACTTTACAAATCTTTTTGACAGGACGAAGTCTGTCGGGTCCGCTAGTCCCAACTAATCCCAACTAATATTATAAATGCGAAAGTGTGTTGTTTGTTTGTTTGTTTATTTGTTTGTTTGTTTGTTTGTTTGTTACCTCTTCACGCTTAAACTACTGGACCGATTTCAAAAATTCTTTCACCTTTGGAAAGCTACATTCTCCCCGAGTAACATAGGCTACTTTTTATCCCGGAAAAATCGACAGATCCCACGGGATGCGCAATAAAGGCTTCGCTCAAAAACTACTGCACAGATTTTTATGCGGTTTTCATCAATAGATAGAGTGATTCTTGAGGAGTTTTGCGGCATTTTTTATCTCGGAAAAACGGATAGTCCCACGGGAAGCGCGATAAAATCTTCGCACCATAAACCGACTTCCGCGTATATGTAGCCGTGGGCAAAAGCTATGACCCTTAACCCTCTATACACCCAATCCCGAAATCCACGCGGGCGAAGCCGCGGGCAGAAAGCTAGTTATATATAAAACTCAGTTACTAGGACAATCTGTCGCTAAAATAGCATCAATTTTAAAATTAACTCAAATAAGAATAGCCAGTAACCCCTAATTAAGACTGACACGTCAACCTGACCTTATGTATATAATTAGGTTTCGTGAAAGCCCCGTTTATTCAACGTTAATAGCTCTGACAAATTTGTGGAGCTTCAGCGAAACCTCATTAGCACATTTGAGAGACTGTAAAATAGCGTTTATTCAATATTGCTATCAGAGAACAGCACTACAGGCTGTTACCAATAACCACATGTTGTGTTCCATTTGGATTCTATTTATCCTTTTTGCTACGGTATGCTCACTACAAGCTTATGTTATTTTTATTTATTAGGGTCAGCAAACTATTACAAGTTTTTTAATAGTTTATGTACTACACAGACAGTCCAAAACTTAAGGTTGTAAGGGGTCAAGTTCAAAGTTTGTATTGAAAGTAAATTATTTGTAAAGATAGAAATTTGAAAAGTATTGTTTAGGCCTTTTATTAGAAATAAATAAATAAATTCAGAGCTTGTAAAAATTTTGACGTAAAGAGAAAACCATTGAACCGATTTTGACAAAAGTTGATTTAGATACTAAAATCATATTGAAATATGACTTTATAGAAAGCTTTTCTGAATCTTCAGATTTTTCTTTCCTACCACCCATTCAGGACATAGTTTTTAGTTGATAAGAAGAATGGGCGCAAGAAACTTATCAGCTTTATCAAAGTAAGTAAAAGGAAAACAAATATTTACACTTTAGAATGTTTACAAATCAACACCAAACATTGGCATCGTTTAAATAATTATTGACTTTGTAATAGCCCTTACTCATTAGCGTCTTTTTAACATGTACCTTGAAATTATGGAAAGGCAATTCAGCTACACTATGTGGAATCTTGTTATAAAAATTTATACATTTGCCCATAAACGTGTAGTTCTTTGTAGTTTGTATGTTGAAAACACGGGAATATGTTCTATAAGATAATTTCACCTCAAGGCGAAATAAAGGTTGAAATAGCGAATGAATGATTGTATGGAAAGACGTAATTTTCAAAGCTAGGTGTGTGCAACAATTTTTTTAGGCATTTGCTTTAAGCAGTTTAGCCTTAGGACTAGATATATAAATACAACATACGAATTTTTGAAAAAAATCCCTAATAGGGATAAAAATAATGAATGATGTTTGAAAAAGCTCAGAAATTACTAAACTGATTTGGATGAATGTTAATATAGCGATAATTTGGTGATATATATATATACTTTATTGCCATAATCAGAGTTACAAAAAAAAGTAAAATATGTGGTTCACAAAGGTGGACTTATCTCTATTAGAGGTTTCTTCCAGCCAACCTGTGAGTGTCTACGGAATGCTACTTATAGTGAGAAACGTCAAAGCAACCAAAGTTGTTAAAGAAAATTATTTATAAGGCAAACATATATATACCATGAATATACATACAATACAATAAATAAATAAATAAATAAAATATATATATATATATATATATATATATATATATATATATATATATATATATATATATATATATATATACAAACATACATGTGATGCTATCAATAAATATATACGTAAGATGATGATGACAATGTGACATTTGTGACGAGTTGCCAACTATCGCCTGAAAATGTTGCTTCAGGCTACGTTTAAATGCATGAACAGACTGGCTCTGTTGAACTACTGAAGGCAGATGGTTCCACATTTGGGTAGCACGAAAGCTTGAGTTGAGCAGGAAGTTTGTGTTGCACTTAGGCAATTTAAGTGGGTCCGAATAGCATGGGCGTAGAGAACGTACCGCCGTTCTTACCGCCGGAAACATCTCTTTGCCGCGCCTATTAGTTATAAATAAAATATATACTACATAATTACTATATCATTATCGTGACATTACGTCGTGATGTTTACCAGTGACTCCTATGTAATGTTGCTAACGAAACATATACTCGTACATTATCGGCAGCTGGGCGCACAGCCAAGTGAACTGGTTTCGCGCGGCTGGATTGACGATTTACTCTGTGGAATTTAACTGATACTGCGAAGGAAGTCATGGCTGAGTTGTGTTATGGATCTTTAATGTTCGCTGGCTACTCTTCGTTCACCAGTAAATGGTCGACTAAGCAACTAGCGACTTATTCGTATGTTAAGCCGCCGATTTTCTGCTTCGTCCACGTGGATGTACAGTTCATCGATAGTTCATCGATACTCCACTCATATTGCTGTAATTCAGGATATAGCTTTGTGTATTATTAAAGTTTCTCGTTAAATGGACTACACACTCTAAAAGACTTACCTAATTGCTTTTGGTATTTCCACGATAAACCAAACAGCAAAAAATAGAGGCAAATAATATATTATATAACCTCAAAAATATATTGTTGTTGGATTTATTCCAGTGATTAATATTAAAAATGATATAACAGTTTGTTTTATTTTAGAGTAATAGTTTTTTATTTTAGTAGTATTATGTTGGTAGCAAGGGAACATGAAATTTTAATAAAATACACTTAGTACAGTAGGCTTAATTCTTTTCGAGCTACATAAATATAAAGTTAGCTGTAAACTACGACGTTCCAGTATCGCTACGAGCGCTCATAATTACCGTGTAATGCAGTACTACATAAGTGTGGCTACGGTCGGGAGCACGTGATTTGAGAGTACACGCTACGGAGAGAAACTGCTTCCGAGGTATTAATAAAACTGTGGGCAGTCGTAGGAAGTGGCTACGGCGATGCTGTGTCGCTACGGGAACCGCCGCTTGTCATTCCGCGCCATTGCTCGCGCTCTTATATAATTCTGAGAGTCACGCTGTTTCATTAACTTGCCGACGAAACGATTGTCTGTTTTTACTTCACAAATAATTCTTTCGTAACATGAAAAAATACCTAAATGTTGAAAAATGTTTCAGGCCTACAAATTATTGCAGCTTTTGTAAGGATTGTTGAAGTAGCTATTTTGAAATGAGTTCTCCGTTCTATTTTGGGGTTTTAATTCTTTTATTAATTACTATAATATTACAATGTTTTTTCGGATTTAATAATAATTTAATTGGCGCTCTTTTATGTGTCTACAATTAGATTCATGCTGATTAATTATCGATAACTTTGTAAACAAAACTTGAATATCGAATTTCATAATTTTTCCGTTACTAATCATTAACCGATGACAATACTAATCGTCACATACATAGGTATATAAATACACTAATAATACAATACTATGACTATTTCGGTGGTAGACTACCAGAAACAGGAGAGACAGAGGAATACTGGTCCAGTTGAACAATGTATAGTAAAAAGATACTACAGTAATGAAAGTTGTTGAAAATCCTGAACTTATTTTTATTTATTTTCTGTGTGAAATTTTGCGAGTGTCGAAACTGATACTTTATATAAGTTCTAAACTGTTATAAATTTTCATCCTATATAAAAAAGTCGAGAAACAATGAAGATAGTTACACAACATCCACATCTGACACTGACATCTGGCACATTAAAAATGCTGGTGATGCTGTTACAGTTACATTTAATAGACATTTTTTTTTTATTGCTAAAGTTGACAAACAAGCAGGCTGCCCACCTGATGGTAAGAGGTAACAGTCGCCTATAGTACATGTGGTTCCCACGAGATTGGCAGCAAATCTGCAAACCTCATAAGAACCACAGTGTACGTTGCCAACTTGTGACATAAGATGTAAAGTCATAGTACCCAGTAATTTCACTGCCTATCTTACCCTTCACGCCGGAACACAGCAAAGCGAACCCTGCTGTTTGGCGGCGGAAATAGGTAAGACGGAGGTACCCATGCAGACAACCCTGGTACAGAGTCTACCTCCTAGAGATTTTATTTATTACAATACTTCACCGATTTCAAGGTATAGCCATGTCTGAGTTCCAGTGAGACAGACCCGCTGTCTCCTGTTGGTGATGTATGTGTGATGCATGCGTTTATGCCATAGCCGTGGTTTTTTATATATATTTCTATCAAAAATATTTTGATTTGTATGTTCATTAGCCTAGATCCCATAACACCTTACAGTATTTACTTTAGCCTGATTGGTGTGAATGTAAAAAACATATATACTATTATCAATTATAAAACAAAACTAACATAGTTTTAGTAATCTGTGCAACACACTTTAACATAAACGAGAAATACAAAAGTAAATTATATAATTCATAGGAAATATAAGTTGACTGTCGGCTGGCGAGATGGTTTCGTAGCGGGATGCCTACTATGGCACTTATATCCACTCCGGAAATCGCTTTTGTGAGTTGTGGGTTCGACCAGGTTGAGGCGCCAGTGTGGCACTTGGTTGTGACGGGGTGACTCGGATTGTTAAAAGAAAGGCACCAATAGTCACTTAATATGTATGTTTAATAGTAGGTATAAATTAAAGGCACACTGTAACAATAAATCACATTACAAAATTAACACAATTACAGCTAATACGAAATACTTTAAATATATTGAGCTACTTACATAAGTGCCTTCGTAACGTTTTATAATATTAATTTATTATTACTCTGAGAGTTGTTATTATGTATATTAATATTTATTTTGTATTTTTGTTCAATTTCATATGATATGCTCAGCAAATAATGGTTCGAGTGATGTCAAAATTGTCAATAAGCTCACCCTTGACGTACACCTTTTAAAATGATCAAGGCAGCCAGCCAGGAGGCAAGGAGTAAAATATAGCGCCTTGTTACACAGTTATGGCGAAAAATCCTAAAATTCGATATTACGATCAATTTAACACAATAAAAAATAACAACAAGCATCATACGAGTATATGAAAACTGACTATTAAATGTTTGTACACAGATTAGCTTTAAAGATTAAGGAACAAAATTTCACTTTTACCACATCTGTGCCCGCAATTGAATGACGGACCTAGTAGACCTAGAATAGTAAAAAATTGAATATTATAAAATTTTATAAAGTTATACCAATATAACGATAAAGCACTTCAGGCAGTTCCATTCATCTCTGGTATTAATTTTCATTTTATTCGCTAAATGACATGACGATAACATCTTGGCTTCTATCGTCACGTACTATCAGCAAGATGACAGACAAGAGCTTCCCTGTTTTAGAGAAAACGTTCAATTTTGATCGTACAATTTGATTTATTCGTAGCAATGTTTGCTCTGGTTTGCAATGAAAAGCCTATCTAAAGTTCTATTAGAAAGCCGAGTAGGAAGAAAATGTCATAAAGTTGACAATGGCGGTAGATAGGCTGATTGTGCCGGTCGGCTGAAGGCTTCCGGCCATGGCAGGCTATCTTCCGCGCGCCAACACAATGGCCATCAAGATACCCTAATGACGACAAATAAGCTTTTAGTGTGACTTCGCTCGTATAATAGTTCACGTGTAATGTGATTCTGGTTTTTGATGGTTGAAGCCTTATAATAATTAACTCAGGATTTGTGTAGTTTTGCAGCCAGAATCTTAATAAACATGTTAGGATTAAAACGCCAAAGAAAAGAAAAGTATAAATTATTCAACAAATAGCTGGCTCATTTAGTTCATTATATTTTTAGAGTCGCATCTATAAGAACTATCACAAATATATATTTCTTTCTTATCTTAACCAATAATATGTAATAATAATTTAATTATATATTACTTTGTATATTTTTATTTCTTGTATTCATATTAATTAATTTATACGTCTGGTGATAGGAAAATTACGTTTTAACTAGGCAATAATTAAGTGACTAAAGTTTTATTTTATTTGCATGCCTCAAGGCTAAATATGGAATAGTTCACGATTTAATAAACTTTGTAACACCGCTGTACCACCTGTATTTGGATTTAAATGTGATTTGATTTTTAAATAACAATAATCTTATTGACTATGTTTATTTATTCTTTATTTTATTGCCATAGACCTCATGGTTAAGTCGGCCATTAATGAGTATGGTTAGTAGAATAGAAAATTCGATAATTATTTATCCTGTTATAAAAATAACATTTTGACATTGTGTGGCTCTGGAATTGTACATGTTTGTAGCAATGGCGTCTCGCATCGGTCTATAAATGCCCGAAATAAACTGGCTTCGAGAGTTGTAATACCAGGGAACTACACCACGAACAGTTTTCGAGGCTGTGACGAATAAGAGGAATGCATTTCAAGTGTTCCATTAAGCTAGTGAAAATACTGTATAAGAGGTAAATGTTTCGAAAAGTGTGCGTATTATCTCCTCTCGCCTCAAAGCCTACTTCTGTAATGTTTTCGAAACTTGACGTATTATCAACATCGGATACTTTTTATCTTTAATATGCCACCATATAGGCTTATGTAATAGTACAATACATATTCATACATAACTATTACTAAATATTATACATCATATTAATTGAAAAATTATGATCGAAAATGAAATATTTTTATCAACTTTTACTCGAGGCGAGTCAGTCTTTCAAAATTAAGTTCTTTACTCGCGTAAACTTTCGGGGGAAAAACATTGTAATTAAAAAAATTGGTTGTCTGTAGAACTCCGTCTACTGCCGATATTTGAACGTGACAACGTCTATTACATGGTATTTTTTTCTGGGTGCAATGAAATTATTTAAAATAAAGTAATGTATAACATTTATATTTTTATTATGTTGCCGTGTGGCGTCAGATCGGCCGTTACGCCGTTCGTGGACTCCGTGTGGCGTCAGATTCGGCCGTTACGGTGTTTTCGAGAATGACTCCACGCCGTACCAATTTAATAGACGTCACGTCATAAAAGTAAAATTTTTAATAATTACCAAAATAAATATTGTAAATTAAAAGTTTAAGTTTACTCTCACTGGAACGTAACACGCTCGTAGCAGAGTTCATCGTAGCGCCGCACCGTAGCGCAATATTCTCTTAAGTAATCTGGGAAAGGTTTCCGACCTCGCGAGTCTCTTTGAGACATCTGCCGAGCGCGTCTAATATCATGTGCTTTAAGACGCCACCCGTCTGGAATATTCCAATGGAGGCAAAAAGTTTTTCATTAATAATCAGCCTTCTTAAAATATACGAATTTTGGAATATTCACAATATGTATATATACTTATTAAACTTTGAGAGATACTGTGTTAATACAAAATAACGTATATAAAGTTATCAATAAATCTTTATATAATTGTTGCTTTGTAACACTAAGGATTGCCGCTCGCCCGTCCTTCGAATTGAGTCCCGTTATGTGCAATTCGAAAACCAGTCTATAAAATGGTTAACTCATTCAATCACCGTTTTAAGAACATTTGCTATTAATTTTAAGTTGTGTCTGGGCTGATGTAAATATTTTTTTATTCCACACCATCCTTTGTGCGTTAACCAATTTGGCTGAACTGTCACTTCGTCTCGAAACAATAATAAACGTGTTATTATAGTGATGTTACTAGAGACAAGATAGAACGAACACTGAAGTTAATATGGTGTCGGAAACGCGATTTAAGTATAATAACATCGACATTCTATGTAAAATACGTGAAATTTCGCTGAATTATACTTTTAACGAAATAAAGACACATATTAATTATTCAGTGCTAAACAGAAGGTGTAACAAATAAATGAAACAAGGTCGAGGTGTCAATTTAAGACTTGTTTAATTTGTATTTGCAAATATTCACATGTATTATAATAATAAGCACAACGACTGGGACATTAATTTAAGTACAATAATAGCCTTTACATGAACTTCTGACATTTGGCGAGCGATTGTGTGCCGTGCAGATGCCGGGCACGTACTTGGAGTCTTCCAGCGGTGTTGTGGCGCCTGCTAATCAGTTTGTCTGGTCTTAACTGTCTATTATTGTTCTTAAAGTTTTTCTTAAGGCGTGTAACTGTAAAGTGTTCAATTTATAAAAATCTGGGATACAAACAAAGACAATGATTAAATATACTCGGTGATATGTGATTCATTATTATCAGACATAGGCTAACTCCAATGATTTCCACGCTGGTCGGTCCTGTGCTGCTGATATCCAGTGCCTTCATGGGGATCCTCACGAAATCGTCGAAATAATCATCGTATATGCCCTTATGAGAGGCCTACCAACGCTACAGTGTCTGGCTAACGCCTGCCACTCCAGGACCTTTCCGCCCTAGCGGGCATCAGTCGGTTCGCAATTCTTCATGCTATGTCGATGACAGATTCAAGCACCAGCGCCAAAGCCACAGCGCACATTACTTATTTTATTACAAAAATCAAAATCAAAATAATATTTATTCAATATAGACCTTTACAGGCACTTATTGACATCAACAAACAAAACAAAAAAAAGCTTAAATAAAAAAAAAAACATAAACCTTTTCCGTACGTACGAATAAGGAAAAAAAAAAGAAAAAATATATTGACTCGACACCTGTTCGGAAATTGGGAGAGCCTTCTCGAAAAGAACAGGCAAGAAACTCTGAAGGTCTATTTTTTATCTCCTCTTTTCAATGTTAATAATTATAATAATATAATATAAAAATACAATATAGTATAAGATACAATCATACCTAATACGATTACGGTCGTATGTATGTTTACATACACATATAAAATAATACAATATTATAAATAATGTTGTTACCAAACATGGCTCTATGAATAGTATCCCTATTCCCAAATAGTGTGATCATTTAGATAATCACTTACTTTATAATAACCTTTACTCATGAGTGTCTTTTTGATATGGATTTTAAATTTATATAAAGGCAAATCAATGACACCTTGCGGAAGTTTGTTAAACATAGATAAACATTTCCCCAAGAACGAACAGCTAGTTTTATGTAGTTTTAGTCTGAACATTGGAACGGCAAGTTTATTTTTGTTTCTAGTATTCACATTATGTAGATCACTGTTTTTATTGAATTTATTATAGTTTCTATATACAAAAACTAAATTATCATATATATATTGACTAATTAAAGTGAAAATATTAATTTCTTTGAACAATTCTTTTTAGGGATTCTCTAGCCCGTAAACAGTAAATAGCATGAATCGCTCTTTTTTGTAAAAGGAAAATACTTTCAATGTTAGCCACTGATCCCCATAGCAGTAGTCCATAGGACATAACACTATGAAAGTAGCTGAAATAAACAATTCTTGCCGTTCCAACATTAGTTAAAAGTCTAATCATTTTTACTGCGTACGCCGCTGAACTAAGTTTGATTGCCAAAGTTTCAATATGTGGATCCCACTGTACTCGTGAATCTAACGTAATGCCTAAGAATTTAGTATTATTTACCAAGTCAATGACATCACCATTCATATTTAAACGAGTTTCAACCTGCCTTACATTGGGCAAAGAGAATTTGATACATTTTGTTTTCTTAGAATTTAAAGACAAATTATTAGTTGTGAACCAATACAGAACTCTCGAAAGAGCACTATTTACATCGTCATAACATTCCTTTTGTCTATCAACTTTGAATAGTAAAGAAGTATCATCTGCAAACAATACTGTAAATTATAAACGCACCTGACCTAAACGTGTTAGTAGCATAGAGAGAGAATGTTTGTTTGTTTCACTTTGTTTCCAATACTTCCCCTGCATGAGACGCTTTGTGGGCCTTCCTAAGATGAGCAGAAGATTTGATGGCCGCAGAAAAGCGCTAGATGCTGGCAGCGCAGAACCGACCGGTGTAGAGATCCTTGGGAGTGGGCTATACTCAGTTGTGCATATATTGGTATAAATGATGACTATTATAAAATAGATTTAGAATCAAGGTTTTTGTAACTACACAAAAAGTATTGACTGTACTTTGTCTATAGTTGTGGCTAAGCGGTTATCGTCGGGGAACACAGGCACGCAGTAATGTATACCAAATAATATACACAAAATTTCATTGCTGGAGTTAGAAGTAGTCAAGTTGGAGTCTCCGTGCAGCCTCTGCAAGGTTGAGGTAGGTATTGTTTGCGAATCTGTACGTCAAGTTAATTATATTCGTTAAGTGTCTAATCTAGTGAAGTGTAAAATTTCTTGTAAAAGAGTCTAAATAAAAGCATAAACTGGTAAAATTTAATCGCAAGTAGTTATTACTCAACATAGCTACCTGTGCAATTCTTATTCAAACTTCTAGCGGTACCTATAAAAAGTTTTGCCGAACACGCTCTTGAAAACAGACGGTAATTTCTGTCACTATTAAAAAAATCTAAGCTATTTCGCTTAAGGAAAATAATATACTGGCGGAGTCACATTTATGCAATCCTAAGATTGGATTTTTACTATGAAATATAAATATAATATATACGGAATATAACACTATAGAGGATGATGACAAATCTATCAAACTTCACCCTTTTAGATGTTAAAGATATATTCCATAGTGAGTAGGAAAATTGTTTCTTTTTTAATCCTTAATGACATATGTATTATAATGAAAAACTGGAATAAATCAATCTACTATATGTGTTTTTTTATTAGTATATTTTCCTCCACGAACTCATAGCCCGTGCTTTTATTTGATTGTCCTTATTTAGACACTTTAGCACTTCACTTAAATAAATAAATTATGAGCTAAATTGCAGGTTTCTGGCTATGAAATTGATATTGTTTTTTTTTACAAGGTTTGGTTTAACTTCTGTAACTAATGGTTTCAATTTTTAAACCAAGAATGATTCGTATCTATTCGAGTTATAACAACAAGATTAATATAAGATTAATTTAGATCTGTGTCACACTTTTTTTTTTTTGTTTCCCTGAGGAGAATGCATTAAATTGCATACCCCGGCTGTGGCGAGCCGGCGGTTATGTGGGGCTCTCCTCCCCAGAAGGGGGAGGCTTACCCACTAAAAACCTCAGGGATGGCCTTCCTCAGGCATGAAGGGAGCCCCCGGGAACTTACCAAGCTACTTCCGGGAACCCCCAGCCTCCGCTCCCCCGTCGATACAGGGGAGCCCTCCTCGGGGGTGGCTACACTATCTCCCCCGGTCTCCTCCACCGACGACGCCCCCCGGCCACGGAAGGGGCGTGGTCCATCCCGGATCGCCGTAGCGGTCGCGACTTCCTCGCGCCCGCCGGCGACCCGCGAGATCTGTGTCACACTTGTCTTGGAATTGTATATTATATGACTTAAACCAAGCAACCTCATGACCACATTATCTGTAAACTTGCTTCCCTTGCACGCATTTATTACTTGTTGTCTACTTGTTCGATGGCCACAAATAATCTGTGTGAGCGCAGTCAGTGTGTGAAGATTGGTAAGGTAATCAGTGTTGATCAAAACAACATGGAATTTGGCATTCCTCAGGGAAGTATCCTCGGTCCGACACTATTCCTAATTTATATAAATGACCTTTTAAACATTAATATAAAATGCGGAAAAATCGTATCTTATGCCGATGACACAGCCCTAGTATTTACTGCGCAAACAATCGCAGAGTTATATTCTAATTCACAGCAAGGTTTTAATGCTGTAAATAATTGGCTTCGTACTAATTCATTAACATTAAATGCTGACAAAACAAAATATATTCACTTCGACATGCGAAATCATCATAACAATCAAGATCGCCCAAACATATATGCACATCTATGTAATAACATCGCAGTCAACACCTGTAACTGTCCCACTATTCAAAAATCACGTAGTGTGAAATATCTCGGTATTTTTACAAGCTTTTATTTACTTTCACCTGTCCCGTTGTCTGTCGTTCTGTAATCAAATCTTGCAACTTTTTGATCCACTTCCCGGTTTTCGATTGAGCTGAAATTTGGTATACACGTTAAGTTCGGATGACAATGCATGGTTAACTGTGTGACGTCATTCTAAATCCAACATGGCGGCGTATCCAATATAGCGGACCAATTATTTTTAATGCACTCCTACAATATGGGTATCAAATAAAAGGGCTTGCCAAGAATAACTAGAAAAATAATGTGACGTCATTCTAAATCCAACATGGCGGCGTATCCAATATGGCGGACCAATTATTTTTAATGCACTCCTACAATATGGGTATCAAATAAAAGTGCTTGCCAAGAATAACTAGAAAAAAATTATGTGACGTCATTCTAAATCCAACATGGCGGCGAATCCAATATGGCGGACCAATTATTTTTAATGCACTCCTACAATATGGTTATCAAATAAAAGGGCTTGCCAAGAATAACTAGAAAAAAATCATGTTACGTCACTCTTAATCCAATACGGCGGAACACCGAAAATGGCGGATAATTTTCTTTTATTCGTTCCTACAATATGGGTATCAAATGAAAGGGCTTGTTCTCAGCAAGCCTGTAGAGGTAGTAAAAAGTTAAAAATAAAATTAAAGAAAAAAAACCTTTTTAAAAACAAGCTTTTATTCTTTGTTTATAAAATGAACTAAAAAGTTAAAAATAAAACTCCCCCCTCTTTATCATAGTTCCCATTTATAAATAATAATAATAATAATAATATTTATATAATTGTGATAGCTTGAGGAAAATGTTGTGTTGTATTAAATGTAACACGCTTTTATTTATAAATGGGGACTATGATAAAGAGGGGGGACGAGATTGAATAATTATGTATGGTGAAAAGTTTTAGTGTTAATAATTTATTTTTAATTTTTTAGTTCATTTTATTTTTAACTTTTTAGTTCATTTTATAAACAAATAATTTCTTGATGAGACACTCTCTTTTAGACTTCACGTAGAAAATTTAGTTAACCGAGTTCGTAAGTTAATGTATATTTTAAAAAAACTTTGATCCATTGCAGGCGAAAAATTAGTAAAACAAGTCTACCTAGTTCTATGCCAGTCTATAATCCAATACTGCATCACTACTTGGGGTGGAGCACTAAAAACTATTCTACTTCCTTTGGAAAGAGCTCAGCGAGCGATTTTAAAAATATATAATTTTCTTCCCTTTTACTACCCTACGCATTTATTATATGAACAGTGCAATGTGTTGACTGTCCGCCAGCTTTTTATAATGCACTCAGTATTAAAACAATATACTGCTCTTGCCTATAATGTAAATATTAATAGTATAAGGCGGAAAGATATCGTCTGCTATAGGAATTTTACCTCAAAATATAAATTTACAAATAGATTTTCTTCATTTCTTGGTCCTTTTCTTTATAATAAGTTAAATAGAGTTTTAAAAATATATGATTTAATTTACTATAATTGTAAACAAATCCTGTACAACCTCATTCAAAACTTAACTTACGAAGAGACAGAAGAGTTACTTGCAGTCTGTAAATAAATATTATGTTCTCGATATTTTCTATCAAGTAGTTTATTTATCACTTAGATATAACAAACTTAGATATAAGCATATAAATAGTGCGCTACTATTATATTACTCAGATTAGGTTAATTACTTAGTCATCACTAGGTATAATTATTATGAAACTTATCAAGGTTTATTGTGATTAAACATTGTAGTTTGCAATTTAGCATGTAAGCATTTATTCGCCTGAAACACAGGTTTAACCTAGTTCAGGTATTTTAATATTTACTATATTTTTATTTATATCAAAGATCTTTGTATATGTACATGACCAATGTTAAAAATAAATAAATTATTATTATTATTATATTATATATTAATCACAACTAAGCAAACAAGAATTAAAGCAGCGATCGAAGAGATTTAATCAGAAACAAATGGAAACGAACTTATCAACGTAAACGGAGGCTTTTTCCGTAACGAAACTTTGTCAAGGCAGAGTATCATTAATTTTAGAGCGGCGTGCTGTAGCCGTTGACTTAGCAAGAGAAACGATTGCGAAGAAGGCTGCGAACTCAAACAAGACGCGATGTTCACCCCCTCCCTTCCTCGGAATACTAATTTGTTTGACTTCGCGAATTTACACTGGCGCCGTGGCAGGTTATATAACTTCTGTGACAATAGCCTTAAAATAAATAATCGATTCCGCAGCTTTGTTTCCAGATAAAGCGTCTAGTGAGATTGCTAATATAGAGTCTAAGTTTAAATTGTATGTCCAGTCTATTCAGCCAGAGGTAAATATTATATCAGAGTGTTATCGCAAATGTAGAGTTCGGATGGATAATTATATTTGTGAAGAACAAAAGAAACAAAAAAGATTCAATAGTAATAAGCTGTAAATCTATACTAATATTATAAAGAAGTAAAGTTTGTGTGTTTGTAAATTGTAAGGGGTAATCTCGGGATCTACTGAACCGATTTTAAAAATTCTTTCACCAATAGAAAGCCACATTATTGCGGAGTGTCATCATCATCATCGATTTTAAAAATTCTTTCACCAATAGAAAGCCGCATTATTGTTGAGTGTCATCATCATCATCATCATCATCATCATCATCATCATCATCATCATCATCATCATCATCATCATCATCATCAGCGGACGGCGCGCGATGGCTTCGGGTTTAATTCAGTTCGCTTTCGTGCTCGCTTCGGGGATTATTAATATTATGCCCAACGAAGTGGGCGCGGGTCAGCTAGTGATATTATATAAACCATTACAGGTTGCTACATATTAATAAAAAACAGAAAGTAATAAAAAAGTACTAATTAAATCAAACATCACACGAAGCAAGCAAGTCAGGTCGTGTACACAGGCTAACGTAGGTAACAACTTTACCATAGGTGTCCTTGTGGTCCCTCTCACAAATCCATTCTGTATACATTATGCGATTACATTTATTAAGGAATATCCAATTCAAAATCTAGTCACGCATTAATAATAATATACATGCAAATTTTTGAGAAGCCAGAATCAATTTTGCTAACTCGAAAACAGTTTTTGATAGTGTTCTATTGTCAAAAATAAAATTATCTTTGTTCAATATATTTTTTAAAGGCACTTATTGACGTCAACAAATATATGAGCACAAAAAATGTTAAGAGAAATATAACTTTGTACATAGATACGAGGAAAGAATTTGGGTATTGTACACTTGTTTGGAAATTTTATATTAATCAAATGATCACTAAATAACATTATCAAATTCAAATACAATGTTGATTAATGTGCTATACATATACGATGATACTGGAACACGACAAATCTAGAACATTAACAGTATTAAAATTATAGGAATAAGTAGGTGATTAAAATGAGTTGCGCAATTCAGCTTAGAATAAAAATAAACAGTAATCGAATTTATACGTAATATTAGATCAAAAAATAGAAAGAAAATGAGCCACGAATGGTCCGTGAAATATAAATTAATTAAAAAAGTACGAGCTTTTATACGGTACACGACGAATCTGGAACAACAAATCAGCAATTTCGATTTTTTATCAATCACCATAATACATTTTTTGTCAAATCTCATTTATGGTTGCGTTGCCTTACGATATAATGAAAAATGTTATTCTATTTTGACTTGTCGTCAAAAAGTGTAATTCATCATGTCATTATGTTCGACATAAATATAGATATGAACACTCATAAGCTTTGCAAAATATTAAAACGGCACATTAGGCGTGGCGGAGCTAACGCTGCGACAGAAATATTTTATGGGTTCTGCTAACGTATCGGCGCCATAATTCAGAGCGGCCATAACAATAAAAATTTCAAGGCATCGCTCTAAATATGCCAGCTAAGTTCTGCATGGGAACAGGGGATGGGGAGGAACTGCCCCGTCAACTGTTGCCGTAATCATTTTAAAACCTTTAACGAACTATATATCGTTCACGCAAAACTTGACACATTATATAATTCCAATTTATTTTTATTATTATGGGATGACAAAGTAGAAACTGAGTAAAATTAAATTAAACTTACTTAATAAATCATTTCAAGGAATAACTTTTTTATATAATTTATTAATTTTATATAATTTTTAATCAATCTTTATTTCAATTTAACATTTATCAATTTATTAATCTAAATTTAATTCCATCGATTTTTATTATTCAAAATATTTTTTTTTTAACTATGTTGTGAATATGCATTATTACCGGGTGCACGATGTTGTCTCTTTAATAAAAAAGCCATATAAGCCTACGCTAATACCCGCGTTATCGTAGTCAAATTGAACGGATCGATCATCGTAGTGAATTATAAAGACACACACAAATTCTCATACTCGCCCATACGCACACACACGCACACGTACATACATACACATGAACACACACATATAAGTTTATAAACAAAGGCAAATATTACAATTAATTTATTTTCTTTTGTACTAAATGTTACACACTTACCCTACGTTTTTATATGTAGTACTCAAGATAGCAAAGTAAGTTTTTGTAATTGGCTTATGTACAGACATATTTTTTTGTATAATTGTAATATGAATTTAAGCTGTAGAAACTATGTTAATGATAAATAAATAAATAAACTTTAATACAAACGCAACACATAAATCGAACAAGATAGCGCGTAAAGATAGAAAAATGTCAAAATGAGCCACTTATCGCTATGGGAAAAATTACGGAGATTATTTTAAATAGAGATTGGCTGAAATGGTGTAACGCCACAAATATATATGGTGATGTTGTTAATTTGAGAACACCGTGGGGAAAAAACTATTTCCAAGCTTCGTTGATCAACATTTGCCTTAGAATATTGCACGGTCAACATTAGTCAGGAAATAAATTATTCTTACAACCAATCCTTATATTAGTTAATAATTACTCAAATGATAACAATCTATAAGTTTAATTTATATGAATTAATAGTTGCATTATTTGTCGACAAAGCTTTATTTATTTAGTGTAGTAAATGCTACAATAGCTATTAACACTTAGAAGTAACACTTAACTAATTGTATAAAAGAAACAAGTTGAGCTCTAATTTTTGTTGGTGATGACAGCTTAAAATTACCTCTATTAAATATATACCTATATTTGATAGAAATATATATATATATATATATATATATATATATTATCAAGCATGACTAAAGCACAAATGCGTTCATCACACAAAAATCTGCCCCCACCGGCATTCAAACCCGGGATCTCAGAGATGGCGACATCTAGAAACCACTCGACTACAAAGGTCGTTAATATAATATAATATCAGGTGATAATAGCTTATAATAAAAATAAAATAATGGGAACAGATCTTGGTGTTTTTTTTTCAATACAAAGACTTCCACCAATGACGTTATTTTGTTTATATTTTAAACTAGCTGACCCGTGCCCATTTCGTTGGGCATAATACTAATATCCCCGAAGCGAGCACGAACGGAACCGAATTAAACCCGAAGCCATCGCGCTCCGTACGCTACCCGTTTTTTCACCCATTTACTTTGCAAAACGGACTACCACGTAAAAGCCTTTTTATTTTTCGGATTTTAATATAACCTATGACACTCAGCAACATTGTGTCTTTCTATTGGTGAAAAAAAAATTAAAATCGGTTCAGTAGACCCCGAGATTACCCTTTACAATTTACAAACACACAAACTTTACTTCTTTATAATATTAGTATAGATACGTAGTATCGCTATTTTTTTTATTTTATTTATGAAGAATATCTGAAGTCACAGATAAAAAATCTGTGCAGCTTGCCCTGCATGCTGCTTACATTTAGCTGGCGTTTTCAATTACAATCCAATTACAATTATATCACTAGACGATATACAATTTATCAGATATAAATGTACATTTTATTGTCTGTATGTTGTATGTTAATTGTGTACAGTCATCGAGCTTTTACAACCATGTTTCTTGCAAATAAATCCGATGTTAAAAATAAAGTCACGATTCATCGCAGGTCGTTTTTTCGTGATGACCAACCAGTTAATGTTAGAAGCTCATTAACTTTGCTGCACATCAATCATCTGGCTCAAGCGATACATATCTCCGGTGCGGTGATGCAACGCATACTTATCATTTAATGATACACTAATAAAATTTTGGACCGTCAAGCTTACTTGTGGCTCATACAAGTAAGCCTAACGGTCCAAAATTTTATTAATATACTAGCTTTTGCCCGCGACTTCGTCCGCGTGGAATAGTGACTTCCGGCAGATTTTTGGTTTTTCCCACATAGTTCCCGTTCTTGCGGGATTTTCGGAATGGTCGAGTTTCCGCAGAATTTTTAGTATTATTATGTTGATACAACTTAAACAAATTATTTCGACCAAATTTGGTACCATAAAAACGGTCATTGTGACTAAACCTTAAAAGATAGACATATGCCGTCGCGGACTTTTTTTTAGATCATGTATAGAGGAATAATTCTTTCATACATATTTTTTGTGTATCTTGAACCGTTTTCGCAGCGCACGCAAAGAAAGCCTTCAAAAATGAATAATTTTCCCCGTTTTTTACACATTTACCGCTCTGTCTTTGCTCCTATTGGTCATAGCGTAATGTTATTTAGCCTATAGCCTTCCTCGATAAATGGACTATCCAACAAAAAAAGAATTATTCAAATCGCACCAGTAGTTTCGGAGATTAGCGCGTTCAAACAAACAAACAAACAAACTCTTCAGCTTTATTATATTAGTATAGATTAGTATAGATTCGTGTGAATTAACTGAAAACAGCTGGACCGTTTTGGGTGATACATTATTTTCACCACGAGAAAATGTCTTATTTTCTATCAGAAAATCCAATATAAGGCAGAATGGCCTAAATCAACAACGCTGGCCATGTGTGGGTAGATCGACTTCACACACACTTTTAACGATGTTTTTAGTGACATATTGACAAACAAGCAACCCACCAGATGATAAGTACTTATATTCGCCTATAGAACATGCGGAAGAGAAACCACCACGACACGTTCTCATGAAGTGCAAAAGCGTGGACGAACAACGGACAAATCTTCGCCAACTTCTTCAACATGTAGAAGCCACAAACGGCTTCTGGTATTCCAGAAGCTTTGAAATAGAATAAGAAAGAAGTAATCCAGCACAGCACGTACATTTGTCCAATCTGGGAGAGCCATGCTTCGGCACGAATTGGGCCGGCTCGACCGGAGTGATACCACGGCCTCACAGAAAACCGGCATAAAATAGCGCTTGCGCTGTGTTTCGCCATGTGAGTGAGGGTACCGGAAGGCCAACCGCCCCTGCCCCCCTCTGGTGTTGGGCATGGGTTATCGCTTACCATCAGGTGATCCGTTCGCTCGTTTGCTGCCCTATCCTATAAAAAAAAGAAAATCATTGCTTAGTGCGAGATAAAGTCCAGCTAAACTCACTTGCGATGCCTGTGAGGTTTTCAGCATATCTATAATCCTCACAAAAACCACATTGTATATTGCCAACATATAAGGTGTTAAACAATATAGTAGGCTTGTGCCCCTAGGTGGGAACAAGTATGAGCTGTGATGATGATGAAAACAATGCATATCAATCTTGGAATTCTCCCATTTTTACAGGCCAAGTGAAGTTCAAATTTTAGGATCGCATTCCATTATTTTCGCTGCCATGAGTTGACTGGAAGACCACCATTTGTAAGCTTAATTTGATAATATATATTTTACTCACTGTGCAATAATGTTTAAACATAATGTATGTTTATTTATTACCACTTAACATGTCAGGTGTGCCATGAAATTTCTTGAGTAAGCGCAAAGAATAATCTTTTTACCGTTTCGTCACTTATAGCATTATAAAGGTCTACCAACACTTAATTTATACAGGCCACAGTATCACGCTTAGAGTCTTAAAGCTATGGAACAGGCAGATTAATTGTTTTGAACAAAACATCGATTTGGCTCCCATTTTCTGCACGCAATGTGGGAGCTCCCCGGCAACTCCGAGCGACAGTTCGACACAAAGCGTATCCATAAAGCCAGATGATTATCGAAAATAAACTATTCTTGTGTAATATCAGTAACGGCATATAATGTATCCTTTGGCGATCAATCAAGGCCGTGATTCAGCAGTATATATACTATACACTTTATATATGTCAGTGCGAGCGAGGTGGCGGCGATGTCGTGACTGCCTGCACCAGAATGGCGAGTTTCCAGCGAGGTTCTGCGATTCCAGTTCTTCCTTGCGCATTCAAACTACACCTGTAGTATCAGCACACACCTTGGCTAAAATTCCAGCGAGAATAAACTCAGTTTGCATCCCATTTTTTGTCTTCAATCAGGTCAGTAGATCACGTTGGCAGCACTTGTAGTTATCTGTTAGTGGTATGCGCCAACATCCTTATGATATAGGTACGTGTATCAAACCATAAAAAATAATATTAGAAATGTAAATAGGATAACTATGTACCAGGAGACCGAAGTGATCTACATAATGTGAATACTAGAAACAAAAATAAACTTGCCGTTCCAATGTTCAGACTCCATAAAACTAGCTGTTCGTTCTTGGGGAAATGTATATCTATGTTTAACAAACTTCCGCAAAGTGTCATTGATTTGCCTTTATATAAATTTAAAATCCATATCAAAAAGACACTCATGAGTAAAGGTAAATAAAGTAAGTGACTATCTAAATGATCACAGTATTTGGGAATAGGGACACTATTCATAGAGCCATGTTTGGTAACAACATTATTTATAATATTGTATTATTTTTATATGTGTATGTAAACATACATACGACTGTAATCGTATTAGGTATGATTGTATCTTATATTATATTGTATTTTTATATTATATTATTATTATTATTAACATTGAAAAGAGGAGATAAAAAATAGACCTTCCGAGTTTCTTGCCTGTTCTTCTCGAGAAGGCTCTCCCAATTTCCAAACAGGTGTCGAGTCAATATTTTTTCTTTTTTTTTTTCCTTATTCGTACGCACGGACAAGGTTTTTGTTTTATTTTTTAAGCTTTTTTTTTGTTTTGTTTGTTGTCGTCAATAAGTGCCTGTAAAGGTCTATGTTGAATAAATATTATTTTGATTTTGATTTTGAAGATGTATACAATTTTTTCCAAATATTTACGTTGATATATCTATCGAGCTGATTTGCTCAGAATGAAAGCTATTGCCTATTTATTTTTACCGTTATCACTTAGAGATTTCAACTAGTTTTACTTGACCGAATACCCCAGCTTACCTGAGCTATATTGGCGGTTCTCTAACCACAAATTATTTATCCTTCTTCATGAAAGCTCTAGGGTTTAGGGTTTCCTGCCATGCATGCTTTCGAAATTTAAACTTTATATGGCCAGGTAAAGGACACTACTACGACGACGGTACGTTAATCACCTTAACTTAGCCTAACCGTCAGTGATCGGTTCGGTTTTTCAGTTTTAATTACTATTTCATTCAACAAGGTCCACAGTCATGCAATCCTGGTACTGCCTGAATATTAACTTCCCTCCAATCATCAGACGTGCGCCCCGAATAATAGGCCAGACATTAAAGCCTGAAACCCGAAAGAAATTAGTAACTCGCTAAAATTTTGAGGGGTCATTAAGGAAGGTGAAATACCTTACCGTGTGATTTTGCAGCGCTCTGGGGTGTACGGAAAGGTTCAGCGTGTAACTAATTTATTATCCTTTTTAATTTTTAACAATTTTTACTATTTTTTAATAATAAACAATGTTCCGTACATTGCAAAACGCTGCAAAATTAATACACGTTACAAAACAATGAAAACAACCTAATTCCAAATTTGCAGCGTGTTACTAATTTTTTACCCTTGTTATTAACAAATTTTACCTTTTTTTAATAATAAACAATGTTCCGTACATTGCAAAACGCTGCAAAATTAATAGACGTTACAAAACAATGAGAACAACCTAATTCTAAGTTTGCAGCGTGTTACTAATTTTTTAGACAATGTTATTAACAAAAATCACTTTTCATCCCTTTCAACCCTTTCCGTACACCCCAGAGCGCTGCAAAATCACACGGTAAGGTATTTCACCTTCCTTAATGACCCCTCAAAATTTTAGCGAGTTACTAATTTCTTTCGGGTTTCAGGCTTTAATGAATGGCCTATAAGTTGGTTCAAGTGCATACGGGCGTGAGGCAGCTCCGTTGGATATTTTATACTAGCTTCCGCCCGCGGCTTCGCCCGCGTGAAATTAGTTTTTATCAATCCTGGTCCCTTATGTCTAAGAGACTCTTACAGGGGCCAACGTCACGTTGTGTACAAAACTATTTTGTTTGTTTTGTTTCTTATGACATGATATTTGACGAACTTGCATACTAACTTTCAACCCTTATTTCACCCCCTAGCTGGTCGAAATTTTAAAAATGCTAGAATAAATGTTTAATGATTTCTTATTAAGCGCTTAAATATAAAGTTTCATGGTTTTATCTTATAAAATTAAGAAATTCCATACAAACCCCTTGATCCCTTTTTTCGAAATAAAAAGTAGCCTATGTTCTGTCTCAGGGTCTTAAGATTGTCTGTACCAAATTTCATCAAAATCGGTTGCGAAGTTCAAGCGGGAAAGCGTAACAGACAGACAGACATACTTTCGCATTTATAATATTAGTTGGGATTTTACGTTTTAAAGTTGTAATAATATCTATTGAATTTATTGTCTTATTCGATGAAAAAAAAACATATTCGTATATTAATGAAATTTGTCTACAAATGACTCTTCTAATATCTTTTTGAATATACGTTATAAACTAAACAAAAGGTGTTGATGTATTCAAATACATGAATATGTTATTAAAGTTGAAAACAAATTCAAATGAGACTCGCGTGTGGCTCCGGCAGGCGATGTTAAATTTTAATTATTGTTTATAAGTTATATATCTTATTTGATGAGTACTCTACTTAATTTAAATCGCAAATAGCCTTTCTAAAAGCTTTCCACTCCTATTTACTCCAATTCCCATTTATTTTATATGACATACGTAACATGATATAGAAAAATCTCTCGTTAAATGTAAATTTATGGTAAACTAGCTTTCTGCCCGCGGTTTCGCCCGCGTGGATTTCGGGATTGGGTCTATAGAGGGTTAAGGCTTTTGCCCACGGCTACATATGCGCGGAAGTCGGTTTATGGCGCGAAGGTTTCATCGCGCTTCCCATGGGACTATCCGTTTTTCCGAGATAAAAAATACCGCAAAACCTTGCTCGAGAATCACTCTATTTATTGATGAAAACCGCATGAAAATCTGTGTAGTAGTTTTTGAGCGAAGCCTTTATTGCGCATCCTGTGGGATCTGTCGATTTTTCCGGGATATAAAGTACCCTATTATTTAATCCGGACTTTTATCTTTACGTCTGCAAACTTTTAAAGCAATCGGTTCAGTAGTTACGGCGTGAAAGCGGAACAAACAAACAAACTCACTTTCCGATTTATAATATTAGTAAGGATTTATGGGTTGGCTACACACACTCACTTATGATGAAGCAGACGACTTAATGCCTTCTACTTCAAATTCAAAATCATTTATTCAGTCTAGGCTGTTACAAGCACTTGTGAAAGTCTCGGCGCTCGGAGGCCCACGCGGGGCACTCCGCCAGCGTGTGCTGGGCCGAGTCGAGGTCGGATGCGCAGTGGTGGCAATGTGTCGATCCCTCCCGTCCTATTCGACACAGATACTCACCGAAGCAGCCGTGCCCGGTGAGTATCTGAGTCAATCGGTAGGTGACCTCCTCCTTCCCGTGGAGCCAAGCTGCGAGGTGCGGGAGTACGGCACCGACGGCCCGCTGGCGCGCGCAGATCCTTAGTTCGAGCTGCGCACGCCAGGCCGCCACAATCCGTCGGTGCCACTCCCGCTTAGGCACTTCGTGCGCGGGTTCCAGGGCGCTCCCCCCATCGCCCCCCCGGTCGACACGCCGCGACGCATACGTATACATGGCGGCCAGGATGTCGAATGGGGGGGACGCCCTTGTACCCTTACTAGAGTACTTATATTGTGTCATGCTTCCACACAATCAACACACACACACACATACATATACACGCTCACGCACGATATACAAATGAAATAATTGTCAAAATTGACAAGTTTTAATTTCTCTTATTATAATCTCTGACTTATGTTAGATTTTCCTTTCTATTTTCGAAGATCTATCTAGTCGAGTAGTTAGTATACCGGTTTCAAGGTGTTACAATCTCTGCGGTCCCGGGTTCGAATCCCGATGAGGGCAGATGTCTGAATGCGTGATGAATTTGTACCTTACTCATGGTTGTTGATATATATTACTATCAAATATATTTATATATGTGTCATTTATGTAAGTCTATCTGTTACCCTAGATAGATAGATAGATAAGAAGTTTATTTGTTGCAACACACACATTTATACAAATTACATGGAGTAGGTACAAAGTACAACGATCAGACATGAGAAAATGTTAGTAATGAACGTGTGTGCAGCAGCAACATGGGTCTAGGCTCGGTGTGCGATGCCTGACGACAAAAGCACCGATTTTCAGCCGTCACCCAGAGGTAGAACGCGGGCACCAGTAACTGCGCTCTATAGACTAGGAATAGAATAATATATGTGTGTGTGTGTGTGTAATAGGGAGAGAGAGAGATAGTTGAGCAATCTTGTTACATATGTATATATCTTAAATATTTGTGCATTAACAGTGTTCAAGCTATAGTTGTTCTTTAAGGAAATTAATATATATAACAAGTAAGTGAATAAAAATAAGAATATATTAATAGTAATAATAAAAATAAATAGTAATAATAAAATAAAATAAACAGACGAAGACTCAGACCACCACCGCACCGGGATTCATACTACCACCAAGTCGGAAGACCTAATTTCTGTATTGCAAGTAAGTGTGAACGTAAACGTAGTTTAAAATACTTTTAGAGGTTAAGTTCCGAATCGGCGGCGGCAAGTCGTTCCAGCACTTGGTGGCTTGGAATTTAAAACTGCCCCGGAATGCTGCTGTGCGATAATGAGAACTTACGAACGGCAGCCGAAGCGGTCTAAGTCCATACCTATCATTGGGAGTTGCGCATTTGAGCTTCTCAAACAAGTATTGAGGCCGCTTGTACTTTTTTAAATCAAAAACGAGACACAAGAGGTTCATTAGTCTACGCTTCTCTATCTTTAGGATTGATGCAGCATTAAGATAAGGCGAAATATGAGATCGTGGAGGCACGTAGAAGCAAAATCTGCAACAAGCATTTTGAACCCGTTGAATCAACTTTTGCGTTCTTGAGAGCAAACGAGGACCCACCACAATGTCCCCGTAACTAAGCCTAGAGAGAATCAGCGACTCACACAGCGTTG
Organism: Scirpophaga incertulas; assembly: GCA_036419045.1. Classification (NCBI taxonomy): domain Eukaryota; kingdom Metazoa; phylum Arthropoda; class Insecta; order Lepidoptera; family Crambidae; genus Scirpophaga; species Scirpophaga incertulas. The sequence continues at coordinate 26,306,243 of CM071638.1, read as the reverse complement.
CGCGCGACTTTAAACTTAGATACTTTCGTATCTTATATAGCACCTTTAAACGATACATGCAGCCCTTAACAACACCCAACACATGAGACTCAAAACGCAACTGTTCGTCAAAAAATTATCCCCAGGTTTCTAGCAGATCTAATAACATAAGCCTTCAGAGCTTACTTTGGAATAGGCTAATAGGTGTAAGTGTAAAAAATATTTATTATACACGCCTGCGGGACTCAAGATACAGGCTATTGTCTAATTTGAGTGCCGGTAGCACCTAAAGACCCATACTCCCACAGTATGAATACAATTAATTCAATATTTTGTTAATAAATAATATTATTATTATAATAAACTATTATCAAGTTATTCATTTCTATTTATATTAAACAATCTTTATCGTTTTATAAAACAGGAACAAATATCGAAGAACAAACAATCATATAGGAGTTTCGTTGATTGTTTCAGGAATCGTAAACCCAGTCCGAGTTAAAATCGGAAGCTCCCGAGGGTACTCCGACGGTCCCGATAGTTACATTGTTAATCACATTTTACGATGGCCAGATAAATTGGAATGATACCGCCCTGACTGACTTGGCCGTCCTTGCCGCGGGGACGTGCGTTTCAAAGAGTTAATTAATTCGAATGTCTCACTGACCATTCAATTATCGAGTACATTAGGATAACCCGAAATAGGTCAGTTTTGGGCAAACTTTAAACACATAAGCTGTCAGCTGACGGCCGGTTCCAACATTCTTTTGAAAATAAGCAAAGAATTTTTTTTATCAAATTTCCTAGTTCTACTGTTTTGACGGATAAAGACTTTATGCTAAAGCTATTACCTTGGGCAAATCTTACCTATTTCTGCTGTGAATCAGCAGTGTTCACTGCTGTGCTCTCTAATGAAAGGTTAGATATTTCAGTGATATTACTGGGCAACAGAACTTGAAAACTTATGTCACAATTTAGGAAAAGTACCGTGTAGTTCTTGTGGTCGTAGTGCTCTGTGTAGTGCTGTAGCGTAGTCTCCGTAGCTCTGTAGCGCTGTAACTGAGTTCGATCTTTGTAATGTGAATTGTAGTTTTCCCATTTTCAAACGTACATTTATCTGACGCTCTTATAGTGAAGGAAAATATTCTGTAGAGCAACCTGCATACATCTGCGAGGACTATCAAAGCTGTATGTAGTCAACCAATCTACACAGGGTCTTGGTTGACCAAGACCCGATCTCCCTAACGTAGGGTAGGCTCTTGATGATAAATATAGACTTGCATTCTAGTGCAATTAATAATAGCTAAGTTAATATACGAGTAATTATATAATACGAGTAATCGCTGAGCGTATCGTTGACGATCCCATACTCACATGCGGTATTGAGCCCTTAAGTCTGAGAAGAGACTGTGCCTCTTTGTGTGTTTTCTATCGCTTATACAACGGGTTGTGTTCCAAAGAATTGTTCGACATGATGCCCACGGCCACATTCTACCATCGCACCGCTCGCCATCGGCAGGGTGTTCATCCTCACATGCTGGAGCCTAAATGGTCACGCACAGTGCGGTTTCAACGTAATTTCCTTCCGCGCACGCTCCGATTGTGGAACGAGCTCCCTGCTGAGGCTTTCCCGGGGATTACAGTATGGGGTTCTTCAAAAAGGGAGTAAATAGGTTTTTAAAAAGGTCGGCAAAGCGTTTGTGATGCCCCTAGTGTTGCAAGCGTCCATAGGCGACGGTGACTGCTTACCATCAGGCAGGCCGTAAGCCTTTTTGCTACCGTTGTAGTATAAAAAAAAAAAAATAATAATAAATAATAAAAGAAATTATTAAATACTCTTCACTTAGAAACTCATTAAATAATTGTATTACAAATTGTCTCGACAGTGTAGAAACTATCTCTTGCGCGCAAAATGCATTTTAGCAGAAATTTACTACCCGGGAGAGGAGAAACGGAGAATCCTCACCCAGGATACCCTCGCAGTGCCACGGAGATTATATTGAGCTAAGACTGAACCAAGGCGGCTTAGCTTAGCTTGCCTTAAAGCTTTTGTCCTAATTAGCTCAGAGTAGTAGTGAGACCGACAGCCCTAAGGAGAGGACACGGCTTGGGCTTGAGATGGTCAGACGCTCAAGCGCTCAAGCAGCTCAGACGCTCTTTCTTTATTTATCCTTCAAAAAAAATTTGTTCGTATTATTGCTAACTTAAAACAGACAGAGAGTTGTAAACCATTTTTTCAAAAACAAGAAGTGCTTTCTCTTCCATGTATATACATTTTGGAGATATGTAAGTTTGTCCGGAAATATGCTGAGTTTTACACAAATCAAAACGATCTACAATTAAAATATTCACTAAGACCTAGAACGAATTTAAAAATCCCTACTGCACGCCTTAATTTATGTTCATCTTGCACACATAACGCATCTGTAAAGATTTATAATAAACTCCCTGAAAACATAAAACTTGAAAAAAATAATATACAATTCATAAAACTGTTGAAAAAATTTTTAATAAATAAATGCTACTATAGTGTACAAGAATATATTAATGATAAAATATAACAATGATACAATTTAATAAATTAAAAAATAAATGAATAAATGTATAATAATAATATATAATATATAAAATACTTATTCAATTTAATTGGTGTAAAACGCCGTCCTCTCTATAAAATTGCGATACCCGACAGGGTCCATAATCTGTACACATAAATTATTGTAAACACCTTTTGTTAACATTATGGTTGCAATAAACATTTGAATTTGAATTTGAATGGTAAGACAGAAAAGAGAGAGTAGGTGCTGAGATTGATTTACACACATTGCATTTGGCTTCGTATTAATACTGATTCTTATATCGTTTCTTATTTCCTAAGTGGTTAAAATGTTTTGTTTCATTATCGATAGTCGACATTACCTCTTGAAACTGATAATAAACCGGTTACTGATTATCGATACATACCTTAATTCAAGTTCTTAAATATTCTGCATTCGCGTATTGAAATACAATCTAAGTGTTTTTTTAGTAAAAGGCAAATGTTTGTATATTTCAAGTGGCCTTGTTACGTCTCGAGTCCCTATTTAAGTTGTATATATTTTTTTGAGAAATTAGCCGTTTACTGGAAACAAACATAGCAGGGAAGCAATTAATGCCTAATTTAGGAGATAGCCGGCGGCTTTATAAAGATAAAAGGACGAGGAAACTTGCTTGAGCCGGCTTACGCCCGCCCTGTTCTTGGCGTATTGTTATTTATTTTTCAATCAAGCGTTCAACGTAACGTTCTTTTTTAATCAAATCGCACAAAAAGTGGACAAATTAGTTTTAATGATGGTGGTACCTACTATACAAATATAACAAATAAATTACCCGAGGGACCTTACATATTTCTGCTGGAAGATAGCAGTGTTCGCATTGCTTTGTTCCAGCGCGAAGGGTAAAGAAAAAAGCAAAGAGAAGCTAAAAAATTAGGTCTTCAGAGTTTCTTGCCTCTTCTTCCCTAAAAGGCTCTAATTTCCGAACAAGTGTAGAATAGCATTTTTTTATTATGTAGCTCTTAAGCTCTTTGTGTTCTTAAATTTCATATTTGTTTGACGTTAATAAGTTAAGTTTCTGTTATTGTAATTTTGATTTTAAATGTAATTATTGAGTACTTTACATTTTATGTCACACGTTGGCAACATACATAAATATTTGTGGGAGTTACAGACGTGTTGCGAATCTCACAGGGATCTATAGGCGACTGTAAGCACCTACCGTCAGCTGCTGCTGCTTCTTTGTTAACATATCACATATAAAAAAGAAAATATATATTATATTCACAACAATCACCTTAAGTATACATTATGTGACGGATATACATACATGCATGTATTAACTATACATAGTAAATATTTTTTATTATATATATATTTCGAACAAATCGAAAGTGTCCTCAAAAAAGGCCAGGTTAGAAGTACCCGCAATCGTCGAGCATGTATGAGGAATGTTATGAAAGTAGATGAAGCGAAAGAGATATGTAAAGGCCGTAGCAAGTGGAAAGACGTAATCTCTGCCTACCCCCGTGGGAAAAAGGCGTGATGTATGTATGTATGTATGTATATATATACATATGAGTTTATCGAGAAGGTTGTAAATAATTTTTTTAAGGATTGATAAAGCAATATCGATTTTGCTGGTTATTTAATATTCCAGCCGTTTGATATCTTGAAACAAAGTTATCATCAGGCAGGCCATATTTTTTTGCCAAGATAATATAAACAAATTTAAATTAAAGAGATCAAGAGGCACACTTTTATTCATACTTACATCTGCCCCCACCAGGACTCCAAGCGAAACCGCAGATGATCGATACTTTAAACATGAAACCCACGTACAAGCCACTCGTCCACGGAGGTTGCAAGTGGTGTTCAATTTATATTTTCAGTTGCTTCAATTTTTAACATGTGCCGTATTGAGCTGAATGTTCGATTGTTTGTATGTATGAAAGTCTGGTTAGGTCACACCTTTAGCAATGAGTTATTATTTATTATTGGGTAAGAATAAAGCAAACGTATGTTCGTTTTCTTTTGTGGTGGTCATAATTTTATTTGTGGTGTTATGCATTTTCTTCAAATAAGTAAGTATAAATATAGAATGTTATTTAGCATATTATTGTTGAAAAGTACACAAAATTTATATATTTTTAAAGCTTCAAGTACAGCTGAAGTTAAATTTAACTTTGAGAATCTAGTGCAAGCTCGCGATATACCAACCAAATCCTAACAATGCCCCATACATTTCTTGGCGCGAGCGGATCCATCGTTAAAGCATCCTTCTCAAGGGAGAAAGGCACGCTGGAGACGTGTCGCTGCCTGACCAAATGACGGTAAATTTCATGAACGCGAACATCTACCCTAAAGATATCCTGACAACGTACTAAAGGTAAAATATAAAACATGAAAGAAGAAACAGCATTAATGCTGTGGAGATGAGAAGCTTGAGAAGTATAATTGGAGTGAATCTGAAGGACAAAGTCAGGAACAGTGTTATAAGGGAGCGATGCGGCGTAGTTGAAGATGTAGTGACAAAGATAGAGAAAGGGATGCTTAGATGGTTCGGCCATGTTGAAAAAATGAATGAAGGAAGATAAACGAAAGAGATACGCAAGGTAAGAATGATAGGACGAATCGATGCAGGTCGACCTAGGCGGACATATCTCGGTCAAATCGAAGAAGTCCTAAAGAAAGGAATCGAGAGTACACGCAACCGACGAGCATGCATGAAGACGCTCATGAAAGTGGAGCAAGCATGAGAACTATGCCAGGATCGTAACAAGTGGAGAGGGGTGGTCTCTGCCTACCCCATTGGGAACAAGGCGTGAATATATGTATGTATGTATGTATAAAAACATAAACAGAGGTTAAAATCATTATTTTGAATCCGATGTTGTTACAATGTTATTTCTAAAAAAGAACTTACAATCATTTGAGAAACATACAAGCATTTAAATATATTTATCTCAAAAAACACTATAACATGGCATTATACAATATTATTGAAAAACAAAAACAAAATATAACAACCTACTTATTATAAACGCAAAAGTTTGTAAGTGTGGATGTTTGTTATTCTTTCACGTAAAATTACTGAATCAATTTTAATGAAACTTCACAATAATTTAAATGAAACTAGGATGATGTGGAAACTATGTCGATCCGCCACAAATAAATCAATTCTTCCTAAATTTAAGTTATAATGTATACGCTTAATTCTAAACGATATTTTTGTAACCGGCAGTGCAAATAATTTGTTGTTAATTAGTATCCGGTATATAATCTGTGGGCAGTTATTAATCTACGACACTGTTTTTAATCTATGAATTCCGGGTTGACGTTTGATCTTTGTAGACGACGCTTGGCTAGACTTGATTGCCTAATTTGCGCCATAGATAATGGTGTTAGGATCATGATAAGCGGTCCACACTATAGAACTCTACAGAACTGTCAATGTCAAAGTAACAATTCGACGAAAACATAACCAATGCGAGATACAATTGTAAAAGTGATTTTAATCAATATGAATAAAAAAGTGTCTTTAATAGTACTTAAAATCAGTGGAAAAAAAAGTGTTACAATATATATTATACATCAGAATAACATAGGCTACAATTATTGAAGACATTTTGTGAGTTGTCCAAAATATGATGATAAGTGATGATAAGTACCAGCTAGTAATCAATAAATTGTATAAGGTGTATAATCACATTTTACAGTTTGTAAAAATGCAAGTGTTATAAAAAAATTACAATTGACCTTTCAAATTTTAATAAAGTGTTAAAACCTTAATTAGTATACGCAGTCATTGTAATGTAAATATGCAATTCTACTTCTCATGCTTGAGGTTATACCATGACGATAGATTGCGGATTTGACTACTGTCTCTTTTCTGTTTATGACATTATCCAATAGATGGCAGCACAGCGAGTCACGTGGTGAAACACAGTTGCAAATTTGATTTTAAAAGGTGTAATGATTAGATATGAATTGGTGGAAAATAGATGGCAGCACAGTGAGCCACGTGGCGGAACACAGTTGCACATTTTATTTTAAAAGGTGTAATGATTAAGTATGACTTGGTGGAAAATAGATGGCAGCACAGCGAGTCACGTGGCGGAACACAGTTGCACATTTTATTTTAAAAGATGTAATAATTAGATATGACTTGGTTGGGATCAGTATTCAGTCAGTCGGGAAGAGTGCAGGTCATAAGTCACGCTAGTGTTCCATTGCTTCAAATAATTAAGCAGTTATTTCTAGAAGATGTTGATATTGTTGACAACAAAAGAAAGAATTTTAATAAAGACCACTTAAATAAAATTCTTCGCCCGTCGCCGAATATCTAACGAAATTATTTTCAATATTAAAAAAATCTAAATCTGCGGTACCAAGAATAAATTATATATAGAATCTTCATTGTTTGAAGCCGCATTAGTGAATATGACACACGGAATGGTTTTCGCTCTGTAGCTTCGTCGGAGTTGAAATTAAAAAAAACACGTGTGCCAGCGGCGGCGGCCGCGGCTGACAAACTTCAGATTCAATTTTCCAGCGCCGTGCTCCGGTGTCGATGTTTGAATATACTACAATACAACATGACCGAATATAGCGCGCGCAAAAATTATGCGTTTGTGAACTTGTTATTCGTTTCCCTGGCTCTAACTCACTTCGTATGTTAACGCGATATTCGTTCGTTATAACTAGAGATCGGATAATCGGATGCATATTTACCTAAAGTTAGTTTAAGACAAAGTATGGAAACGGCTTTTTATTGTTTTGTTAAATAAAAATCCCGGGATTGCGGTATTGGATAGCCGGATGTTTATTTATTTACCTAATTTAGTTTTTGACAAAGTATGGAACTGTCTTTTTATTTTATTTCCATAAATAAAAATCCCTATGGGTTGGTCATTGAAATCTGACTGATTTCTTAATGTCTGTGCTGAACATGATTGTGTTGTGTCAGATTCCAGTGACTGTTCTAAATCTAAGATGCTAGCTTCTGTTTCATTTAAATAATTGTAATATATTATAATAATTTTTTCTAGATTATCTGTTGTTAGTCTATTTCTTTTAACATTTAGGATCCACTTATAGTTAGAAAATGATCTCTCCACATCAACTGACGTAAGTGGCGCAAATTTATAAATACAAGCGCTACTCTACTCATAAATCGCACGGAGAACTGAAACTAAACTCCATGTAAATGCATAGTTGTATAAATGAATCCGGAGTCTCGGTCTTTTGAAAATAAATACCATGTGCTAATTTAGTAATTTTCAAACAATATGTTAAATTTGCAGTCCCGTATTTTCCCGGGATTTTTATTTAACAAAATGTATTTTAAAAAGCCGCTTCCATAATTTGTGAGGCAAAAATTAACTTTAGGTAAATATGCATCCGATTATCCGATCTCTAGTTATAACAATTTAATATTTAAATTTGCCATCCTTGTTCTGCAAATATACTCGTAATTGTCAATACTAATCCTAATATATTTATAAATCAAAGTTTTTTCTGTTTATTTGTTGATAATGATCATAAAAACTACGCCACAGATTTTGATTCGGGTTCAGGTGTAAGCTGTTCCGAACTCCGACGAACTTGGTGCAATCTCACCCGTATCTGGGTACAAACTGCCAAGCAACATAATAGGGTTTGACAATTTCTGCCAACCCGCACTACACCAGTGGGCCAGATGGTCTAAAACCACCCTATGACTTTAAACAAGACGTTGTTTGACTAAGCAAATGATGATTCTGACGTCAGCTTGATCACAAAGACTTTGCTTAATTATTTTGGGGAACGTTAAAAATTCGTTAGGGCTGGAAGACGATATAACCTAAAATTTCGACATTTTGGGTACTAAAAAACATATTTTTAATACAGTTGCTCAAAGAGTGGCGTATTGCAGGGACGTGTAGCGTTCGGGATCTGGGCTATTTCACACTCGTGCTTTTTTTTTGCCTTTCCCGAACTCGTGCGTTTTCTTTCCCAACTGTCAAAATAATTTCTATTAAAAAAAAAGCTTCAGAAGGACCTCTGCTACATTATTGGGAGCATATATAGATTCAGGAGCCAATTTGACTTCCTTGAAGCGACTAGGTGGCTAGAAATCGGTCAAAGTTGCAGAAAACTATATTGGTGATTCATGAAACAACAAACTAGAAACTAGGAAAAAGATCACACAATCCATTAATTTAAGGTCCAGTCCGTCTCCTTCACATGCTGAAGAGAACGTCGTCCATCTACGAGTACCTTCGTTGATAATGATAATTCATCAGATCCAATTCCATCAACTAGCAAACGCCATTGTATGACAAATATACATGAACAATCATACGAAATTAATAATCGTTTGTCTCAAACAGTAAATATAAAAAACTGTACCAATTTTGTATATGTGAATTATAACTTTTATAAGAAATAAATGAAACAAAAATTAAAAACTTTCTGAAGCCTCGGACCGCATATCAAAAAATAAATGCTCACGTAGCATACACAATTATCAAATATTGTCTTTTTTGTACCAAAATTCACATATGTCCCTGAGGTGCAGCCATTTTTGGAGATTTCCAAACTTTTAGAAAGAATTGACAATATTATTTATAACCTTCTAGCTTCAGTTTAAATATAAATTTAGACGATCACTCGTGACCCAGGCATCTCTGCCGATAAGACACCGGTGGTATAGGCATCGGGAAAGTAACCAGCGTTTCACTCCACGCATATTCTGTCTTTGTAGTTTATTATAAAAATTAGGAATAACTAGGAAAACATTCTTGTTGAAATAATTTATTCAAGTGAAGTAAGTTGTCAGATGAACATCAAATCTAAATTTTAAAAACTATGTTCTAGAGTACTGTAGTACTTAATACACGTAAGTAGGTAACCAAAATAGTTTCTTATCAAAACTATAACTAAACAGATTACTACAACACCCCCACCTTAATCTGTAGGTACACAAACAACTTACCATAAAAATATAACATATGTCTATAAGTAGTATAATAATTATATAGACATAACATCAAAGAATAAAACAAAAAAAAAACATATGATGAATAGTAGCAACATTTTAAAGGCATACTACACATAAAATTATTCAGTTAGCCCCATACCTGCTACACAATTGTTAACTTTAGAGCGAGGAAGCCCTTTAGTGAGAATATCCGCAATCATTTGTTCAGAACGTAAGTAAGATAACTTTATTATATTATTTTCCACTAATTCTCTGATAAAGTGATGGCGAACATCAATGTGCTTAGTGCGACTATGAAATGCAGGATTCGTTGCAATTTTTTGAGCACTTTGATTATCGTTGTTGATAATTACTGGCGAACAATACCCTGAAACTTCGCTGAGGAAACGACGCAAGAATACGGCTTCTCGTCCCGCAGAAGACAAGGCCATATACTCCGCCTCTGTTGAAGACAACGCAACAGTTGATTGTTTTTTACACTCCCAAGAAATAGGTGCATCAGAGTATTTAAACACAAATCCAGTATAAGAACGACGATCTTTGCTATTTGCCCAATCAGCATCAACAAAGCCATGTAGGTCGCCATTAGACCTCTTGTAACATAGACAATAATCTTTAGTCTGTTTCAAATACTGTAGAACTCGCTTAGCAGCTGACCAATGTAATCTAGTTGGACGCTTGTTAAACTGGCTCAGGTAACTAACGGAGAATGCGATATCCGGACGAGTACTAATCGCAATATACATCAAACAACCAATTAATTTTTGATACGGTACATCAACTATAGGTTCACTCTCTTGTTTTTCGAACATATCAAGACCACATTCTATAGGAGTAGTAGCACCTTTACAATCCGTCATATTAAAACGTTTCAATACGTCAAGAATATACTGTTTCTGGCTTACTTTTATGTCACCATTTGTCTCGTCTTTTGAAATATTTAATCCAAGGCAATGTTTCAACTCACCTAGGTCTTTCACACCAAAGTGTTTTTGTAAACCTTCTTTTAGAGCATTAAGCTGACTATGTTCTTTATAAAACAATACTAAATCATCGACATATACAGCTAATATACACATACTATTCGAATCTTTATTCATATATACACATGGTTCAGATTTAGACCTGATAAAATTTAATTTTTGAAGAATTTGATGCAATTTTTTATTCCAAGCTCTGGCGGCCTGTTTTAACCCGTATAAAGATTTATTTAATTTGCACACCATAGATTCTTGGCCTTCAACGATCAACCCTTCAGGCTGCATCATAAAAACAGTTTCATCTAAATCACCATTTAGGAAAGCAGTATCTATATCTAGATGGTGTATTTTTAAATTCTCTTTAGCAGCTAGTGCCAATAATGTTCTAATAGAACAATTTCTTACAACCGGAGAAAAGGTTTCTTCATAGTCAACACCATAACTTTGTCGAAAACCTTTAGCAACTAAACGCGCTTTGTAGCGACTAATAGATCCCTCCGAGTCGCGTTTAATCTTAAACACCCATTTACAAGGAATAATCTTCTGTCCCTTATTTTCTACTAAAGTCCACGTATTGTTTTTAATGAGAGCATCATATTCGGTTTGCATCGCTTTTAACCATTGATGTTTATTTGGACTATTAAGAACATCAGAGTAGGTAACTGGCTCATCACCAAGATATTCGCTTTCGCAATTAGTAATGTGACAATAGCTTACCTCTGTTCGTTTTCTCAAATTGTACCTGGGTTGGGATATAGCACTACTACTTGAAGCCTGCACATTCGATATTGGCGGTTCATCAGTAGACAATTGTGAAGAAGAGATGGCTGGTTCTGAATCGAAAAAGATATCATCACCATTTATTATGTCCTCTCTTTCCTCCGTCATCGGAAGTATTCGACTTCCATTCTGAAAATCATTGGAAATGTCAATATTAGCGGACTGTAACCTTTTATTTATGTCACCATTCGAAAAACAATTTTCAAGAAAATTCTCTACATCTCTACCCTTTATCTCTAAATTTATAACTATTTACATCTTTGCAATAGCCAACAAATATATATTGTTTTGCCTTCGCATCTAGTTTCTTCCTTTCACAGGTAGAAACATGCACATATGCACGACAGCCAAAAACACGTAGATGTGCAATATCTGGTTTAACACCATACCATTTCTCATAAGGAGTGCAATTATTTAGAGCTCTGTGAGGGCATCTGTTTTTAACATACACAGAAAAACGAAAAGCTTCTTCCCAAAAACCTTTGCTGAGACCAGATTCGCTGAGCATACAACGAGCCTTTTCACTAATAGAACGATTCGTTCTTTCAGCAACACCGTTTGAGGAAGGACTATGCGGTACAGTAGTCTCATGTTCGATACCTTGAGATACTAAATAAGATTTAAACTCATTATTAACGTACTCAGTACCGTTATCCGTACGTAAAATTTTTATTTTGTACGACGTTTGTCTTTCGACTTCAGTCTGAAAATCAATAAATTTTTGTTTGACCTGAGTTTTAGATCGAATAAAATAAACAAATATCATCCTAGAATAATCGTCTATGAAAGTGAGCATATACTTATTGCCTTCCAAAGACTCAACTTCAAAAGGTCCAGACAAGTCTGAGTGTATCAACTCCAATATAGATCTGGCCTTTTTATATTTAACTGTGGTAAAAGGTTTTCTTGTTTGTTTGCCTTCGATACACGAAACACAAGGACTTACATCTAAAGAAGAATAATTAATACCTGTTGCTTTTCCGTTCTTCAATTGTTCGAGGCTAAAACGACACAAATGTCCCAATCGCCGATGCCATATAGTAGAATTGTTATCAACTGTCCCACCTTGAGCAGTAGACGTCATAGCAACGTTGTGTGAAGGAGCCTTAAACTTATAAAGTCCATTACAAAAATCTGCAAACCCGAATTTTTCACCTAAAATTTTTATGTCAGTATGCCTGTACAATGTGCATCCTTTTTTGTCAAACACTACTGTCATACCTTTATCTACAGCCTTTTTAACGGAGATAAGATTGGTACTTAAATTAGGTATAAACAAAACATCTTTTATGCTAGTGATCTTAGAGTCTCTACACTTAGGTAAAAACACATCACCCACACCAGCAGAACACAATCGCTTATTGTCAGCGAGAGTAACTTCTTTATTTATAAGCGGTTTGAAGTTAGACAGCCAATCACGATTACACGTCATGTGCATCGACGCTCCGGAATCGATATACCAATCGTTAGCATTTAAAGTCGTTGCAGTGCTAAGAGCAGACAAAAGAGAAATATCGGCGTTCTTAACATTCTTATTGCCTTTCTTTTTCTTTAACGGACACTGAGGGCTCTTATGGCCTGGTTCATTGCAATTATAGCAAACAACATTTTGAACCTTATGACTCTTCTTATTAAACGTTTTAAAATTTTTGATTCGACTCGAACTAGCTAGGGCAGATTCACGAGATTCTCGTTTTTCCATCTCATTCAATAACTTAGTTTTGACTAAGTCTGACGTTATTACTACATTTGAACTTTCAAGAGCCATTATAAGAGGATCAAAATCAGAAGTGAGTCCTCCGAGTAAAATAGCACCAATGGATAAATCATCTATTTGCTTACCAATGTCGGCTAAGTCTTGAACAGTCGTCATTACAGCGTTTATGTAACCTTCAATGGATGAAAAATCTGTGAGCTGGTAGCGATAAAGTTTTCTTTCAAGAGATAGCTTCCTACCCATTCCATTGTCCTCATAAGCTTTACATAACGAATCCCAAACCTGCTTAGCGGTTTCGCAACTTCTAGCGTGTGTGATTGCATTACCATCCAGCGTTAGGCATATTTTGGTCATCGCCTTCAAATCACGCATTTGCCGTACTGAATCGGGAGTAGCATCACCCTCTTCGTAACCTTTAATGGCGCTCCATAAATTCTCATGTAAAAGATACATACGCATTTTGAATTTCCATTGTGGGTACGAGCTCTTGTCTGTCAATGGCCTTATATTCGCAAAAGAATTACTTGTTGAACATTCACGTGACATATTATTATTATCACCACTTTCACTAGTCATTATTATTTTTACTTTACATGCCCATAACCTGTAGTTTATTATAAAAATTAGGAATAACTAGGAAAACATTCTTGTTGAAATAATTTATTCAAGTGAAGTAAGTTGTCAGATGAACATCAAATCTAAATTTTAAAAACTATGTTCTAGAGTACTGTAGTACTTAATACACGTAAGTAGGTAACCAAAATAGTTTCTTATCAAAACTATAACTAAACAGATTACTACAACAATTTCTAACATAGTTCAATAGATTTAATGAAGCAAGATTATGAAATCACAAATCCAGCCACTTAATATTCCTTTTATAACAGAGGCTATAGATGCGTGGAGCGCGGCCTGCCCAAATGTCGACCTGCCTGTAAACACCAGTTCACAGCGTCTTTGGGACGAGCCGCTTTGCAGTTGGTACGGGACAACCTATACCATACGGCAACCAGCCCTGTAGAGCGCGCTCGCCTCATAGCCAGCGCTGAATGGGAATCCGGGCAATGGCTGCAAGCTCTACCTTCTTACAATTTAGGAACCTTTTTAGATAACACGACATTCCGTTTATCAGTTGCTCTTCGCCTGGGAGCGACCTGCGTTGTGCCACATCGCTGTCGTTGTGGTGATCATGTTGACCAACTAGGTCATCACGGCCTATCTTGCAGCAGAAGCGCGGGGCGTGCCTCTCGCCATGCCAGCCTGAACGACGTCATCCGTAGGGCCTTAGCCAGTGCGGGAGCACCGGCTGTTTTAGAACCGGCCGGCATTAGCCGTGACGACGGTAAGAGACCCGACGGCATGACCCTCGTGCCATGGAGGATGGGACGACCACTAGTTTGGGACGCGACATGTGCTGATACTCTAGCGCAGTCCCATCTTCGTGGCACCGCAGTTAGGGCTGGGTCTGCTGCTAACTCGGCTGAACTCCTCAAACGGCGCAAGTATGCAAACATAATTAGTGGTTGCATATTTGAGCCTTTTGGGGTGGAAACTCTGGGGCCTGGGGGAAAGTGCCCACAGAGTTTTTAAAGAGTGCAGCTATAGATTGACCGAGGCTACATGTGACCGGAAAGCTGGCTCATATCTGGCGCAGCGAATCAGAATCGCCATACAACGTGGCAATGCTGCTAGTCTTATGGGGACGTTGCCTGACGGCAGCGATTTATTTCAAATATTTTATTTATAGTTTAGTTTTTAATTTTACTAAATAATTATTAGAGATATTAGTTTTATATATAGTTTAGTTTTTAATTTTATTTAAGTTTCATTATTATATCATTTATATTACTTTAATGATTAGTTAATTGAGTTTATTGTCCGACTGTCAACCCTCGCCTTCGGCTCGGGTAGACATTTGTCGGAACTCTTTGCAATGACAGCCATTCCGTACTAGTAATGAAATATACTATTGTTTTCCAAGCCGTGTGCGAACTTGCATTGTCATGGTGCAGTATCACAGGACGACTTGAATTGTATTTTCAAAATTCGTTGATGACTTGTGGCAAACAAACAGTGGTCTAACAATCAGCATTAACCGTCTTGCGAAGTTCTAGTACGAAAGTGGCAACATGACGTGTTTTTCTGCAGTCCTGAGATATGGTGCCGCATCACTAAACACAGAAATGATCTGCTAAAAGCACTGACGTCGCGACATTCTTCTTTGAAAGTTGTAGAAAATTGTCGCACGAAAATTTTCCTTAGACGTTTCCATTTTGCCAACCGACTTGTCACCTTTGAATAGACGATACAATAAAACTATGCGAGCGATCTAAAAACATTCCTTTGTTTTCGAAAATTCAAAAAGATGAAAAATCAATATGTTTTTGTTTACCTAAAACGAAGCTCTCGTATTTGTGGTTTAAAACAAATGTTTCATTATTTATTAGATATAAATAGTTACTCGCCTACTGTCTAAATGTAATTAGATGTTAAAGCTGTTACTAGCAACCAGAGTATGAGTAATAAATTAAGGCTTGTCATAACACAGTGTGTCAACCTCGAGATAGCGTAAATGTTGAATTAGATCGGAGACGTAAACATTTTGTTAATTAGCAAATGCGTGTGTGTATAAAGCCTAACCAAAATAATTAATCTCTTATCAGGCTTGCCTTCGCTTCGGACGACCATTGTCAGACAGAAGCTTCTGACATTAAATATTATTAAAAGAGGCCAGCAGCCAGCGATTGATTTGAATCACCTGTTTTAACCAACATCTCACTGCTCTTTGATCTATTTATTCCCAATACAATTTCGATTTTACGACACTCTTCTTTTGTCCGGATATCAATTATCCATTATTCACTACCGACCTACCTACTTAAAACAGGAATAATATGGCACCATACGTTGCAAGAGCGGTGTCTTTGTTTCAAAATTGTTTTACATCTAGAGATCCTCGACACAGGAACACGGGGTCGGCGACGCGAACGCTAAACATTGTGTCTTGTCACTTCGTTAATCTCCGAAACCGTATAGAGTGCGGCCTTGACGTGTGAGGGCGTACACTACATCCATGGTGGTCACAGTCTTCCTCTTCGCGTGCTCGGCGTAAGTGACCGCATCACATATAGCAAGGAATAATTGGGGTTTCCATATCAGAGATCTGGAACCCCCAATTATTCCCCTATTCAATCAACTATTCATCTAATCAATAACCCTAAAAATTAACATTACCTAACATACTGTACCTTTAATGTGCTATTGAATTGTTGAAAACCGATTTATTCGGGTTCCAGATCAGAGTCTGAAACCACTGATCTTATACCCTACACAAACCCAAGCTCTGGATACCTCACTTAACTAGAGAAACAATTTGAGATCCAAATTTCATCATCAGTTTAACAGGATATTAGATAGCTAAGAAATTACTTTAACATTTCATCTGTAAAATAAGTGAAAGGCATAGCCCACAGCTGAACATGCCAATGATCAATAAGGTTATTGTTGTACGAAAATGTTAAGGCCTGCCTCCAAAAAAAGGTTATGCTCTTGTCATTTTATGCACAAGTGAGTGCTTGGTGATGCGATGCGATCCCCTCATAAAAAGTCAAGGGTCTATTTTTATATGGTGTTTGATTCAATCCTTTTTATATAAAAATTATTAACGACAAATTTAGACGGTACTTACGGCAGGTTCCAATCTCTCTGAAAGCGGTTTAAATATTCACGCCGTCCTCTAGACTGGCCAAACATGTCGCCACACAAACAAGCGCGCTGGATTAATTAGTTGATGAAATTGTTCGCCGTGACAAGTAAACATCGGCTGTGACTCGCAACGTACAATGTCGAGCACGAATTAGTGGTCAATTCAAAAGGTCGTCGCTGTAAAGGAGTGATGTTGAAATAACAGTAAATTTGCTTCACAAGGGTTTCCTTAAGTGTACTGTAGTCCTTGCCTTGAATAGAAAAGAACTAAGATTTTAAGAAGAATTTAAAGAAGAGGGAGCGATGCAGCGCTGGCTCATAAAGAAGGCCAAATGCGCTTAAAGAGGCGCGGGAACCCAAAGAGACGCCGGCCTTATCATGAGTTAAAACTTAAGCGACTATAACAAGTATCATTTTCGACAGGATTTTCAATGACATTTAATAACAATAATAACATAAAATACTGAACTATTTGTCCAACCACTGGACCAATCATTCCATAAATACTCGTACTACAATTATATGATTCAAATTAACTGTTAGAAAATAGGTTTGTCTGTTACGTATTCACACTTACAGCGAGAGTTAACAGGTTTTGGTAAAGGACAAAAAAAACCGCGGACGAACGCCATTATCGCAATTCAAAAATAAACTTTGTATCCATGACTCCATAACATAAAAGCAGCTAATTATACGGTTGGGTAGTTAACAACAAGCGGAACAACAACAAGCAACTATTATGGACAACTTTTTTTCATTAAATTTTTTTGTTCCGTTGAGGAAAATGCATTAAATTGCATACCCCGGCTGCGGAGAGCCGGCGGTTATGTGGGGCTCTCCTCCCCAGAAGGGGGAGACCTACCCACTAAAAACCTCAGCGATGGCCTTTCTCAGGCCTTTCTGTAGGGACCCCCCGGGAATTCTAAGCGACTTCTGGGAGCCCCCAGCCTCCGCTCCCCTGCGATGCTCCAGACGATTGAGTAAGACCATGTACGAGTATGTTTGCTCGACGGTGTGTTGAGGCGACATTCCTGTAACAAGGCACTCCCGTTAACTACATATTAATAATTAGGTCACTAAATTTAAATGTTAATTAGTCTGTCATTCGAAGTCAAGTTACTGATCGCAAGCATGACATTCGATAATTACTAAATCTCTAATCGAAAAATGTTGTGCTCGAGGGCTGGATAAGGATTTTAGAGCTGTTTACAATCAGTACCACTCTGAAATTCTTTCTCCGTACCGCGCCCTTTTAGGGGAGCCAAGAAACTAACGACATTAAAACCAAGGCTTTAAGACAGACTTTTGTCGATAGGCCGGTTGAGCCGAGCGAGTTGCGAGTGTTCTTTCTAAGTAACTAAATGCGCTAATGAACCACGGTCCTTCGTCAACTATGCAGCAGTAGTTTGAGCCTCTTGTGGTTTTGCTGGAATTCTCTCAGCACTATACTGGAGGATTGAAGTCTAGGGTGCTGACTTCATAGACTTGGTAAGTTATTAGTACTCTCCGGTATATACTCGTAGACGATCGCAAATTGTTTATACCGAAACACAAAAATCTGAGAATATAAAAGTCACACAGGTTTTTAGCAACAGTATAAGGACAGAGTTCAGTGTAAACAAGTATAACAACGGGGAAGTTATACATTCACCGAATACCCAAAAAATAAAAATAAATGTCCTTAAAATAATAATAAATGTCCTTTGCGCTAATGTAGTTCTTGCTTATTTATGAAACATATTTGTATAATTTTCATACATTTGTACTACCTTTTAAATAATGGGAGAGAACACAATTGGCATTAAGTAATTAGAATTCAATATTGGACTATTCCGATACGTGTTACCCTGATTTGTCCGTTTCCCAGTTATACAAATTGGAGCGTTTGCAGAACCTGTGTATACGGTTCATCTTTGGGCTACGTAAGTTCGACCATATTTCTCATTATCGCTCCAAACTTGAATGGCTACCAATAACCCGTCGAAGAGACTGTCATATCCTTTCCCTTCTCCATTCTCTGCTTACCAATCCAAATGCCCCGGAGTACCTCAAATCCCGTTTCGTTCTCCACTTCTCAACTTTAAATAGAACCCTTCGTTCCTCGTATGATCTATCTCTTGTTCTCCCACTACACTCTTCAATATTCTATGACAAATCATTTACGGTCAAAGCCGTCAGGCTCTGGAATTCCTTTCCAGAAATAATAAGGCGTGCAAACTCGCATGACTCTTTTAAGCGAGCGATCAAAACACATTTCTTGCAGCTGGAAAATTAGTATTCTCCATTACTGTTTGTAGTGTTTTAGTACATGTATTTTATGTAGTATATGAATGTATATTAGTTTTTATGTAGTATATGTATTTTACATCATTTTATAAATATATATTTAATATCTGTATCTCCCGTCAATCAAGTTTTTTATGTTAACTTTCCTTTACTTTTAGGTTGCCTGGAAGAGATTGCCGCTTTGGCAATAAGGCCGCCTTTTGTACTATAGTAATTTAGATAGTATGTATAATACATGTGTAAATGTTGTTTTTTATTACAATAAGGTTATCATTCATTCATTCATTCATACATATATTTCTGGAAATCCTTCTACCTAGTATTAAAAAATGTAACACGACAAAATTGATCGTCCAAACAAATACTTGTTGGTTGCGATAACAAAAGACTTAATTTTGACTCGCTATAAATCGCAGCGCTACCTCGTTTATTATCTGTATCGTAATTATCGTATCTGTGCATGTTACTATTTTCATAAACAAACCAAAGGTGAAATTTGATGCGCTATTAACATAACGGTTAGACCCTCTTTACAAACTATTACCTGCCGCGGGCGGGCCCAGATCACTTCTGACAGCGCACGCCCCCTACTTTCAGTCCCCGAGGAGCAGAAAATATATTGTTTATGATAAGAAATATCGCAATGTTGACTTTTTATAGTATATTAGCACTAGTTACACATTCCTTAATATAATTTCACCTCAGACTCGACTCTTGAACTTTGACGGTAGAAAGTGTAAGAAATGTCATAGGCACAAGTGTTGTTTCTGTATTTATTTATTTATAGTAATGATATTTTAGTCATATAGTAATAATTACATAAATTTACGGAAGAAAATAAAAACAAAGTGCGTAGGGAAGTGACGACTCCATCACCTGTGAGCCATAAATGAGCTCAGAACAGAGTCTCGTAAGAGCAGCTCGAAAGGAAGTATGATGTTATAATGTCAACGCCGTCTCGCTCGCTGTTGCAGACACACCTCTGTACACCCTCAGTTATTAGGCAATAGCAGACGAACTCGTGCTCCGTAATGAGGGATCTGAGGAAAAAATTAAATCTAAATAAAAATCAAAATTTTCTTTATTCAAATAAGACTTTATAGAAAGCTCTTTAGAATCGTCCAAATATTTTGTATTTTTTAGCTGATAAGGAGAATGGGCGCAAGAAACTTATCAGCTTTATCAAAAGTAATAACAACATTTTCAATAAATTATGTCGTTATCATACAATGTTCATATGTATTTACAATTTATACGGGAAAATAAATATTTACACTTTAGAATATAATATCTTCAAATCAACACCAAGCTTATCAATACATACGAGATAAAACAAAGTCGCTTTCGCTGTATGTCCGTATGTATGCTTAGATCTTTAAAACTACGCAACGAATTTTGACGCGAATTTTTTTTAATAGATAGAGTGATTCTTTTGGAAGGTTTGTATGTATAATAAATGCATAATATAGTAGAGAAACACTGATAAATTTAAAGGTTTCTAATGTAATGTCGTAAATAAGCACGTTTTTTTGCGCTTATATTGCAAACGCTGGCTGAACCCTACGAGATACCGAGACCGAGACCGAAATAATGTACTACAGTATTGTACAACTTACAAAAATCCACAAAATAGTTCGCGATGGTATATGTCTATCTCTTAGGGATAACCCACCATAACCATTTTTTCACTGCACCCGTGCGAAGCCGGGGCGGGTCGCTAGTTATTTAAATAAAAAAGAAATGGATTCTATGTCGATGATGTAAATTAAATCAAACCTTTATTCTTCGCGTCTTCCCCTTTTCTTCTCTTCTCGAAAACTGCCTGTACTGACGAAATCAGGAAGGATCCGTTCCCAAACATTCGAACGAGATGAAGCGAATTCCTACAGTGAGTGTTCTCAAATCAATACTCTTAAATGGTTTGCTTTTGTTTGATTATATGTACTTGCGTAATCAAGGTGTTATGCCGCATTCCCCATTGTGAATATTCTTACACATAATAAAAGGTTATTTCTTCAGTAAATATTGTTTCATAGAAATAATATAATCATAGAATCTATACAATAATACGATTGTTACCGTTTGTCACTTTTTATCACATTCAACTATACATTGCCTCATGTTTGTTTCGGAATATCTGGGAGTAGTGCAAAACAAAGCAATGTACTGTGTGGCAAACGAATACGTCGCGCTCTTGAAGGCCTAATAGTACAACCGCAGTAATCTGTCGCGAGCTGTCATAACTAACACATATGCAAAATAGATTTCAACGTTGAGTGAGCAAACATATTGTGTTACATTAACTTAATTCGATAGGCACGTAATTTTCAAGTTTATTCCATATAAGCGAATTCCATTATTATTGTTTTAGAGTTAATTATATATATATTATTTGTAGTTACATGTAGTTGTACTAAACATGATAGTTCATATCTAAATCTAAAGTTATTTATGCCATTTCCATTCCACACTACTTCTGTTATTATTCTTACCTTTTTGTTATTCTTCGACTTCATACTTCTTCGACTAACACAGATGACAATAAAGAAATTTAAAAAATGTTTCAGTGTTTAGATTTTAATAAAGGTACTGCGTCTTGATGGTAACGACACTCCCCCCTCTACCTAACACAGTTTGACGTAGACAGTACAGTCCCATGGCCCTAGCAACCATCATAGTGTTACGAGAGATGTGCATAGAAGCTGCATACGGCATTCTGCCGCGCCACATTTCTTGACTCCCTACAAATTCTCCTTTACCCCTACGCCCCCACTATAGCTTTCAGTTCTCCCTGGAGTCATATTGTACCCGTTGCTGGTGTACCACTGGCTACGTCTTTCAATCTTCAGGCGGCTACACTCTTCTTTCTTCACGTCAGATAGGTCAGACGAAAGTTTAATAAAAAAAAGATGTATCTTTCCTGTACAAAGTGTTAGTGGAAAAATTGTATATATCGGTGATTCACGTTCGTTAGCCTCGGCCATAGTTACAATCTATCAGATGGGCGTACGCAGGGTAGTGTTGGCAGAATAATTATAAAGTCTGTAGTTTGATGCACAAATTATAATTCGGAATATGGTAGGTACACGTAATTATCACAATCAACTTGTATAGGACGCGCGACAGTTTCTAGACGCCTTAACTCGAGGCCCGCTGTCGTAAGACTGAGCCCCGTACAGCCGACCGCTTTTTTTTTTCCTCAGGAGAGGAGGCTGAGAATCCATCATGGATACCAACGCAACAGGCAAGCAGGGATGCGTTGATTATGTCGGACTCCTGGTACTATCGAGACGGCTCGACTACACAGACCTACCGACTAAACTCAGCCTAGCCTTTGGTCCTATTGACCCTACTGGCTTTATTGACGAGAGGGCCGCACCTCAGGAGAGGCACGGTTAGCGCTACCCCATGGTGAGGGCATATGCGCTAGAAGAAGGCACGAATCTCCAAAGTGGGACCGGCCAGTATTGACAAGAACCTAATCATGGCTAAGCAGAAGGCTGCCGTTTAGAGGTTGACAAGGGGGGGCGACGGCTCAGACGCCGCCGCTTGCAGGTCTAGAAGTTCCTGCGTGAGTTGGTTAGGGGGGTCGCTAAGGACATGTCGCGGTCTACGTATCCTCTGCCGGTAGTGACTAGTGTTGCCTTGAGACTGGCTCACAGTTGGTGGTGTTGACGGGTAGCCGACCGCTGCGTCGTAGACTCCGTCGAGCGCGGTCTACCCGCACTGGCGTCCCATTACCGACATATATATAAAACAACGTGCTGGGCCCTGTTGTCGTTGTTTGTTAAATGTTAAATTAAATTGTTACCGCGTTTTCGCTACGCTTTCGGATTAATGCATTTTCCTCAGGGGGAACAAGTTTAGGTACCCTCACAATAAATAAGAATAAAAATGTAAAGGCGCGGGTCGCATATAGGTAGGTCTGTCAGTCTGTCAGTATTGTCGCGTCAGTCCTGCCACCACGTTGCAACACACACTACTATCTACTAGCGAGCGCTTGCAGGGAACAAGTGCGGAACTGGTTTTTACTAAGTGTAAAGTAAGCAAGACGAGAAGGAAAAGTTCAGCAGGGAAGGTTATGGCACCGGCGAAAAGTCAAGATTGCTTACGATACATGAAGCGCAGGGGCTGACGTACGAACACGTAGTTGTGCTAAGAGGAGCTGAAAGAAAAAACCCGGTTCACGACAGTGTCTCCCATGCAGTCGTGGCTATATCCCGACATACTGTGTCTTGCACCTACTTCTATCAGGACCTCAAGGAAGATGATGCCATTAGACGCCTCATTGTTATTCCCGGCATGGCGACGGATCAAGAGGTAGCGGACTATAATAAAAAAATAGCGATCAGAGAGCAAATTTGCGGGGCCATCTAGGTGCAACAATGTGCGATCATCTCAAAACCTGTACAAAATCATTCTCCGAACCTAGAGCTGAGTTTGGCGGCGGTCTGTCCTTGTCATACTCTATACAAAATGACAGGGGGGGACTGTTGTCGGATTGGTTTTCGGGTTTAGAGAATCACGCTAGAATCGACACCATTGCAGGGTTAATTTAATATATTAAATAGGGAATAGTATTATAAGATAATATGACGCTGTACGTACAGTACGTAGCAGATCCAAACGAGGACAGTTTAAAAAAGGCACGGACTACGAGTCCGTGGAGTAGAATAAAAAATAAAAAAAGTGTAAAGTAAGAGGGTCGCCGTTGCAGGCCTGAAGGCCGAAGTGGTAGTGAACCCTACATACCCGAGCAACTCTTGACAATCAAGAACGCCCATGAGTTATATTTAACAGATAACAAATGTCACTAACACTACGTCTGCCCACCACGCTAGAAGATGATGGTGCTTGAATCGCCTGCGCACACATGCATGTCATCGTTTGTGATCGGCTATCTTCGGTTACCTCCGTCAATTTTAAAATTTTTATCAACGTCACTTCTGATCTAGCTACGCTCTGATTTCTACGTACACATTAATTGTTATTCATCATATTGTAAAGATATTAAAAGTATATTGTAAAGAACGGTCTTTTTATAATTCGTGATCAACGCTCCGAGTTCTACAGTCTTTGTACTTCAAATAGCCAAGTTGTAGTAAGCCGGCATCTATTATATATATTCCTACGAGAATAAGTTGAATTATGATTAAAGATAAACCCATATAAAATAAAAGAATCTAACGTTAAATAATTGAATCGGAACGCGGCCACATTCACAGCGCTCCATCTCGTTTGAGCACAAAACTAAATTCAGTCCCATTAATACTAAAGCATAAGAGGAAGGGCGCCGCCCGCCCTTACATAACGCACACACTGCCTGAAACTCGGAAAACGGTTGTAATACTGTTCGAGTGTTATTTAATCGTATAACTGAAAGTGATTCTATGTCGTTGCGTATAAAGTGTTCATCTAGAATATTTTTGATAACATTTATTTTATATCTCTCCACAGATCAATTCACTGCGACCTCTTTCACGTCATGTTCACAGTAGCTATAGTTATTTTGATAGTAATTATTATTGTTAGTATTATGGCCGACGAGCAATGAGCTCACGTAATGGTGTAGACTTATAACAAACTTTTTTTATTGACATTAATCACCTCGGCAGCATTGACATAATATGAAATATCCAAATGTAGAAAATATCTTAACTACAACAAAACTCATCACCATTGGGATGCTTCCCACGACTTTGAGTGGACGATCAGTTAAGAACCATTGGTATAGAGCATCGCTCATGATGTCTGCCAGGAGCACAGTTCAAAAATGCTTGCCCTAACAGTTTTTTGTTTCTCCCTCTGATGGAGGAAGAATCACAAATTACGCATTCGATGCACACATGTAGAACTTTTTGCTTCTGTTAATATTATATATATACTGTGGTATATTGCCATTGGTAAATTTCAAGATTTAATATTAAAATTGATTGACTTGAAATTCAAGCCAAATAGCTTTACAATATCTCTAGTATACACTATAGACATTGAGAAACAATTTATCGTTCTCATGTTGCGTATGATTTTTATACAGAGACATGATCTTCGCGTAGACTGTAGCCACCAGGCTCATGAACCTCGAGCCAGTATTCCAGTATCAAATATTTCGCTGCAACATATTTTTGTATCGGCAATTCGTGTAATGTTCTCTAGAAACGGAGCAAAGTTTTCCCATTATTCCGGCTTATGACCGAGTGTTTGTTGAGTAATCTACTTTATTCCCAAGTAATTTGTAAAAGACTTGCAATTTTTTTGTTTTATTGCGAAAATTTATGGCTGTAGTTATTTCAATATTAATAGAGAATATTCGCATTTTAAATAGGTACGGTTAACAAGAGGTCAAGCTTTTTATTTACTCTACGATAACCAACATTATTACGAGCGCCATAAAAGCTGTATGAAGGTCATCATGTAAAGTGTAAAGTGTTTCTGTGTATACATGACTTAAAATCCACTTCTGAATTATAAGTGTCCACTTATCCTTACTAATATTATAAATCGGAAAGTGAGTTTGTTTGTTCCGCTTTGACGCCGTAATTACTGCTTTAAAATTTTGCAGACGTAAAGATAAAAGTCCGGATTAAATAATAGGCTACATTTTATTATTAAAATCGTCAGTAAAGGCTTCGCTCAAAAACTACTGCACAGATTTTCATGCGGTTTTCATCAATAGATAGAGTGATTCTTGAGCAAGGTTTTTTATTTTTTATTTCGGAAAAAGGGATAGTCCCACGGGAAGCGTGATAAAACCTTCGTGCCATAAACCGACTTCCGCGCATATGTAGCCGTGGGCAAAAGCTATGACCCTTAACCCTCTATAGACCCAATCACGAAATCCACGCGGGCGATGCCGCGGGCAGAAAGCTAGTAAGAGTATAAGTAAAAAATTATAGTTTACGAACCTGCAGGTTTTTGTTGTTTTAATAAATCTCTTTGATGTAGTTTGCTTGTCAACTGTATATGACCGCGAATAACTACTTTCACTGTGCGCCACTTAAAAATGACAAAGACAAATCATAATAATTGTGCGTTTAAAAACTAAGAGGCCGCTTTGTATAAAGGCCAGCAGTTCATGCTGCAGTGGGAGAATAAATAATGTGTATTCAGCGTAAGCGCGCGTCGTTAGCGCTAAGCCGGCGGAAATGCAAAGCGGCCATTTTGAACGAGTGGCTTTCCGGCGCCGCGCGGCACGCACCGCCCGCGCCCGCCCACAACTGCGCCTCACTTACAGCCGATTTCAAAAAGTGGCCGACTAGAAAAACGATAATTAATATATTTCATGGTGGTGTAAATGTAAAAATTATATCGCTAGTTATCTCAAATGTATATTGTATTTTTTGAACATTTCCTGATAAATTTTAGGTGGTTTTTATGACATTTTTATTACTATTTTTAAAAACGTCTTAGATTTAGCGGTGCAGTTTTCCAAATATTACTTTTCATATTCAAAAGAAAATGCCTAAACATTATTAAGCGTTTGTAAGTGTTTAGGACTTATGAGTTTCGGACCGCGGAAAAGGAAATTTAAAAAAGTAATAAAAAAAAAGATTTTGACATTACGGTTTCGGTACTTGACTGTCACTTCGGATTTTTTCACGGCATTTTTATTGAACGGGATTGGATTGGAAAAGTGGTCGGCCACGCGTTCTCCTATTTTTATACTACAAGTATTGTAATATATGATATATATTTATAACCACATACGGTAGGGCACATTAGTACACACAAAACACAGTTCAAGCAAAGCCAGAACTACGGACCGGTAAGCAATATTATTATATAATTAAATAATATAAGCAAATAACGGGCGTTCGGGAAAACGCAACATTTTTTGGTAGCAGAGCGTGGTTTACTTTTCGGTTACGGACCTGTTATTTTGTAAATTCTTTGTTTTGTATTTACTTTAATTATTAAAATGTCGGACGGTTACAACGAAATTCGTCGCATTTTGCAATGGTTGGTAAGCGCATTTTCTCTGGTGAGTAGACCAGACAGGGTTGAGGCCTTGAAAGAGCGGGCTTCAAATGCGAGCAGATACATGGCGGACCTGGATCAAGCTTTACAAATGTGTTATGATAGGGCTGACATGAATCCAGACAATGAAACTTTGCAGGCAAGGTTGATTCAGGCTCAGGCAGACTACAAGCAATGCTTAGAATATTATGACAGCATTATTCAGGCGGTAAGGACACTGGATCTGGCCAGTAGTCCCACGGTTAAGGATCAGTCAAGTAGTAATGCCTCAATTTATACTAGATTGCCGGATTTAAATTTGCCCAAGTATTCTGGTGGGTATGAAACTTGGATGTCATTTATTAACATTTTTGATTCTTTGGTACATTGTCGGATGGATATATCACTCTCACAAAAATTAAGTTATCTGTTGAGTTGTCTATCGGGAGGCGCTCACCAGGTTATTTCACATTTAACCATAACAGATAACAATTATGAGACTGCAAGGGCGCTATTGATGGGCAGATATCAAAATATTAGGTTAATTGCGGATGCCCATGTGGCAAAGATATTAAATTTGCCTTATTTAAGGAATATCATGTTTATAAGGGATGATTTTTTAAATCCATTAAAGGTGGCCTATAATTGTTTGGAGAAATTAAATTTACCAGTAGCGGAGTGGTCATTCTTGTTGCTCCATATTGTATTGAATAAGTTACCCTCTGATTTAAAATTAAGATTTGAACAAAAATATGGAAGCGGAGATGAGGCAAGCCCGTTGCCTAAATTTATTGACCTTTTGACCTTCTTGGAGGAAGAAGCACGGATTGTTGACAATGTAGGCTCACCTCCTGCAACGGCTACCTCAGGGCCATCTGGGAGGCCTGTGTCCAGTCAGGGAAGACCTGTATTCAGTCAGGGTAGGATTAGGCCACCCACTCGAGGGACTAGGGTAGGTATGGCTACATCGGACCATACTATTAATAATAGGTTGCAATCCAAGCGGGTTGGTTGCACCTTTTGTGGCATCATAGGCCATTTTATATCTAAATGCCAACATTTTATAAATTGTTCCCCTCAACAGCGGAGGCGTTTTGTGCAAAATCACAAGTTTTGTTATTTTTGTTTAGGGGATCATCTTGTTAATAGTTGTGCAGTGGCACGGCCATGTATTCATTGTAACGGCAAACATCACGGGATGTTATGCCTGAATAGGAATGGTGGAGTTAGGCCTGCAGCGGGACGGATTGGTTCTCCTTCAGGAGGGGGTCAAAGCGGACAAGTACGGACTTCACCTCCTCATTCTGGACGAGCGTCGCCTCGACGGGTGGACGTGCGCGCGACACCTCCATATACGGGTGGGGGTGGCTTTAGGCCTACTTCACAGGCATCTCCACATACGGGTGGGGGAGGCACCGGCCTATGGTACAAGCACCCTATGCAGCGGGCATAGGGCATATTCAAGCGGACGAATCTCGTGACGTCACTGCGGAACAGTATGCGTCTGCGGCCTCGTATGCAGCGAGAGCGAGGGTTTTCTCACCACCACTCGCGAACGGCCGCGATTGAGGAACACGCCGCCATCTTTCGGTCATCCGGTTGGTTACCGGACACCGGATGCCAGTTGGCACCTGACTCGGGCACCATTGGGGCGCTCGAGACCCCCTACATATAACCCTCTGGCGCTGTCGGCAGCCCAGGTTTTTAATCGGGTGAATGCTTCATTTCATAGTGACGTTCAAGAAGGTAGTCGCCGCCGCCTCGCCAAATGCAACCTTTTTAAATACTATTTTATTGCCTACCGTTGCGGTAAGGATTTGTGATATTAACGGTTTTTATGTTAGAGCACGGGCTCTAGCGGACACGGGTTCGCAAGGTTGCATGATAACAGTTAATTTGGCGAGACGGTTAGGCCTATACATATTTAATAATAATATTTCGGTTCGTGGCATAGGTGATGTGCTCGTGTCACATGTTTATGGTCAATGTACTTTAACATTGTTGGAGAATCGGTCTCTCAACCTGTTATTACAGTTACAGCACTAGTGTTGCATGATATTTTAGGAGAACATCCACAGGTGGAATTACCTTCGGAAATTTTGAACTCGGCTTCTCACCTGTCTTTGGCTGACAGAAAATTTTTAAATATTGGAAAAATTGATTTGTTGCTTGGTACTGATGTGCTTGGTCAATTATTGTGCACCGGACGCACTATAAATTTAAATAATAATGGCTTGGTTGCTATACCATCGCACTACGGATATATGATTATGGGCCCAGCATATGATACGGTTTCTGATACGGTTTTTACGGGCGTTTCTCTTTCGGATTTAGTACAGCGTTTTTGGAAGACAGAAGAGGTACCCACGGTTTCACGGAAGGACCCGCTCGACGAAGAATGCGAGCGCCATTTTATCGAAAATGTTTATCGGTTACCGAACGGTCGTTTCGTTACTCGGTTGCCCTTTGTGAGCATTCGCAAACCGCTGGGGCAGTCCTACCTCACTGCTGAGAAACGCCTGCTTTCTATGGAACGTCGCATGAAGCGAGATACAGAGTTTCGCGACAAATACATTGAGTTCATGCGGGAATATGTACAATTAGGTCACATGTCCCTGGCACGGAGGGACTACTCATCGGAAGAACACTATTTCATACCACATCACGCGGTTTTTAAATCGGATAGCGGTAAGATACGGGTCGTGTTTGACGGGTCGGCCCCTTCTCTAACGGTGTTTCATTGAACCAAATCCTGCACTCGGGTGCTAAACTACATAAAGATATTTCGGATCTTATTTCGGCCTTTCGTAGACACCAGGTGGTCTTCGCGACGGATATACGCATGATGTTCCGGCAAACGGTGATTGATGAGGCTGATAGACGGTATCAGCTGATTCTTTGGCGCGAGGACCCGTCTCACCCATTACGCGTCTACGAACTGAACACAAACACGTACGGTTTGAAATCTAGCCCCTGGATGGCTATGCGGTGCTTGTTGGAACTCGCTCAACGGGAACGCGTTCGATTACCTCGTGCGGCGGACGTCTTAGAGTCGGAAATTTTTGTCGATGACGTTATCACGGGTGGATCTTCGGAACAGGAGGCTTTAATTTTACGTAACGAGCTCATAGCGTTATTGGCAACGGCTGGCTATGAACTACGGAAATGGATTTCGAACAGTCCACGTCTCTTAGAAGGACTACCAGCGGATCACGTTCAAAATCCATTGTTATTTGAGAATCCGGACTCTCCTCGTTCAACATCGGTTTTAGGTGTTCAGTATTTACCGGTTCCTGACATCTTTTCCTTTCGGGTTTTAACAATAACGGAAAAGATATGGACTAAGCGGCTAGTCCTGTCTACGGTTGCTCGTATCTATGATCCTAACGGGTGGATCGCTCCTATAATATTTTGGGCTAAATGTTTTCTACAACGGTTATGGTTGGCTGAGCTTAAGTGGGATGAGACCCTACCTACTGAACTCTTAACGGACTGGTTCGCATTTATTGATCAGTTACCCACTATCGGAAGGGTTGTTATACCTCGTAAAATACTTCCACCGGGGAAGTATCATGCGTCACTTCACGGTTTCTGTGACGCCTCGGAATCGGGTTTCGCGGCAGTCGTATATCTTCGGACGATACAGCCAGATGGTTCAGTAGCGTTACATCTAATCACGGTGAAGAGCAAGGTGGCTCCTATACGCAACCGCCAAACCATACCCAAATTGGAGCTCTCGGGAGCTGCGTTACTTACTCGGTTATTGAATCATGTTTGTGATACACTCGGGAAGCACATTAACATAGGCAACGTTTATGCGTGGACTGACAGCCAAATTGTTTTGGCGTGGCTCCAGACCTCGGTACATAGGCTGGAAACATTTGTTGCGAATCGGGTTTCGCAAATTCAAAACTCGTCAGTGAATCTGAATTGGCGGCACGTACCCGGCGAGTTGAACCCCGCCGACGTGGCCTCTCGCGGCTGTTATGCCTCCTCGTTGGTGAGTCATAACCTTTGGTGGGGACCTGCTTGGTTGACGGCACCGGAGTCGTCATGGCCCCCTACGGTTTTAATCGGATCGGATCCGCTGCCCTGTGTGCGTGTCATGGCTGTGGAGAAAGAAATCGTCACAAACCCTCTTTTACTGCGGTTTAGCTCTCTTAATAAATTACTGGCCGTTACGGGATGGATGCGTCGGTTTATAACGAATACTCGCAAACCGGTTGTAAGAAATACATCTTTGTTTCTGACGGCAGGCGAACGGCGTGCTGCTCTCATGTTTTGGGTACGACGGGTACAATCGGAACGGTTTTCTGACGAGCTTAAATCGTTACGGACGACGGGTCGGTTAAAGGGTGCCGTACAGAAACTTAACTTATTCATTGATGGCGAGGGATTACTTCGTGTTGGCGGACGGCTGCGCAACTCGAAGCTGCCGTATTCGGCTAGGCATCCCCTTTTGCTGCCCAAGGACGGACCCTTGACGCAGTTGATAGTAAGTGATCGGCACATTACTAACTCGCATGCAGGTTGTACGGCACTGCTTGCTATTCTTCAGCGGGAATTTTGGATACTATCGGCGCGACGGTGCGTCCGATCGGTTATATTTAAGTGTATACCTTGCTATCGGTTAAAGGCTAACACCATGCAGCCTATGATGGGTGACCTACCTAGCGATCGGGTTAGTGTCACCAGACCTTTTCACGGTGTCGGTACGGATTTCGCTGGTCCTTTTATTGTCAGGGCTTCTCACTTGCGGACCTCTAAGACTTACAAAGTTTATTTATGTGTATTTGTTTGTCTGTCAACGAAGGCAGTACATTTAGAAATAGTATCTTCGCTTAGTACGGAAGCGTTTATCGCGGCGTTCGGACGTTTTGTTTCACGGAGGGGGTTACCGAGTTTGGTACGGTCGGACTGCGGCACAAATTATCAGGGTGCTGACATGTATCTTAAGGAGGTCCATGATTTTTTAACGAAACATAGTACGGACTTGGGACAAGCAATGGCTACTCAGGGCATTACGTGGAAGTTTGATCCTCCTGGATGTCCTCATTGGGGAGGCATCTTTGAGGCTGTCGTGAAGGTGGCTAAGACACATTTGAGACGTGTTATTGGGGAAACGGTTCTTACGTTCAGGAACTTACTACGGTCTTTTACAGAGTGGAAGCAACTTTAAATTCACGGCCTTTATGCCCACTCTCTTCGGATCCCAACGATATGGAGGTTTTGACACCGGGTCATTTCCTCATCGGCCAGCCCCTTGCAGCTCTCCCTGAGTATCCCTTTGAGAATGTACCACTGAGTCGACTTTCTCGCTTTCAAATGCTGCAACAGATGTCACAAAATTTTAATAAACGGTTTTATTCGGAGTATTTGCACATGTTGCAGCAGCGGCTGAAATGGACAGATAAAACGGCTCCTGCACGGGTAGGGGATCTTGTCCTGATTAAGGATTCAAATCTTTCTCCTCTACGTTGGCGTAGAGGACGCATTTTGAAGCTTTATCCAGGCTCTGACGGTGTACCTCGGTTCGCAGAGGTCTCGATCGGCGACTCTGTGATGCGCCGTGCGGTGGCAACCCTGTCCCGTCTACCGGTAGACTAGCGAGATGAGGGTTGCTCATCTCGGGGTGGGGGATTGTTTAGGACTTATGAGTTTCGGACCGCGGAAAAGGAAATTTAAAAAAGTAATAAAAAAAAAGTTTTTGACATTACGGTTTCGGTACTTGACTGTCACTTCGGATTTTTTCACGGCATTTTTATTGAACGGGATTGGATTGGAAAAGTGGTCGGCCACGCGTTCTCCTATTTTTATACTACAAGTATTGTAATATATGATATATATTTATAACCACATACGGTAGGGCACATTAGTACACACAAAACACAGTTCAAGCAAAGCCAGAACTACGGACCGGTAAGCAATATTATTATATAATTAAATAATATAAGCAAATAACGGGCGTTCGGGAAAACGCAACAGTAAGTTTATATCATTTGTGACTAATTAATAAGAAATTTATGACAAAAACGTAGTGTTTTCATTACAATGTACTGAAAAAATTTTGTTGCACAGCAGTAAGTGCCTTTTTTGTTCCCCTGAGGAAAATGCATTAATGCGGAAACCAGTTAAACGATATGTCTAAACGATAGCACTTAACTTGTATAAATATTTCTCACTGGCTCACAGTATCCTCAAAATACGGTTACAACTTGTGTCTGAAGTCGAGGACTCTCTTGGACGGGCCTCGGAATGGGGAGAAAGGAATTTAGTTCATTTCAACCCTACAACTACACAAGTTTGCGCGTTCACTGCCAAGAGGGACCCCTTTGTCATGGCGCCTCAGTTCCAAGGTGTACCCTTTCGTATTTCTAAAAGTATTGGGATCCTCAGCGTCGACATTCATCTAGTTTGGGAGTTACTTGGTGGACAAAGCCAAACTGACAAGCAAAAAGTTGGGCGTTTTGAACAGTGCGGCTGCGATGAGCTGCGGTTAACACCAGGTGTGCCGCTTGCTCATCTGCCACGTAAGGCAATAAAAAAAAGAAAAAAAAAATTAAGTAGTTATTCTGTATTTATTATCAATACTATGCTTTTTTACATTAAGTTACTTGAATTCGTCTTAATGGAAGTTACTCGTATTTAATTATTTACGTGAAAGATAAGAAGATTGACAATAATTGATTAAGCAAATGCATTGTAAAATTTTACGAACATGGCTTCACTAAGTCGTCGGTCTACATGAGGCCATCCAACGCTGCGTTTCCTAGCATATTCCTGCATCACTTTCGGCCACAACGGGCGTCCGCCCTGTGAGCATACTCTTAAAGCCCACCGTCAATGATCCTATTTCTGCTACGCATTTCATCACGTGTGATTCTTCTGATGACGAATTCATTGCTTTTTCACTATGTTATCGGTCGGTTGGTTGAAAGCGGGTCGACATCGTGGCGTTTACGTATTGTAACTGGATGATTGACTACTTGGTATGTTTAGCCTCAGAACTGAGCTTACTTAAGTATAGAAACGCTGAGAAAACAAAACGCTGGAATATTGAGTTCAAAGTTTTGAAAAGGGATCCCATTAAAATCACAAAAATATAGAAATTAATCTATTGATCCATGAATCACCAAACAGCCTTCACGTTTGATCTCTAGAGTGCCACAAAGGAACAAACATGCTTCCATATAATATATTGTTAAACATATTACCCTTCTTTACGTTTCGCAGGCATGTAAAAATGGCTCCACAGAGAACTGTTTTCAAGAGTGTCTCGGTAGGCTGGGCTTATGAAACGGTAAATTAAACACAATCTATTACCAATATTATAAGTAATGTTAACATCGATTTTTACGGTTGATAACATTCATTTTTATGTCAGTGCTTACACACGACACAATAAAAGCTAATATATTTATTTCATCCATACATCCGTTATATTTTTTGACGTGAAACGTCTTTAAAATCGCGCCGAAACATACGGGTACCAGGTTTGAAAAGTGGACCGTAACGAAAAGGTCTATATCATCGTACCTTAATAATTAAAAAACTATTAGTCTTAGAAACAAAAATGGGGTGTGAATATTTCACTTATATAGTCAGCTCGCTGTTGTGACATTGATTTTTTTATTAAAACACCGTCAATCTTGTTTTTATTTCAATATTTAAGTTTGAAAGCGATTCCCTAACATAGACGTTCACGTTAAAACTAACGGCCGTGTGCCCCGGCACAGCCTCACCCGATTTTTCAACTAAAAATGTCAGGTAAAGTGAGTGGTTTCCAAATCAGCCAAAACATTTATGTGTCAAATCCAAACAATTTTGTCAGACACATAATTAGACATTTTGTAATAAGCTATTTCAATAAGAACATCTTTGATTTTAGACTTCAATTTCTTTAAATATATGTATTACTGGTCATAACTAAGGCAAAAATGTTTACATTTATCACACAAATATCTACCCTCATCGGGACTCGAATCCGGGACCTTATTGACTCGACTACAGGAAAGTTACATTCTTTATATTGACAGAGATTGTCAATATAAAGAAATATATTTTCTTACCCAAATAACAACCAAGTTGTTTTAATAATTAGACATAGATATTATATAAAAAACACATTTAAATAAATCAAACTTCATATCAGCATTTTTAAATAATGTCAACGAAATAAACCTTACCAATTTTCATAAAAAGGTACGTAACGACGATTCACAACGGCGAAGCGACCTGCTTTTAAACCACCGAATTATGATAATAACACGTCAAAGTTAATTTATACAATAATGGGAAGTTATTTTGAAATCGTATTGACAATCAAAACGGAAACAATCCAGTCAAGCGGAAGTTGTTACAAATTAATCGGTTATTTAACGAATCGATCCGACATGACAGATTGTCACATGGCTTAATGGCGGCCGTTATGTTCGCTGAGTATGAGACACGTGCAATATTCACGATATTTGTTTACGACGCCGCGTTGTGCGAGACAAAATGCTCCGATGCCGTATTTATGGGCGTCGTAAAAGGCGAGCCCTTAAGGGCTAATATTACTTCAACGAAATATTGTTTTATAAGTAGACTAGCGGCCCGTCCCGGCTTCGCACGGGTAGAAATAAATAGGTACAGATATTTAGTTATAAGCATGCCGCCGCCGGCATGTATTTTTATTTTAATTTCACGATTCGGTTTTGAGACAGTCTTGAATATTAAATTATTTATTTGGATAAAAAATTGTAAATGGTATGGATAACACGGTCTGATTTATTGTTAAATATAAAAACGTAACTACAATAGTTAGACATATGGCCTCGCAAAGATTTTTGTAGATATTGATATATTCTATAATATTGTTGAACATTTTTTTGTCCTATCATTAATACTCTTCGCAGCATATGCCATGAAAGACATTTTATGGCAAATTTTTTAGACCTTCGGTTGGTTTTAATAAGAATTTCTAAAGATTTCTATAGTAATCTAGTACTAAATATTGTAGCCTATGTTACTCAGTGATAATGTAGCTTTCTAATGAAAAAAGTATTATTAAAATCTGTCCAGTACTTTTTGAGTTTATTCGTTACATACAAAAATACAAATCTTTCCTCTTTATAGTATTAGTGTAGATTTATGTAGTGTCTACATATGTTACGAGGTGTGTCAATAAGTTGCTACTTACCTACTAGTTACTACTGTCGACAACGGTGTGTACTGAGCAGGCATCGCCAATTAGTGAAATGTTTATTCAGTACGTACTGAATCACACATCCCGCTAGCTGGATGAGATAATGGGTTATGAGTTATTCCATTTATAAGAAGAATAGTTACTTGTTTAATGAGTCAGTAGCTACACAAGTGTTAATGTGTCATTAGATATATACTTGTATAATGAGTTATATCAATGACCACATGATTTGCATTAACTGCGCCAATGTATGGGTCAGTAGCTACATAAGTGTTTAATGTGTCAGTAGCTACACATGTGTTAATGTGTCATTAGATACATACTTGTATAATGAGTTATATCAATGACCACATGATTTGCATTAACTGCGCCATTGTATGGGTCAGTAGCTACATAAGTGTTTAATGTGTCAGTAGCTACACATGTGTTAATGTGTCATTAGATACATACTTGTATAATGAGTTATATCAATGACCACATGATTTGCATTAACTGCGCCAATGTATGGGTCAGTAGCTACATAAGTGTTTAATGTGTCAGTAGCTACACAAGTGTTAATGTATCATTAGATACATACTTGTATAATGAGTTACACCGATGACCACATGATTTGCATTAACTGCACCAATGTATGGATGCGTAGCTACATAAGTGTTTAATAAGTCAGTGGCTACACAAGTGTTAATGGGTCATTAGATATCCTCACTATGCAAAAGAAACTGATACGTGTGCTCGTAAACCCCAATTTAGACGATTAAATATATTAACCTTACCGTGCTTGTATATCTATGAAATTCGTAAAGAGACACGCAAACTTTTTCACTCAGAGGCAAGATGTACAAAATAAGTATGCATTGCGATATAGGACAATGCTGTCACTTCCTTCATCACAATTAAAATTGCATTCGAGCAGTCCCTTCGTAATGTGTATCAAAATATTCAAAAGGCTTCCTACACACATTAGAAATATGTCAGAGGAAAAAATATACTTAAAACAAATAAAAACTTTACTGATTCAAAAGTGCTATTATTCGGTACAGGAATATATGTGCGACCAAAAACTATAAAAACTTAAACATATAAACTATAAAATAGTAAATTGAACTGAAAACTATGTAATAAAATGCACAAAAATACTTAAATACATATAAAATTAAATTGAAATAATATACAATTTATAATCGTAAATTCCACAAAATAATTAATAAAAATGAATATAACAATGATACTAAATTTAATAATAATCTAATTAATCATACAACAGATAGCTAAATAATAATATAGAGATAATACATAAGAAGAGTGTTTAGACTTACGATCATTTGACATAGTAATATTCAGTTATGGTTTTCTTTTATTTTTAATAAAAATGATAAGTCATCCTCTCTCCTACATTTGCTGTGCCCGACAGGGTCCATAATGTACAGAATATTTATAACACCTATGATTACCATTGTGGAAAGCAAAATAAATGAAATGAAATCAAATACATACTAGTACTTGTATGACGAGTTACACCAATGACCCCATGAGTTACATTAACTGCATCAACACCTAAGTTCCCACCAAGAGTTGCTTGAGTGCACTAGCCAAGTTATGATGTGTGAACTTTACTTCACTATACAGGCTCCTAAAATCATTCAAACCTTTGAATAACCTTTTCATTGTCTCGCTCCACAAAGTTTTTCTTTGTTATAGGAGTATCGGGTAAAGATGCATCAATACATAGTATAAAACAAAGTCGCTTTCGCTGTATGTCCGTATGTATGCTTAGATCTTGAAAACTACGCAACGGATTTTGACGCGGTTTAGATAGAGTGATTCTTAAGGAAGGTTTGTATGTATAATAAATGCATAATATAGTAGAGAAACACTGATAAATTTAAAGGTTTCTAATGTGATGTCGTAAATAAGCACGTTTTTTTGCGCTTATATTGCAAACGCTGGCTGAACCCTACGAGATAGACCAAAATAATGTACTACAGTATTGTACAACTTACAAAAATCCACAAAAAAGTCTGCGATGGTACTTATAGTCTATCTCTTAGGGATAACCCACCATAACCATTTTTTCACTGCACGGGCGGGTCGCTAGTATATAAATAATTAAATCATTAATACATTTATTGCAGGTTAAATCCAAATTTTCCGATCAGAAGGCTAGTCCCAGGAACACTGCGCTACCGACACTCCCCGAAGAAAAT
Source organism: Scirpophaga incertulas (assembly GCA_036419045.1). NCBI lineage: Eukaryota > Metazoa > Arthropoda > Insecta > Lepidoptera > Crambidae > Scirpophaga > Scirpophaga incertulas. Next base: position 26,267,930 of record CM071638.1, on the reverse strand, counting down.
TAAAACAAAAATAACACAATACAATAAGACGCGACTCAATATTTCATTGTAACTCTTACATAAGCCCGTTTAATTATTTAAACATTCATTACAAGGGCCAAGACGAAGAAATCTGCCTTTAATGTTCTTATATAACATTTTGACTTCCATTTCTCTTTTAATTACGAAATAAATTGAAATTACTGCGTATTGTGATAGATGTTTTGGTAATTTTTGTTTTGTTTTAAAATAGAACATAAATTTGTTGTAAAACCGCCGTTATTACTAGCGAGTTAGAGCTGTCACATGTAAATGAATACATTTTTAACAGAAAATAAAAAATGCTTTGACTTAGTCGAGAAATTTGTTTGCATTTCTTGTTATTAATTTACAATATAAATACAACGCCACGTACAGAACGCTTTCTTTAGCTCAGCATGTGATGTTTGATGCGTTGACATGTGTACAAATATTGTTTTTTTCTTATTAACCAACTTTAATAAAGAAGTAGGTTCTTAATTCTTTTTTTTTTATGTTTGTTACCTCAGAACTTTCAACTGGGTGAATATTTTTCTTAAAAAGATTATCACGCCTTAAAAATGTTCGCATTCATTACATTTTTTACAATTAAATTGTAATTTTTTTCGTTCTACATTAACCTTTATCAATTTAAATTTTATCAAACTTATTTTTACATTTGATTTTAAACGTTTAGTTAAATTTTGGTTAACTTTAATTACACAAATTATTGAAATTGAAAAATAAAACAAACAAGTCCAACATAGCTCCTATTATTTTGGCAGAATTTTTAACATTCTTGTCTAAAAGTTTCTGAAAACATCTTTTAAATCCATGTAATTATTTATTATATTATATTTTGACATGTATTTAAAAGTTTAAAAAAGTTTGCGTTCTTATTTTATACTTTAATAAATGAGGGAAACGTAACTCTAAAGCTCTATCATAAGATTTACTTATTAATTCTAAGATGGTAATATTCTTTAACTAGCTGTGCCACGACTTTGCCCGCGTTGAATCGTAATTTTAGGTAGCATTTTTAATTTTGACGTGACAACGTCTATTAAATTGGTACGGCGTGGAGTCATTCTCGAAAACACCGTAACGGCTGAATCTGACGCCACACGGAGTCCACGAACGGCGTAACGGCCGATCTGACGCCACACGGCAACGTAATAAAAATATAAATGTTATACATTACTTTATTTTAAATAATTTCATTGCACCCAGAAAAAAAATTGTTATTTAATTAACATACTAAATTTGGGAAGAAATATCTTTGTATTTTTTACGAAAACTAATTTTGGCAGTCCTCTCTTGACATAAATCTGACTCTACTTTGAAAAAATAGGCGAAACTCTGAAAGTATAAGGGATATATATGGATATGTCGCAGTCATCTGGTTGAATCTGCTATTTGATTGTACCACTAGCGCGTTCATTGAATGACGACATTTAATTGAATGATTAGGCTGAACGTTGATTGAACAAACGTCCTAGTCCAACTAGTTAGCGGATTTTCTTCTAATAAAACATACAATTTTTACCTATTTATATCATACAAAAACGTCTATTACATGGTAATTTTTTCTGGGTGCAATGAAATTATTTAAAATAAAGTAATGTATAACATTTATATTTTTATTTAATAGTTTGTTTAAATTTTCTGCTTCTGAAGTTATACATAAATTAATTATTATGAGTAATGTGCGTGGCTCCGTGTGGCGTCAGATTCGGCCGTTACGGTGTTTTCGAGAATGGCTCCACGCCGTACCAATTTAATAGACGTTGTCACGTCAAAAATAATATCAAATAAACAAAATTAATTTGAATAATCCAAATGTTAATTCAAAATCTTAAGGACAAAATGAATTAATAATTAATAGCAATATGTCAAATGACTTATTTAATAATTTTATCTATGAACACTAACAATATTTAATACACAAAATTAATTTGAATATTTCGAATATTAATGCAAAATGTTAACTTACAGGAAAAATTATTTAAAATAATTAATGTATAACATTTATATTTTTATTACGTTGCCGTGTGGCGTCAGATCGGCCGTTACGCCGTTCGTGGACTCCGTGTGGCGTCAGATTAGGCCGTTACAGTGTTTTCGAGAATGACTCCACGCCGTACCAATTTAATAGACGTTGTCACGTCAAAAAGTAGCTTATGTCCTTCCTCACGGTTCAGTGGTTTACGAAGCTACTCGCTAGGTAACTTGCTACCCCTCTAGGCGCCAAGCAAGCCTCTTGCCTGTGAGTTCCCCATAAGATGAGGGGGGGGCACGCCAAAGGGAGCTGCATCGCAGCGTGACAAGGTCATGGGAACTCGTGAGAATACTTCCACGACCCCGTCGGCGTCGGCCCGCATTGTGCGGGCACCTCTCGCCTCCCCGCTAAAGAGGGGGGGGAGACTGTCGATCCCCGGGGCAACCGGGGGATCGACTGACGGGGACATTTATGTAGCAGGGACTGGCCTTCCCGTCCCTAATCACCCCCTGATAATTATTTTGTAAATATATTTCATGTACATAATTGACTTATCTACAGGTTTATCATAAGTATAGATGTAAATATCAAATTCTCCAACTTTGTAATTTTAGTATAAATTAAATCAAAATAAACATTTATTCAACTTAACCCTTTCAAATTAACCGTGCATACGTACGCATTATTTTCTCTTTCGACGCATAAACAGATATTATATTTTACCACATCATTTTTTAACCTCCGGCTAGCAAATTGGTTCCACAAAGCTCGGGTAAACTGGCCTCATAATACCGGAAGAGGCAAATTCCAACGCATTGTGGCGGTTATTGTGTTATCGAGAGCGTTATTAAAATGGCGCAAAATTTGCAGGGCGGGCGGCGACGCCACATTAAATTGGATTTCGACGCTCCGCAGTACCGGAGTTTATCGGATATCTAATCAATCATTATGCTGTTCTTATTCGTGGGTATACAGGATATAATCGTCAAGTATGCACAAGAGATTATTCCATAAATTCTCAAAACCTTATAACGAAAGAACATATTGACTATGAAATAACCTGACCTCTTAACTGATATTTTGGTTATTAGTTTATTTATACATAGGTACTCAAGTGGTTAGTATGACGGTGTCAAGATGTCACTATCTCTGAGTTCGGTGGGGGTAGATATATGTCCGATGAAAACGAGCATTATTAATATTTATTTAAAAAATATATATATTATACAATAGCAAGCTTGCTGTGCATAATTGCACTCAACCGAAATTTATTGATGCGTTATTTTATAAAAATATTGCCAAACCGATGTCACAAAATAAGTAGATAAATATTTATTTAATTATTAAATTAAAGTTGAGGATTCGATAAATTGCGTAGATTTTTCAACGCAATTGGCCATGAACTAAAGAAATTCTCAATTTCCTAAAGCCTATTAATTTAATAGGTACTCTTATGTTCGTAATTTGGGCCTTGGATGCTTGGATGCTAAGTGTCTCGATTTGTAGTCAGCCGGATTCACCAGCTGCCAAAAAGGTTCCGTAGATAAAAATATTCTAAATTTTTTCAAGGTTTCTAACAGATATCAGAATGTCACATTATATTTCTAAAGAATTAAAAGCTTTATATCCTAGTCATATGCTACACGACTCAAGCTCAGAGGTTAGTACATCGGTTTCAAGGTGTTGCCATCTCTGAGGTTCGAATCCCGGTGTCGATAGATGTTTGTGTGATGAATACGAAAATATGTATATATGTATATCTATCCGTTACCCAAGGTCCTGTAACATAAGCCTTACAGTGTTTACTTTGAGCTTGGCTAATTAGTGTGAGCTTAAGTAACATTTATTTATTTATACTGAATGTAGACGTTATAGAAATATTTTTTCATTTAGTTGTCATCCTTCTTTACTATACAATACAGTTGCCAGTGAAAACTTACTTAACAGATTTAAGTATTACATGTTATAAGAAACTAGATTCCGCCGGTGGCTTTGTCAATCCCTGTCCCTTATATCTAAGGTACCATGATTCATGATCTTATCTTCCATTCAACCCCTATTTCACCCCAACACTGGTAAAAATTTCAAAATACTAAGAACAACCGAATTTTTGTTTCTTATGACGTCATATTTGACGAACTTGCATACTAACTTTCAACCATTATTTCACCCTATAGCTGATCGAAATTTCAAAAATGCTAGAATAAATGTTTAATGATTTCTTATCAAGTGCTTAAATATAAAGTTTCATGGTTTTATTTTTTAAAATTAAGAAATCCCATACAAACTTTCAACTTCTATGTCAACCCTTTTTTCAAAATAAAAGTAGCCTATGTACAGAACATAGGTCTCACTCTAACTCAGGGTCTAAAGATTCTCTGTACCAAATTTCATCAAGATCGGTTGCGAAGTTTAAGCAGGGTAGCGAAAGACAGACAGACATACAGAGTTACTTTCGCATTTATAATATTAGTTGGGATTAAATATTATCAATAGGTCAAATAGAAACGTAACGAACAAAAATAAAAACATTTAAAGAGGTTATTACACTGTCCTGAATTAAGTATCCGTAATTCAGAGTCCGAGTTAGAACAAGAAATTCAGTCACCACAGTTCCTGATCAGACTTCTGAATCAAACGCCGGAAAAAATCAAAAGTCGGACGTGTGGCCATTAGTACGCACCGCTATCTCCTGTCGTTTGTGTGAGTAATTTAAGAAAAAAAATATTGTTTTATGTTATATTGTTTTATTTTTTAATTTGACAATCTCAACAAGTTAGCCTATATTTTTAAATTAAAAAATACAATTAAAACTATAATTTAAACCTTAAAAATAAATATCTTAAAATACTTCTAAATTATATATATCTAAAATAAAACTAGAGAAACTATAAATAAAAAATGTCCTGCAATTCGGGGCCCATGGGAACAGTACCTAGGATGCTGGCAACATCACCTCTTTGGATCGCCAAACTAATCCGTTGACAGAGGTAACTGCCAGCCCTTTGATCACCGGAGGCTTCAATCAACAGTGCTGATAGATCAAGTACTATTTTTTTTTTGCCTCCGGTCCCCACGGACCCATAGTTTCTACCGCAAACGGAGCAAATATGTAATTAGGACCCTACTCGTATATTACAGTATTTGCTCCGCTTACGGCCCTCTGCATGGATCGCAGCAGACCCCGCACTTAGGGATGTACTGCATACATGTGAGGGAGCCAGGGTGTCTGAACAGGTTGCATCCCAGATAAGAGGCCGCCCCAGCTTCCAAGGACCGACAGTTAAGCCATATTGTTTTATTATATTGTATATAATAAAAATACAAGCTATGCAAGAATATAACAAATTAAATTTTATGACTTACTAAAACAGTGTGGTCAGTATGTGCAACTTTTATATTATTTTTGGTTTCATCAAACTGACTTTTATATTATACTAGCTGGCCCAACAGACGTTGTCCTGTCAAATGTCTCAAATGTCACGTTGTCTCACGTTGTCTCAAATGTTTTTAAATAAATAATTTAGCTGAAAAACAATATCTATATGACCGTATTGTGAATCTAAACCATTCTCAAGCCCCCTGGAATACACACAAAAAATTTCATCAAAATTGGTCCAGTCGTTTAGGAGGAGTTCAGTCACATACACACGCACACAAGAAATATATATATTAAGATGTATGTTCACGCATCTTTCCTATAGCGGTAGGCAGAGATCATAGTTTTCCATTTACAATGACCCTAACATACTTCCTTAGCTTCCCCGACTATCATTAATATTTTAATGCACGCTCGTCAATTACGGGAACTCTTGACTTTAGATTCTTTCAGGATATCTCCTGTTTGATCCACGAATGTTCATATAGGTCCCGATAAAATTGCATTATTATTATTTAAATAAATAAATAAAATCGTGTTAGTTGCAACACACTATAGTAAACAACACAATGAAACAATAGCTTTTTCACTTCAGTAGCTCAAACATGAAGGTTTTGCTGCTTAAAATCAGTGAGTAAAATCGATTTTTACTCACTAGTGAGACAAAGCTAACCACAGATTATAGTAACCTATGTATAGTAACTAATGGGATAACCATACAGACTATGTTGTTTCGCCCTAAGATAATATGCCCATGGACATTGGATCTGCCTGACACTTCTCGTTGTTCCGTGTCACGCATAGGTACCACTTTAAACTAATGTAAAATAAATTGGCAAGAAATCAGAAAAATAATTGTTAAAAAATGTCTCTTCGGAACGGAACATAATAAATACTTATTAAAATCTCAAGAATGATGCGCGGAACGGAACTATTGACAGAAGTTCCTTTCCACGCATCATACATTCTTGAGATTTTAATATTTTTTTTTTATTTAATTCGCTTAATTTACTAACAGGGAATAATAATAACAATAATTTACTTACTTATTATTTTTGAAGACATATTTTAACTGTTGGCGCTTATCCTAGCAATAAGGACGGTAGGTTCTACCAACACTAAAAGCGGGGTTGTTAGGTAATACCATAGGTCGCTTATATAGATGAATTTCCTTTTGGGGAAGAGTTGAAGAGTAAGTGACTTGCTGTACCCTACTGTACTGCTACGAATAGAAACAGCAACTCACCTTCAGCAGTCACGGCACCGGGCTCACGAGCTGCAGCTCTCCTGCTCTTCCTCAGCAGCCTTCGAATATGTAGCGGTGTGAAGGACCAGCCCCGACTGTGGCAGCCAGTCGAGACAGCGGTGAAGCACAAGCACTTTAGTAGGCACTGGCTTCGCGAATTTTATAAGCGGTAGAAAACCGGGATAGCGTCCGGCTGAGTCGCCGTTAATTCGTAAACTGACTATAGAGTACAGCAAAGCGAGTATTATATAGATATCAGATTTTAGAAGAAGGTAGTGTAATAAAGTTAACAAAGAAGGTATATGATATATAAATGTACCTAAATTATTCTAGGTACCCGAAATCGGCACGAACATTAACAATTATTTTTCTGTTCTTTTGACAATTTATTTTACATTTGTTTAAAGTGGTATGCGTAACACGGAAAAAACGAGAAGTGTCAGGCATAATTATCACCTTAGAGCAAAACAAAAAAAAATCAAAATTTGGAATTCGAACTCGAAGGAAAACAAAAGACGATCGGCGAGAAAAAATTTGCAGATACGCGTATTGTATTAAGTAAAATTTTTAAATAGATTACCTATTAAAGATGACTGAAAGTAGTGACGAAGATAATATTTTAACACCAGAAGAGTTGAAACAAAAAGTTAGGAATGCAGAATTTAGTTTCCTTCCTGAAAAATCTCGTGAAAATAACTATTGTTCTCGCTGCTGAAGTGAAAAGTTATGTGTGTCACACGAGTGCAAAGTTGTTTGCATCTCGTGCCTTTGAATCCCTCGACACGCTCAGGATTCTACTCTAGAATAACTCGCTTCGCTCGTGATTCAAATAGAATCCTTCGCTTGCTCGGGACTCAAATCAGCACTCGCAGCAAACATCAACTTTGCTCACTTGTTGCACAAATAACTATTGTAGATATAATGTAAGTTATTTAAACTTGTAAAGGATGTTGGGTTCAGACTATTTATCTAAGGTCACTGTAAAAAAACAGGAAGAAAAAAAATAGCCCTTGTTGGTTTTCTTGCTTGTTCTTTCCAGTACAAGGTCTCCCGCCGTAGACTTGTGAACCAATGGCGGAGCATCATGGACGTGCAAAAGTGATTATAAAAATCCTATTTGAAAAATAAATATTTTCGATCTATCGAGCGATAAGATAATATTGAAATGTCTATAATAATCTTAATTTCTTCCGACATTTTGCGAACGTAATAAATAAAGTCTACGAAGAACGTATATACAATAACGATATAAAAAAATTATTTGACCTGCATTCTAACTGCGATTACACTCTCCTGAATTCAAATTCAGAACGCAAAAAGCAATTCTTTTAGAATACTGATTTGCTGCCTTAGAGCCCGGGGTGAAATCTCGACTCGGAAATCTCGGATCCAGTCATGTCACTACCTACGATCTGACCCCAAGAGCCTAAAGCTTTCACCAAGATAGATAATCTACTTCTATAATTACAATACATTTTTTGATATTAAACAGAAAATCTCTTGATGAAGCTTAACAGTGAAAGCGAACCTTTAAACTCCATAACTAATAAATGAACTGGCTGACACTTAATTTATTCACCTTTAATATTGTTCCGTAGAAAGACGCTTGTACCCGATTTATTTAATTGGGTATGTATGTATTTTTGTGTTGTATTTTATGTATTGTTGTATATGTATTTTTACTTACCAGACAGCATGTAGGAGGAGGTTTTCTAGGAGGTAGACTCTGTACCAGGGTCGTCTGCGTGGGTACCTCCGTCTTACCGGAGATTTCCGCCGCCAAACAGCAGGGTTCGCTTTGCTGTGTTCCGGCGTGAAGGGTAAGATAAGCAGTGAAATTACTGGTACTGTGACTTTACATCTTATGTCACAAGTTGGCAACGTACACTGTGGTTCTTATAAGCTTTGCAGATTTGCTGCGAATCTCGTGGGAACCACATGTACTATAGGCGACTGTTGCCACTTACCATGAGGTGGGCAGCCTGCTTGTATTGTCAACTTTAGCAATAAAAAAAAATAAATGTATGTATCGTCAAGACACTATATATTTGTTGTTTGATAAAATCCATAAGTGATATAGTTAGATAAAGCCGTACATATAAAGCACTGTGATATATTTCCGTAAAAAATGCAATTATTCATCCGAAATATAATATAATACTGGTGAAAATGCGACCGAGCTAAATCCGCAGGGACAGTACGTATGTCAGTATTTTTCTTTATTGCCCTTCTTTTTCCACGTTGCGAATGTTTGTCAGGGGTCATAAATCCTAAACAAATATAATAATTTAATTAACAATAGTTTTAGTGTTCTGCTAACAATAATACACCCTTACGTTATCACATGTATCCTGTTGTTGACGAGGGAGAAATGACGACTGTAAGCCCTACACGTGTCCCTATTTAATTAAATACCTGATTCTGATATGCCCGGGACGCTGACAGCTCCAACCAACCCTATTGTTTGACAACTATGTTTTATGTCAGATTGTATTGATGTAATTACCAACAGTTGTTGAGATTTGTCACTGGAAATTGGAATTTGTAGCTGGAATTCACTGTGAATATGAATTGTTTCCACATTACTATTATATAATTAATTTTGGTCTCGTGTATTGTGCGATGTGATCTGTGAAGGCTGATTTTGTAGAGAATACATATAAGAGAACACTTAAGTACATCGAACAATAGGCATTACGCTCGAATACTTAATTTTTAATGTGTACTGAATCTACTTACAAATAAGAAAGTCGTAATAGTTACATAACTCATAACTCAAAAACGGTTAAACCGACATGAAGGATCACATATTAGTTGGATTCCTCTCCTTTAAGAATAATAGAGTAACTTTTATTATTTAAAAAAATAGGGAGCAGAAATTATGCAGACGATTGTTAATTTAATGGAATATCAGCTTTGCTGCTGCTCATCGTATTACGATGCCCTGCACGTCGCTCAAGGATGGGTTGGGCTTTTCTTCAACCAGGGACCTATGCCATAACATTGTAAAAGCAAGACTTTTATTGAAAGTCATATTTTGAAGTTACAAAACAAACTACAAATAACATACAAATAAATCAATAAATAAATATTTCTTACACTCACACCAATTAGCTTAGCCCAAAGTAAGCTCTGTAAGGCTTGTGTTATGGGATCTAGGGTAACGGATAGACACCATAGAAATATGTCATAACAGCCATAAGGCAAAAATGCTAGCATTTATCACACTAGCAACTGCTCTTACCGAGACTCAAACTATCCCACACTAAGATTTTATGCTTATTTTTTATGCGCAGCTGACACACTATCGTTAATATCGTCAATCTTTGACAATATTGTTTACGAGTGTATAATTAATGTTTAAGTTTTCCTAGATGATACAGTGATGAGTGAGTAAGTGAGTACAATGATAAAGCCAACTATGGTTCTTATTCTATCCAGTTATCATCGAATACAATTCTCGAGTGCTCTATTGTTATGTTCGTCAATGCTACGTTATTTTCCGAACGTTCTGCGCTTAAGTCTGACATAGTTCCTATAGAGCAAGAGAAATACAAATATTTCTCACACATTTTTAGTTTTAATTTTATGCCACTTTAACCAACAGTAAAACTAAAGGGGCTTGTATGTGAATTTCCCTCAAAAAGTATTTGCATATGACGCACAAGTCTTGTTTATAACATCAACATGTTACAGCAGAAACCACTCAAGAGGTACGGACGAGAATTAATCTGTCTGTATTCTCGTAGAACGTTTAATAATTCATTGTACGTAAACAGTGTTGTGAAACTTTTAACGGAGTTTGCAGTGAGCCGTAGCGGCGGATCTTGTAACCTCGTAGCCATTTGTAGTCGGTCGCTCGTAGCTAGTATAGTTTTTCATACTAGTTCGCCGACTTGTAGCAGAAGCTTTATTCAGCTCTACATTTTTAAGTGGGATTCAGTCACTTTGTCTTTTTGTGTAGGTTTCTGGTTTGTAACTGAAAGTTTAATAAGTCATTTGTCGTTTTCCTATAAGGCTTAAGTTATATTATAATTATGTTAAGTAATATTTTGTTTCCATATAATGTTTGTACAAATTTATCAAATTTAATCTTTCTTTATTTGTTTAGCAGCTACAAAAAAAGGAGATATGAAACCAAAAATATGATGTGTGTGTGTGTGTGTTTTAACATTTTATAAATTCAACATTTATAGTAAAAAAAAATTATAAAGCATGTTTTCCAATATTACTACAGAAAATTTTGTCTTCTTTCCTTTATTATTTTAGTTATACATCTAATGCGGTATTTTTGCCTCAATCACGTTATGGAAAGTAGTTTCCGACCGTTATCACATTATACTGAAGGCAATCAGTACAGTATTTTTATGGGATCCTTAACAAAGCCGCCGAAACCCGGCCAGTGTAAGACGTGCTTTAGTAAAATGAAAATGCCAGGCGGAAATCACACCGGAATCACTGTGCAAGATCTCAGCGGGAAGGGAATGTGTTTGTTACGAACTACGTTTTTAATGACAGTAGCACCACATTCAATAGATAAAGGTCTCGTTCTGTGACGTAATGTTTTACCCCTCCATCCAAGTCGTAAAGCTCCTATGGGCAAGGCTCGGGCTGAGATTAGTCCGTCGGTCATCCAGAGTCCGTGTTGGGGCCCCTGCTATGGATCCTCGCATATGACGCGGTCCTTCGCACCAGCCTTCCTCGTGGCGGGAGTGCTCTGCTCCGCTGACGACACTCTCGTCGTGGTAACTGGGGCCGACTTCGGACCGGTGCTCAGGCTTGCCGAGCTCGGAGTGGCATGTGTCGTGCTTGCGATCCTCCGGCTGGGTTTAGAAATAGCGCCTCACAAAACCGAGGCGCTATGGTTCCACGGCCTTACGAGGCGCCGGGAACCACCCAGCTGCCGGATCCGGGTAGGTGACGCGGTGGTCCCGGTGGGGCTATAAATCAAGTACCTGGGCCTCACCCTGGATCGACGCTGGAGCTTTGAGGAGGTTGGTCTTCGGTTGGTCCCCCGAGCCAAAAAGGTGGCGTGCGCGTTGCATCGCCTGCTGCCCAATCTCGGAGGACCGAGGGATGGAGTTCGCCGCTTGTATGAGGGCGTCGTGCGATTGGTGGCCATATATGGGGCCCCCGTGTGGTCGCGTGACTGCGCGAGGTCCACCCGCTACGGAGCCTGCAGCGGATAATGGCCATACGGATCGTACGAGGCTACCGTACCATCTCGTACGAGACGGTGACGGTTCTGGAACTCTCCCCCCCATTCGACATCCTGGCCGACATGTACGCGGCGACGTATGCATCGCGGCGCGATGGGGGGAGCGCCCCGAAACCCGCGCACGAAGTGCCTAGGCGGGAGTGGCACCGACGGATTGTGGCGGCCTGGCGTGCGCAGCTCGAATTACGGATCTGCGCGCGCCAGCGGGCCGTCGGTGCCGTACTCCCGCACCTCGAAGCTTGGCTCCACGGGAAGGAGGAGGTCACCCACCGATTGACTTAAATACTCACCGGGCACGGCTGCTTCGGTGAGTATCTAAGTCAATCGTTAGATGAATAAATAATACATACATGTATTACGTTACCCAAAAAGTTAGTCACACTCATATTTTTTACCTTTAAGAGAACGAAAAAACTAATTATCAATCATTGCCCTGAGTAAAAGAGAATGATTTGTGGTTTTAATTATATGTTTAGGACTTATGAGTTTCGGACCGCGGAAAAGGAAATTTAAAAAAGTAATAAAAAAAAAAGATTTTGACATTACAGTTTCGGTACTTGACTGTCACTTCGGATTTTTTCTCGGCATTTTTATTGAGTTTATTTTCGGCGGATTAATAATTGATTAGTTACGTGTATCAGTGAATTTAAATATACCATTGGACTAATATTTGACATCGGTGTCAAACGGGTTTACATTAAATTGGATTGGAGTAGTGGTCGGCCACGCGTTCTCCTATTTTTTACACTACAAGTATTGTAGTTTATGATATATATTTATAACCACATACGGTAGGGCACATTAGTACACACAAAACACACGTTCAAGCCAAGCCAGAACTACGGACCGGTAAGTAAGCAATATTATTATATAGTTAAATAATATAACCAAATTACGGGCGTTCGGGAAAACGCAACATTTTTTGGTAGCAGAGCGTGGTTTCCTTTTCGGTTACGGACCTGTTATTTTGTAAATTCTTTGATATGTCGGACGGTTACAACGAAATTCGTCGCATATTGCAATGGTTGGTAAGCGCATTTTCTCTGGTGAGTAGACCAGACAGGGTTGAGGCCTTGAAAGAGCGGGCTTCAAATGCGAGCAGATACATGGCGGACCTGGATCAAGCTTTACAAATGTGTTATGATAGGGCTGACATGAATCCAGACAATGAAACTTTGCAGGCAAGGTTGATTCAAGCTCAGGCTGACTATAAGCAATGCTTAGAATATTATGACAGCATTATTCAGGCGGTAAGGACACTGGATCTGGCCAGTAGTCCCACGGTTAAGGGTCAGTCAAGTAGTAATGCCTCAATTTATACTAGATTGCCGGATTTAAATTTGCCCAAGTATTCTGGTGGGTATGAAACTTGGATGTCATTTATTAACATTTTTGATTCTTTGATACATTGTCGGATGGATATATCACTCTCACAAAAATTAAGTTATCTGTTGAGTTGTCTATCGGGAGACGCTCACCAGGTTATTTCACATTTAACCATAACAGATAACAATTATGAGACTGCAAGGGCGCTATTGATGGGCAGATATCAAAATATTAGGTTAATTGCGGATGCCCATGTGGCAAAGATATTAAATTTGCCTTATTTAAGGAATATCATGTTTATAAGGGATGATTTTTTAAATCCATTAAAGGTGGCCTATAATTGTTTGGAGAAATTAAATTTACCAGTAACGGAGTGGTCATTCTTGTTGCTCCATATTGTATTGAATAAGTTACCCTCTGATTTAAAATTAAGATTTGAACAAAAATATGGAAGCGGAGATGAGGCAAGCCCGTTGCCTAAATTTATTGACCTTTTGACCTTCTTGGAGGAAGAAGCACGGATTGTTGACAATGTAGGCTCACCTCCTGCAACGGCTACCTCAGGGCCATCTGGGAGGCCTGTGTCCAGTCAGGGAAGACCTGTATTCAGTCAGGGTAGGATTAGGCCACCCACTCGGGCGGACTAGGGTAGGTATGGCTACATCGGACCATACTATTAATATAGGTTGCAATCCAAGCGGGTTGGTTGCACCTTTTGTGGCATCATAGGCCATTTTATATCTAAATGCCAACATTTTATAAATTGTTCCCCTCAACAGCGGAGGCGTTTTGTGCAAAATCACAAGTTATGTTATTTTTGTTTAGGGGATCATCTTGTTAATAGTTGTGCAGTGGCACGGCCATGTATTCATTGTAACGGCAAACATCACGGGATGTTATGCCTGAATAGGAATGGTGGAGTTAGGCCTGCAGCGGGACGGATTGGTTCTCGTTCAGGAGGGGGTCAAAGCGGACAAGTACGGACTTCACCTCCTCATTCTGGACGAGCGTCGCCTCGACGGGTGGACGTGCGCGCGACACCTCCATATACGGGTGGGGGTGGCTTTAGGCCTACTTCACAGGCATCTCCACATACGGGTGGGGGAGGCACCGGGCCTATAGTACAAGCACCCTATGCAGCGGGCATAGGGCATATTCAAGCGGACGAATCTCGTGACGTCACTGCGGAACAGTATGCGTCTGCGGCCTCGTATGCAGCGAGAGCGAGGGGTTTCTCACCACCACTCGCGGAACGGCCGCGATTGAGGAACACGCCGCCATCTTTCGGACATCCGGTTGGTTACCGGACACCGGATGCCAGTTGGCACCTGACTCGGGCACCATTGGGGCGCTCGAGACCCCCTACATATAACCCTCTGGCGCTGTCGGCAGCCCAGGTTTTTAATCGGGTGAATGCTTCATTTCGTGACGTTCAAGAATAGGTAGTCGCCGCCGCCTCGCCAAATGCAACCTTTTTAAATACTATTTTATTGCCTACCGTTGCGGTAAGGATTTGTGATATTAACGGTTTTTTATGTTAGAGCACGGGCTCTAGCGGACACGGGTTCGCAAGGTTGCATGATAACAGTTAATTTGGCGAGACGGTTAGGCCTATACATATTTAATAATAATATTTCGGTTCGTGCATAGGTGATGTGCTCGTGTCACATGTTTATGGTCAATGTACCTTTAACATTGTTGGAGAATCGGTCTCTCAACCTGTTATTACAGTTACAGCACTAGTGTTGCATGATATTTTAGGAGAACATCCACAGGTGGAATTACCTTCGGAAATTTTGAACTCGGCTTCTCACCTGTCTTTGGCTGACAGAAAATTTTTAAATATTGGAAAAATTGATTTGTTGCTTGGTACTGATGTGCTTGGTCAATTATTGTGCACCGGACGCACTATAAATTTAAATAATAATGGCTTGGTTGCTATACCATCGCACTACGGATATATGATTATGGGCCCAGCATATGATACGGTTTCTGATACGGTTTTTACGGGCGTTTCTCTTTCGGATTTAGTACAGCGTTTTTGGGAGACAGAAGAGGTACCCACGGTTTCACGGAGGACCCGCTCGACGAAGAATGCGAGCGCCATTTTATCGAAAATGTTTATCGGTTACCGAACGGTCGTTTCGTTACTCGGTTGCCCTTTGTGAGCATTCGCAAAACCGCTGGGGCAGTCCTACCTCACTGCTGAGAAACGCCTGCTTTCTATGGAACGTCGCATGAAGCGAGATACAGAGTTTCGCGACAAATACATTGAGTTCATGCGGGAATATGAACAATTAGGTCACATGTCCTGGCACGGAGGGACTACTCATCGGAAGAACACTATTTCATACCACATCACGCGGTTTTTAAATCGGATAGCGGTAAGATACGGGTCGTGTTTGACGGGTCGGCCCCTTCCTCTAACGGTGTTTCATTGAACCAAATCCTGCACTCGGGTGCTAAACTACATAAAGATATTTCGGATCTTATTTCGGCCTTTCGTAGACACCAGGTGGTCTTCGCGACGGATATACGCATGATGTTCCGGCAAACGGTGATTGATGAGGCTGATAGACGGTATCAGCTGATTCTTTGGCGCGAGGACCCGTCTCACCCATTACGCGTCTACGAA
Source organism: Scirpophaga incertulas (assembly GCA_036419045.1). Classification (NCBI taxonomy): domain Eukaryota; kingdom Metazoa; phylum Arthropoda; class Insecta; order Lepidoptera; family Crambidae; genus Scirpophaga; species Scirpophaga incertulas. The sequence goes on along the minus strand of CM071638.1, from coordinate 26,252,130 downwards.
CTGAACACAAACACGTACGGTTTGAAATCTAGCCCCTGGATGGCTATGCGGTGCTTGTTGGAACTCGCTCAACGGGAACGCGTTCGATTCCCTCGTGCGGCGGACGTCTTAGAGTCGGAAATTTTTGTCGATGACGTTATCACGGGTGGATCTTCGGAACAGGAGGCTTTAATTTTACGTAACGAGCTCATAGCGTTATTGGCAACGGCTGGCTATGAACTACGGAAATGGATTTCGAACAGTCCACGTCTCTTAGAAGGACTACCATCGGATCACGTTCAAGATCCATTGTTATTTGAGAATCCGGACTCTCCTCGTTCAACATCGGTTTTAGGTGTTCAGTATTTACCGGTTCCTGACATCTTTTCCTTTCGGGTTTTAACAATAACGGAAAAGATATGGACTAAGCGGCTAGTCCTGTCTACGGTTGCTCGTATCTATGATCCTAACGGGTGGATCGCTCCTATAATATTTTGGGCTAAATGTTTTCTACAACAACGGTTATGGTTGGCTGAGCTTAAGTGGGATGAGACCCTACCTACTGAACTCTTAACGGACTGGCTCGCATTTATTGATCAGTTACCCACTATCGGAAGGGTTGTTATACCTCGTAAAATACTTCCACCGGGGAAGTATCATGCGTCACTTCACGGTTTCTGTGACGCCTCGGAATCGGGTTTCGCGGCAGTCGTATATCTTCGGACGATACAGCCAGATGGTTCAGTAGCGTTACATCTAATCACGGTGAAGAGCAAGGTGGCTCCTATACGCAACCGCCAAACCATACCAAATTGGAGCTCTCGGGAGCTGCGTTACTTACTCGGTTATTGAATCATGTTTGTGATACACTCGGGAAGCACATTAACATAGGCAACGTTTATGCGTGGACTGACAGCCAAATTGTTTTGGCGTGGCTCCAGACCTCGGTACATAGGCTGGAAACATTTGTTGCGAATCGGGTTTCGCAAATTCAAAACTCGTCAGTGAATCTGAATTGGCGGCACGTACCCGGCGAGTTGAACCCCGCCGACGTGGCCTCTCGCGGCTGTTATGCCTCCTCGTTGGTGAGTCATAACCTTTGGTGGGGACCTGCTTGGTTGACGGCACCGGAGTCGTCATGGCCCCCTACGGTTTTAATCGGATCGGATCCGCTGCCCTGTGTGCGTGTCATGGCTGTGGAGAAAGAAATCGTCACAAACCCTCTTTTATTGCGGTTTAGCTCTCTTAATAAATTACTGGCCGTTACGGGATGGATGCGTCGGTTTATAACGAATACTCGCAAACCGGTTGTAAGAAATACATCTTTGTTTCTGACGGCAGGCGAACGGCGTGCTGCTCTCATGTTTTGGGTACGACGGGTACAATCGGAACGGTTTTCTGACGAGCTTAAATCGTTACGGACGACGGGTCGGTTAAAGGGTGCCGTACAGAAACTTAACTTATTCATTGATGGCGAGGGATTACTTCGTGTTGGCGGACGGCTGCGCAACTCGAAGCTGCCGTATTCGGCTAGGCATCCCCTTTTGCTGCCCAAGGACGGACCCTTGACGCAGTTGATAGTAAGTGATCGGCACATTACTAACTCGCATGCAGGTTGTACGGCACTGCTTGCTATTCTTCAGCGGGAATTTTGGATACTATCGGCGCGACGGTGCGTCCGATCGGTTATATTTAAGTGTATACCTTGCTATCGGTTGAAGGCTAACACCATGCAGCCTATGATGGGTGACCTACCTAGCGATCGGGTTAGTGTCACCAGACCTTTTCACGGTGTCGGTACGGATTTCGCTGGTCCTTTTATTGTCAGGGCTTCTCACTTGCGGACCTCTAAGACTTACAAAGTTTATTTATGTGTATTTGTTTGTCTGTCAACGAAGGCAGTACATTTAGAAATAGTATCTTCGCTTAGTACGGAAGCGTTTATCGCGGCGTTCGGACGTTTTGTTTCACGGAGGGGGTTACCGAGTTTGGTACGGTCGGACTGCGGCACAAATTATCAGGGTGCTGACAGATATCTTAAGGAGGTCCATGATTTTTTAACGAAACATAGTACGGACTTGGGACAAGCAATGGCTACTCAGGGCATTACGTGGAAGTTTGATCCTCCTGGATGTCCTCATTGGGGAGGCATCTTTGAGGCTGTCGTGAAGGTGGCTAAGACACATTTGAGACGTGTTATTGGGGAAACGGTTCTTACGTTCGAGGAACTTACTACGGTCTTTTACAGAGTGGAAGCAACTTTAAATTCACGGCCTTTATGCCCACTCTCTTCGGATCCCAACGATATGGAGGTTTTGACACCGGGTCATTTCCTCATCGGCCAGCCCCTTGCAGCTCTCCCTGAGTATCCCTTTGAGAATGTACCACTGAGTCGACTTTCTCGCTTTCAAATGCTGCAACAGATGTCACAAAATTTTAATAAACGGTTTTATTCGGAGTATTTGCACATGTTGCAGCAGCGGCTGAAATGGACAGATAAAACGGCTCCTGCACGGGTAGGGGATCTTGTCCTGATTAAGGATTCAAATCTTTCTCCTCTACGTTGGCGTAGAGGACGCATTTTGAAGCTTTATCCAGGCTCTGACGGTGTACCTCGGTTCGCAGAGGTCTCGATCGGCGACTCTGTGATGCGCCGTGCGGTGGCAACCCTGTCCCGTCTACCGGTAGACTAGCGAGATGAGGGTTGCTCATCTCGGGGTGGGGGATTGTTTAGGACTTATGAGTTTCGGACCGCGGAAAAGGAAATTTAAAAAAGTAATAAAAAAAAAAGATTTTGACATTACAGTTTCGGTACTTGACTGTCACTTCGGATTTTTTCTCGGCATTTTTATTGAGTTTATTTTCGGCGGATTAATAATTGATTAGTTACGTGTATCAGTGAATTTAAATATACCATTGGACTTATTTGACATCGGTGTCAAACGGGTTTACATTAAATTGGATTGGAGTAGTGGTCGGCCACGCGTTCTCCTATTTTTTACACTACAAGTATTGTAGTTTATGATATATATTTATAACCACATACGGTAGGGCACATTAGTACACACAAAACACACGTTCAAGCCAAGCCAGAACTACGGACCGGTAAGTAAGCAATATTATTATATAGTTAAATAATATAACCAAATTACGGGCGTTCGGGAAAACGCAACATTATAGTAACCCTTTTGCTGTAGTACTGACATTATACAAAATTTGCCGTGATAATTATCCTAATCAATTTTATAAGTCTAAAGTTGAGTTTATCTGACCCGAATTTATACTTAAACTATAAATTAATTACTCTTTATTATTACTAGTACAGATGGACTCGATATATCGAAACCTAACAAATATTTAATCTCCTAGTGCGAGACTAAATATTTGTAGGCTTTCGGCTGCCGGAACACACTTGAAAGGGGCAGCACTTTCCCTTAAATAAACACGTTTACGTTATATCCAAGTTGAGCCCGACCAGACTAATTGCGCTCTAATTAGAGACATTCTGGAAAACCTGGTTCATTCGCTCTATCAACAAAATCTTTAGCGGGAGGCTACGGAGCAAAATAGGGAAAGGTAAAAAGAAAAAGATAAATACAAGAAACTAATATATTAAAAGAAATATTAAAACAGCACGACCGCACAGTTAAGAAATAAATCAAAATTACAAACAATAATAATAAAAAAAGGTAGAGAAGGAAAAAGGAACCAGGTACTAGCAGACAAAGTAGCAGAAGGCTGGCAAGTATACAGCAGCAGGCTGGTAGATACGCAGCAGCAGGCTGGCAAGTATTCCGCAGCAGACAGGCAGGGATGCAGCAGCAGGCAGGCAGGTCGAAAACGTAGGAGACTCGAAGTGGCAGCAATAATACGTGGTGCAAATTTTAGCGGTTGAGGTCCTTTTGATGTAGCAGCAGAGGTTTCACACAGTACTTTCAGAGTTGAAGACTGTTATCTTCCAAGAGAGCTTAAGGTAGTATAGAAGGTTGTTTATAGAATCAGAATCAGAAGTAGAATGTCTCCTAGAGACACTGGACCGCCTTCTATATAAGCCAGATATGATGTTCCAAACTAAATACAAAAATTATGACATAAAAATTATGACATAAATTATGACATAAAATTCATAAAAAGGAGTCTAACATGGCATAAAAAATAATAAATATATTTAAATTTAGATATTTGAAATTATGTGACGTCACGTCTGACTGTTGTCATACGTTGTCAAAATCGAGAATGTTCCTATCAAACCAAGAGAAATCGTTGAAAATATTAAGTAATTATAATAAATATACAATAAAAAATTTCGACTCCGAGAAAATTTGGAGGTTAACTGGATACAATCTTTCCTTTCGAATATCTGTTATACATCACGCAAACAAGAAAAGATAGGGGTATGGTTTAACATTCAATGACGCAAACTCCAAAGAAAATATCCCTATATGTTTATTTATTTATGACCTAAGACTTATTTATAAAGGAGTCAATCTAGTTGAGTTCAATGCCTCTAAAACCCAAGCGTGTTTGTTCACCGCTAAACGGAGTGCCTTTCACCTAACTCCGACTTTCCGAAATGTAACCTTGCCGATAACAACCACATACAGCTCCTCGGCATGGATATTTCGTCCAACCTAAACTTCGGGGGACACATTGAGTCCTTGGCGAAAACTGCAGCTAAAAAGCTTGGCATTTTATCCAAAGTTAGGCGCTACTTCACTGCAGAACCGATGCTCAACCTATATCAAGCCCAAGCATCCTGCATGGAGTACTGCTGCCATCTTTGGGACGGTTCTGCCCGCTATCAGTTGGCTGCCTTGGACTCAGTAGAAAGGCGAGCTAGAAAACTTATCGACGACGAAATACTTATAAGCTCACGTCTTCAGAGTCTAGAACACCGTCGAAGAGTTGCTTGCCTTTCGGTTTTCTATAGGTTGCATTTCGGAGAGTGTGCGTTGGAATTACATGAATTAATTCCACCCGCTCCTTTCCACCACCAGTCAACCAGACGTAGGCTTAACTACCATCCTTACGTGGTGGACTATCCTGTTACACGTACAAAACGGTTCCAGTCTTCGTTTTTAATACGAACAGCTAAGATGTGGAACTCTTTGCCGACGTCTGTGTTCCCGGAACAATATAATCTTACGGTCTTCAAGTCACGAGTAAATAGGCATTTGCTAGGTAAGCGTGTTCCATCCTAGTCCTCATCGTCACTTACCATCAGGTGAGATTGTGGACAAACGCAAACCTATTTTAAATAAAAAAAAAAAGAGTAGTCAGCCGCTCCTGACCATCAGACTTATTTATAGAGTTGTCATCCGCTCCAACTATTAAGACCCAATAATGTCTTATAAAGTCAGACCTAGTTTTAAAGACCGAGTAACGCCTTTAAAAATTAAATAGGTAACGCATGTAGCAACTAAGTAGAAGAGGATTAGTAAAAAAATGCGGGTTTGTAGAACCCAAAAGGAGAGGGTTGGTAAAACCTAATAAAAAAAATGGAGAGGAAGTCTCCTAGAGGGTCTGACTTACTAAGGCACTATTTTAAAATATAAGTAAGAAACAAAATACTAATTATTGAACTGAAAATAGCCAAATATCAATCAATCAATCGATAAGTATGCTAGATATGTTCAAGACGACTAGGCTTTTTTAGTATCTTATGTAGCAGACGTGAAACATCACCCCTAATCCTTATGTATTTATTATATATGTTAGTATAATATAATAAATACGAAAGTAACTCTGTCTATCTGTATGAAACGTAATCACGCCCAAACTACTGAACCGATGTAAATGTAATCTGGAACAGAGATAGAGTGTCACAGAGAGAATCAATAGCCTGGCTGTAAATAGGTGATGAAAATTGTTATGGACATTACATAATATTTGAAACTAGTTTCAAACATAAATTTTAGATTTTAAACTATATATCTATAAATAAGACATATAAAATTAGCAAAAATTGTAAAAGGGTTAAATAACTTGCACTCAATCGGATTTTCTAATTCTTTCTTAAATGGTATTTGTTTTATAATTATATAAAAAAAATCATACTGTAAATTTATTCCTATTATTTCGTGTGTGAAAATTGATTGTGGCAAGCGTACACAATTTCTCGGCAAACATTGTTTGCGGTGTTTTAAAAGTATTGTACGTTATTTGCGAAATACTTCGATATCGTCTTGGCCCCCGTATTGTGATTGTGTGATCAGTTACCACCTGACACTCAATGTTAATCCATTGCTGCTTAATTAGGAGAACGATGGCACAACTAGTACGATATTCTATTCATTAGTTCTGAAAGCTAGTGATTTTACCGGATAAAGACTCTATGCCAGAGTTGTCTGCTTGTGTTGTTGCTCTTACTTTTTACCAGCAGTGCTGTGTTGAGTATCGTGATTGTATGTCCTCTTACCAAATCTAAATATATAAAAAATATCATGTACGAACTGAAAGCGATCGCGATATTACGTTGTACGTACGTTGAAACATACAATAAAAGGTCTGGTCTGTGTACATAGGATTGAAATAATACGGTTGCCCTTCGCAACGGTATCTAGGTCGAGGCGATAAATATTCTCAGCAGCCACGCTTCGTTAATTACAGATAAATGATCCTGCAATTTATTGAAGCCGTTAGAGCAATCATTAATACCTTTGATTCATTTCAAATCATATGTTACAAATCTGCTAAATATTAATTGCTAATATGTTTAAACGCGTATTCTTTCGTGCAAGAAAAGCAATTCGGGGGAGTTTCTTCCCAGAAAGACTTCACATGGCCATGGGCTGTCGCCATGGCAACCAAATGGTTTTTGATGACCAAAAGAGTGGAATCATTTTCATTTCATGTATCGTTCTCTCTCGAGGAGACGATTGCGGTTATGATTTGCCCAGCTGGTACTCATGACCAAGGATGAAGGAAATTTGAAAATCAATGAAGGAAAATAAAATGCCCGAACAGTGGCAGACTTGACATACACATAATACAAATCTAGACAAATCGTTTATTTAATTCTATACAATATACTCAATTTATTTATTAGCAATAATTTTTTTCTTTAAATATCAATATAATAATACCTGATCACAAATTACATTACTTACAAAAGTAATCTTTCGTTTAAACATGATAGCTCACTTTGATTAGTACTTAGTTTCGGTGTGGCCAGTAGTCATATGGATCCTCATTATTTATAAATATTTATTTACATGCACACTTATCTACTTATATTATCTATATAAACATATATATTTTATTCTTTACTCACATCCGAGAGCCACTATGGGCGCCAGCTAAAAACCAGCGCTGGGTGTCTGACATCCTGCACAGATAAGATGGCGACCCTTTCGGCTCGGGCACGCGTAACGCAATTGTTTTATATTAACATGTATCCTGATATTAATTGTCTACATTGTGTCTGTGCAAAATAAAGGGGTTTATATGTTATAATATTAAATGTATGTAACATTTAAAAGATAGTTTGAGACCCTGGAAATGACTTATGCCCGGTTTCTGAATACCTTCGCTAAACTCTCAATAACTAATGATCCAACAAAGTTATCGAAAAGATAAACGTCTCATAACTGTCAGTGAGTTTCTGAATGCGGGGCCGTGCTTTCAACAGCTATGAAACAGTTAAGTAGTTCTAAATTATGTCACTAGATGGGTCTGTTCACAAAATACGAAATAAAAATTGACTTTGTTATATTAATTCATCCAAAATTACAATTTAAACATTTATTTTGTAATACCTATTTCTTCATCATTTTTTATCGATAGTAAGTATTAAAACACTATTTTATGAAATAAATTTTTTATTTTTATTTTTTAATTTTTTTAGTTAACGTGGGACTTATGCGATCACTTATATAAATCACCGTGTTCTTGTTAAAGCGATATCTCGCAGTAAACTCTTCATCTGAAAACATTTCGAATGGATTTCTTCTTTCTCGTAAGTTTCTGGGTATAGATATTCCAGAAATGAACTCCAGTACTTCTGTATCCGACTCTGAAGAATTACTCGTATTGAATATTGTACAACTCATTGTCTTTTTCAAATATAATAATTTAAAATGTAGCTAACACTATTTTATTTCACATAAAATTACCACGTTACAACCTTAAGATTCTTGTTAGACACATAAACCACTGAGACATAAACGTCAAATAAAGTTATAGGATCGATAAACGACACCAAATGGTCAGTTAGGTTGAACTAAGTTTAAACGGAGTTTATCTAATTCTACGGTGTTCAGAAACGATTTGTTGAGAGTTATCGAACTGATAGGGTTATTGAACAGATAAACCATTGACAAAATGTACTCAGAAACCGGGCATTAGTGAATTTTCATCACGGTAAAAAAAATATCCTATAGGGAAATCAAATAAAAATAGCTCAACAGGTTTTGATGCGTCTTATTATGGAGATGGTGGAAGATGGGGAAGAATATAAGACTATTTTTTTCCGCGGGATAGATATAATGGGCGGAAAATTAGTCGCCTACATACCTGAAATTCAACCTGTTATTGAAGGATAAAACTAATTAGATGTTTCTCTGACCCTATCTATCATGGCGGATAATAGGATTATATTATATAATTATCACGGCTTAAGGAAGATAGGGACTAGCCCTACCCTAGCTACCTTTCATTATAGCAATTGGATAACTGATCTCTTTCTACCACGAGAATGAGGTGTGAGTACGTGTTATAGCATAAATTAAAATTATTAAAGCGATATTACTATGTACTACATCTGCAGACATTTGGGGTTGAATAGGCGACAAAACTTGATGTCTTCTCTCAAATCACCTATACTAGATAGGTCAATTAGCTTAACAATCGATTAGACTAATATAATGACCTTAGCGAGTCAGTATATTTACGAAAATTTGATTTATGTGTATAAAATTGTAACACAATTCATGCTAATTTTCAAATGCATAAATTCCACACAAAAAATAAAAATAAACTTGCCGTTCCAACGTACAGGCTACAAAAAACTAGAGGTTTGTTTATGGGCAAATGTATATATTTTTATAACAAGATTCCACATAGTGTTGCTGAATTGCCTTTTCACAAGTTCTCGTACTCATACATGTTAAAAAGACGCTAATGAGTAAGGGCTATTACAAAGTCAATGATTATTTAAATGATGCCAATGCTTGGTGTTGATTTGAAGATATTACATTCTAAATTGTAAATATTTGTTTTCCCGTATAAATTTTAAATACATATGTACATTGTATGATAACGACATAATTTATTGTAAACGTTGTTATTACTTTTGATAAAACTGATAAGTTTCTTACGCCCTTTCTTCTTATCAGCTAAAAAATACGTAATGAATGAAAAGAGCTTTCTATAAAGTAATATTTGAATAAAGTTAATATAGATTTTTTATTTTGAATCATGTGTCACTATTACCTTTTCTTTTTTCCATTTCGATGGCATAAAAGGAGATTTACCGAAATCACAACTAAACGAAACGAAATGGAAAATTTGAAACCAACCTGGCCAGCGTGATGGGACGTTAACCGAAGTGTCTATTGCACTCCTGTGCACTAAACTTAAACGATGTATTCTGTGTTCGATTGCATGACACCGTGTGGCCCGCCGCAGCACTGACATATTATTATTCAAGTTACAATGTTACATAAAGCTTATGCAATCAAATCAAATTTATTTGCAAGTACCGAGACTAAAGCGCCATTGACGCTTCGTCGTTTGTGACATGCTATCTTCTTATATACAAAAACTAGCGACCCGCCCCGGCTTCGCACGGGTGCAATGAAAAAATGGTTATGGTGGGTTATCCCTAAGAGATAGACATATACCATCGCGGACTTTTTTGTGGATTTTTGTAAGTTGTACAATACTGTAGTACATTATTTTGGTCTATCTCGTAGGGTTCAGCCAGCGTTTGCAATATAAGCGCAAAAAAACGTGCTTATTTACGACATCACATTAGAAACCTTTAAATTTATCAGTGTTTCTCTACTATATTATGCATTTATTATACATACAAACCTTCCTTAAGAATCACTCTATCTATTAAAAAAAACCACGTCAAAATCCGTTGCGTAGTTTTAAAGATCTAAGCATACATACGGACATACAGCGAAAGCGACTTTGTTTTATACTACGAGATGTATTGATTGATGAATCGCATAATGTGTTGGTAAGCGTATAATTCAACAACGCCTGGACCAATTTGGCCAATTCTTTTTTAAAATGTTCGTTGAAGTTCAAGGATGGTTTTTAAAAATTCGAATAATTATCAGAAAAACTCTAAAAACAGCCCTTTTATTTTCCCATGCTAACTTTTCTAACTAAAACGTACAGTCGAATTGAGCTTTATTGTTATTGTATAAGGTTCATATTGCAAGCACTCACTGTTGTCTAAGCAATGAAGGTGTGTTCCTAACATCAAAGAGTCAATTTGCGCTTTATTAACGCTACATATAGTTGAAATTCAATCATATCTATCAAAACAGTGTGCGTGCGTGCGTTGGAGCACAGAATACATCGTTGGAGGATTTAATGTCACGTTCCAAAATTGAATAGCCACAATATGTAATAGGTCATTTAGACTTTTTTTGCAATTTGGTTGGCTATGCGACATTATCTATAAAATAATTAGGAACAAAAAACTGCCACTGTACAAATCTTTTTGACAGGACGAAGTCTATCGGGTCCGCTAGTTATATATATATATATTGAAATGAATTCCTTCTGTACTTTGGATGTTACGTACCGCTATGTAGCGTGGTGCCCGCAGTAAAGAGACGCCGGTGCCAAGCAATTGAACGCTTTTTTATATATTTATTCAATTTCCTTCCATCCTTATAGGCTAAGACCTAATGGGACTGTGTAGAACGGACTTATATTCTAGTCTGAACAATTATAATTCATTAATTATTAACATCAAATCTATTTCTAACGTAATTTAAAAATTGCTTTTCACCTATTTATGAATAATACTATAAATAATATGATATATAGCTATAGACCCCCATAGCTAGAATCCCCCATTCCACACCGCACTAAGAAATTCCAAGATTCCTTCTTCTGCCGTACTTCCCGCACTTGGAATTCTCTGCCTGCGTATGTGTTTCCTACATCCTACAACATGGGTTCCTTCAAAAGAGGCGTGAAAAGGCATCTTTTGGGCCGGCAGGGATAGGGCAGGTAGGAGAGTGGAGTAAAGTCACTATCCTATCTGTCATCTCATTTGGGCCTCTTTCACCGCTTAAGATCAGGCGGGAGGAGGTCATCTGCCGCGCCTAGCATATAAAAAAAAAAAAAAAAGACACATGTATCCCACATGTATACATACACACACAAATTAAATGATATTAATATTTTTAATTATTAAAGTGGTAAATTATAAAATTATATTGCAATGAGTTATATATTATGATTTGAAAATAATTTTTGAATGGAGATTAATTAAAACGTCAAAAGAAGCAACAACGTCCGCTTTCTGAGAACGGCGATACAATAACAGTTCAAAGGAAGTATCAGCGCTACCGTCGTCCCTAATTGTCGCAAACGCTTTGATCCTCTTTTTATATTTTCTTTTGAGAACATAATCCGAGATCAAACCTACATCCCTATACAATAATGTGTCATAATTAGGCATTTCCAGAAATTTTTATATCCGTTGTGTCGATTTCGGTCACAAGCAACAGCTCCATAACTTTTAAACTATAACTTTTTAAATTTAAGCGCCATAGATAATATATATATTGCAATACTTTTTAACCTTGAAGTGCAAGTTTTAGTTACATTTATTTCTCCAAATTGGGATATTTAAAACTAAAAAATATTTAAAAAAATCCTGTTGTTGTTTTACATCAGAATTTTGAACACTATAACTTCATAACAATTAAATTTCCTTACTTCAAATCTATTGGCGTCTATTAAGAAATTTCGTAAAGTTTACTCTCTTGGTTAATACATAAAAAAGAAAACGTTAGTATAGAATAAACCAAATTCTTTGAAGTCTTCATACAAAACAGCAATTTTATATTTAACCCCTAATATCTATTTTACAGTTAAGTTATTTCAATCTATATACTTTAAACGAAATGTTGTCGTTAAATCGACTGAATTGATTCACCTTAGACTTGTAAACCAGCAGATTTCAAATTGATCATTATCTTTGACTGTATATAAAAATAACTACTATAGTTGAAAAAAATTCTTCTTGGACTGATTAGATCTTTTTCTGAAATCAAAATGACACTCAAGATTCGGGTTGAGTAACCATTAAATGAAATTAAAACTCTTGTTAAAAATACTCTACTATAAAAAGAAGGTCAATGATTTCTTAAATTATAAAAAAGTTTGGATGTAATTTTTATGATATTTATATAATTTAATGATTATGCATTATATAAATAAATGTTTCTACTGAACATATGTAAGTATATTCGTTATGTTTATATGCAATTAGATGTAATTGTGTTAGTTTATGATTTTATGAAAAGAATAGAAATCTATCATGTATAATTAAATAAAACGGAATTTTATTGGTTTTATCTTTATTGATAAACCAACTTTATGTATTCTGCAGTTAGTTACAATACTTTGTGACATCAATACGGATTAAAGTAATTATAATCAAAACGATCATATTTGTAGAATTTAAAATACAATTAAAACTAATCAAACATTTAGAAACGCTCCGATGCGGATTGTTGCCGCCTACGCCGCACACTCCGAAAGCTATTTCACTAAACTTAATCTAGGAATATAAGTATGTCACTAAACTCAGACCGTTTTATAACTATATTCCTAGTGAGACAGTAATGAATCGCTTTCGTATAACTATGTTCCGGTACATAATTATATCCCTAGGGATATAACTATATTACGGCTTTATCTATCTTACTGCGACAGATACAAAGTTTGCCTTCAGAGTTTCTTGCCTTTTCTCTGGAATGTTCACTTAATCTCCAAACATGTGTAGTGTACCTTGTTAGGGTTCCGTAGTCGAATGGCAAAAACGGAACCCTTATGGATTCGTTATGTCTGTCCGTCCGTCCGTCTGTCAGTCCGTCCGTCCGTTTGTCCGTCCGTCCGTCTGTAGTCCGTATGTCACAGACACTTTTTTCTGTAAATATAAGAGCTACACCATGGAAACTTGGTACGTAGATGTATTCGGTGAAACGCATTAAGATTTTCATAGAAAAATAAAAAAAAACAATGAATTTTTGAGGTTCCCTATACTTAGACCTGAAATTCAATTTTTTTTCAACAAACCCATACGTGTGGGGTATCTATAGATAAGTCTTCAAAAATTATATTAAGGTTTGTAATACTTTTTTTTCTGTACTGAATAGTTTGCGCGTGAGATGCTTCTAAAGTGGAAAAATGTTTCCCCCCATAACTTCTAAAATAAGGGAATGATAAATGTAAAAATAATAAATGATGTACATTACCATGCAAACTTCCGCCGAAAATTGGTTTGAACGAGATCCAATAATTAGATTTTTTATAATACGTTATAAATCGTAAACCGCATTTTACCTTTCGTTCAATCAACTCAATATAATAAAGAATAAAGGAAAACATTTATTTGGATGTATAGTGGTACGGAACCCTACGTGCGCAAGTCAATAAGTGCCTGTAAAGATCTATGTTGAGTAAAGATTATTTTGATTTTGTTAGAAAGAGATGATGCTGCTTAACCGACCCTTTCTAACTGTACTGAAGCTGAGACCCAAGTTTGAGTCTCTGTCATATGAACCCATTTTTTTTTTTTTTGTTACGCTGAGGAAAATGCATTGAATTGCATACCCCGGCTGCGGAGAGCCTGTGGTTATGTGGGGCTCTCCTCCCCAGAAGGGGGAGGCCTACCCACTAAAAACCTCAGCGATGGCCATCCTCTGGCGTTGTAGGGGGCCCTTAGGATCAAGTATCGCATCTGAGGACCCCTGGCCTTTGCACCCCTGGGTGCATTAGGGGAGCCCTTCTCGGGGAGGAGTGATCTTGCCGCCTCCTCCCCTCCGACCTCCTACGACGTCACCCCCCGGCCATCCGGGGGTGAGGTCCCTCCCGGGTCGCCTCCACGGGCACGAACTGCGTCGCGCCCGCCAGCGACCCGTGGCGGCGCCTCAGGCCAGGCTATCTGGCCCGAGGCCGCCTTCTTTGAGCGGGATCGGCCATCTCCCGATCCCGCTCGGCGGCCTCCTTCTGGAGCATCACCGCTTCACAGAAGGAGACCACAGCCCTCCGACCTCCCTCATCCGCCAGCATTGCCGCAATCAACGCTGGCGGAGACAGATCTTGCCCGATCTCTTCGACCAAGACTCGGCGTTCGGAGTCCCAAGCAGGGCACTCCGCCAGCGTGTGCTGGGCCGAGTCGAGGTCAGATGCGCAATGGTGGATCGTGTCGTGTCCTCCCTCCCTATTCGACTCAGATACTCACCGAAACAACCATGTCCGGTGAGTATCTGAGTCAAGCGGTAGGTGACTTCCGCCCTCCCGCAGAGCCAAGCTTCGAAGTGCGGGAGAATCACACCGACGGCGCGCTGACGCACGCAGCCCCCACGCTCTAGCTGCGCACGCCAGGCCCTCTCAGCCCGTCGGTGCAACTCCCGTCTGTGCATTCCGTGCGTTGGTGCCGGGGGACGTCATATGAACCCTAGATTCTTATTCGTACTTACTAAGTTCACAACACATAGACAATATGCTTTTTTTATTAAACGATGAAGTAAATTACAAAATGATTCAAATTCATTCATCGTTTTTATTATTTTTTCAACACAAAAAGGGGAATGCCGAACACAGATTTTAAACGCTATAATGAACGAAACACGCAATATTTTTTTATGATCGTTTGCGCGCTCCATATTGCCAAACCGGCGCGTTCTTTGGTTAGCATGGTTTGCATATTTCTTTATGTTGTTTTGATGGGCAATCGTGCGAGCTTTGAGCGAACACGTATTGCTTATTGGCGTTATTGGACCCGGCAACATTAGCTGAGTGCGCTTATTCACAAGCTAAGCAATAGCTAACTGCTATTGTATATATAAGGCGGAAAGATATCGTCTGCTAAAGGAATTTTACCTCAAAATATAAATTTGCAAATAGATTTTTTTCATGTCTTGGTCCTTTTCTTTATAATAAGTTAAATAGAGTTTTAAAAATATATGATTTAAATTACTATAATTGTAAACAAATCCTGTACAACCACATTCAAAACTTAACTTACGAAGAGACAGAAGAGTTACTTGCAGTCTGTAAATAGATATTATGTTCTCGATATTTTCTATCAAGTAGTTTATTTATCACTTAGTTATAACAAACTTAGATATAAGCATATAAATAGTGCGCTACTATTATATTACTCAGATTAGGTTAATTAGTTAGTCATCACTAGGTATGATTATTGTGAAACTTATCAAGATTTATTGTGATTAAACATTGTAGTTTATACCTATGCAATTTAGCATGTAAGCATTTATTCGCCTGAAACACAGGTTTAACCTAGTTCAGGTATTTTAATATTTACTACATTTTTATTTATATCAAAGATCTTTGTATATGTAATAATAAATAAATTATTATTATTTATTATTATTATTGTTGTCGAAATTTTGTAGCTTCAGCTAACAATAGTGAACTTGGAAACAATTAGAATCGCAGATTTAATTGGAGCGTATCGAGGCTCGGAGGGGTCAACCTCAGAGCTTGCGGTCGAAATACCGACATACTAGATCCGTTGTTCAATGCTGCGGCGGCGCGGCGTTATGTGATACGACCCATAACGTAAGGATGCAACGGATCTCTGTTTTTGTTTCCGCAACTGCGGAAGTTCCGCGCGCCTTTCAACATCCATTTCCGCTTCTGTTTCCGCAACTTTTATAACGGAAATTTAAACGGAAGTTTACAACCGACGGCTTTTATTTATGACGGATTACTTTTTATAAAATATAACTTGCCAATACAAAATTTTGAATATTAATAAAATGTTCAGTTGCAAAGTTGCAATATTGTTTTCTATAGTACATTTCTAATATATCTTTTTCTAATCAAGATTTGGTATATTTGATACTTAATGAAGAATTATATTTGTAAATTTGTTTTTGTTTTTATACTATTTACACTTTCGTTTCTGTATCCGTTTCCGTTTCTGTTTCTGCAAAAAAATTACATTTCACATATGTTTCCGTTTCTGGTTCCGCTAAGACACTCCCGTTGCATCACTAGTAAGGATAATGCGGTTTTTCATGTTACAACATTAATGCGATTGTGGTGGCGCTTTAAAGAGAACTGCTTGACTGACGGGTTGATAAAATTATATAGTTAAATGTGAGCTTCACCAGACTTCGTAGATCTCTCAGATGTTTGAAGTTAATCCACAGTCATTAAATGCACGGGTCGCATTACCTCTCAAACCAAATCACAGTAAAATGTAATATTTTTTTACATACACATATTATGTTAAGATTACTTAAATCTATAGCTTTTTCAAAAATAATATACGATATCATAGAACGTCATGAAATAATTAAAGTGTCGACATGCTGTTTTTGCATTGAATGGCATGTAAGAGGAGAATGAAATAGTGTCTGGTAAGTTTATGCATTGAATGGCATGTAAGAGGAGAATGAAATAGTGTCTGGTAAGTTTATGCATTGAATGGCTTGTGAGGAGAATGAAATAGTGTCTGGTAAGTTTATGCATTGAATGGCTTGTGAGAGGAGAATGAAATAGTGTCTGGTAAGTTTATGCATTGAATGGCATGTGAGAGGAGAATGAAATAGTGCCTGGTAAGTTTATGCATTGAATGGCTTGTGAGAGGAGAATGAAATAGTGTCTGGTAAGTTTATGCATTGAATGGCTTGTGAGAGGAGAATGAAATAGTGTCTGGTAAGTTTATGCATTGAATGGCATGTAAGAGGAGAATGAAATAGTGTCTGGTAAGTTTATGCATTGAATGGCATGTAAGAGGAGAATGAAATAGTGTCTGGTAAGTTTATGCATTGAATGGCTTGTGAGAGGAGAATGAAATAGTGTCTGGTAAGTTTATGCATTGAATGGCATGTGAGAGGAGAATGAAATAGTGTCTGGTAAGTTTATGCATTGAATGGCATGTAAGAGGAGAATGAAATAGTGTCTGGTAAGTTTATGCATTGAATGGCATGTAAGAGGAGAATGAAATAGTGTCTGGTAAGTTTATGCATTGAATGGCATGTGAGAGGAGAATGAAATAGTGTCTGGTAAGTTTATGCATTGAATGGCATGTGAGAGGAGAATGAAATAGTGCCTGGTAAGTTTATGCATTGAATGGCATGTGAGAGGAGAATGAAATAGTGTCTGGTAAGTTTATGCATTGAATGGCATGTAAGAGGAGAATGAAATAGTGTCTGGTAAGTTTATGCATTGAATGGCATGTAAGAGGAGAATGAAATAGTGTCTGGTAAGTTTATGCATTGAATGGCTTGTGAGAGGAGAATGAAATAGTGTCTGGTAAGTTTATGCATTGAATGGCTATGTGAGAGGAGAATGAAATAGTGTCTGGTAAGTTTATGCATTGAATGGCTTGTGAAGAGGAGAATGAAATAGTGTCTGGTAAGTTTATGCATTGAATGGCATGTGAGAGGAGAATGAAATAGTGTCTGGTAAGTTTATGCATTGAATGGCATGTAAGAGGAGAATGAAATAGTGTCTGGTAAGTTTATGCATTGAATGGCATGTAAGAGGAGAATGAAATAGTGTCTGGTAAGTTTATGCATTGAATGGCATGTAAGAGGAGAATGAAATAGTGTCTGGTAAGTTTATGCATTGAATGGCATGTAAGAGGAGAATGAAATAGTGTCTGGTAAGTTTATGCATTAAATGGCATGTAAGAGGAGAATGAAATAGTGTCTGGTAAGTTTATGCATTAAATGGCATGTAAGAGGAGAATGAAATAGTGTCTGGTAAGTTTATGCATTGAATGGCATGTAAGAGGAGAATGAAATAGTGTCTGGTAAGTTTATGCATTGAATGGCATGTAAGAGGAGAATGAAATAGTGTCTGGTAAGTTTATGCATTGAATGGCATGTAAGAGGAGAATGAAATAGTGTCTGGTAAGTTTATGCATTGAATGGCATGTAAGAGGAGAATGAAATAGTGTCTGGTAAGTTTATGCATTGAATGGCATGTAAGACGAGAATGAAATAGTGTCTGGTAAGTTTATGCATTGAATGGCATGTAAGAGGAGAATGAAATAGTGTCTGGTAAGTTTATGCATTGAATGGCATGTAAGAGGAGAATGAAATAGTGTCTGGTAAGTTTATGCATTGAATGGCATGTAAGAGGAGAATGAAATAGTGTCTGGTAAGTTTATGCATTGAATGGCATGTAAGACGAGAATGAAATAGTGTCTGGTAAGTTTATGCATTGAATGGCATGTAAGAGGAGAATGAAATAGTGTCTGGTAAGTTTATGCATTGAATGGCATGTAAGAGGAGAATGAAATAGTGTCTGGTAAGTTTATGCATTGAATGGCATGTAAGAGGAGAATGAAATAGTGTCTGGTAAGTTTATGCATTGAATGGCATGTAAGAGGAGAATGAAATAGTGTCTGGTAAGTTTATGCATTGAATGGCATGTAAGACGAGAATGAAATAGTGTCTGGTAAGTTTATGCATTGAATGGCATGTAAGAGGAGAATGAAATAGTGTCTGGTAAGTTTATGCATTGAATGGCATGTAAGAGGAGAATGAAATAGTGTCTGGTAAGTTTATGCATTGAATGGCATGTAAGAGGAGAATGAAATAGTGTCTGGTAAGTTTATGCATTGAATGGCATGTAAGAGGAGAATGAAATAGTGTCTGGTAAGTTTATGCATTGAATGGCATGTAAGAGGAGAATGAAATAGTGTCTGGTAAGTTTATGCATTGAATGGCATGTAAGAGGAGAATGAAATAGTGTCTGGTAAGTTTATGCATTGAATGGCATGTAAGACGAGAATGAAATAGTGTCTGGTAAGTTTATGCATTGAATGGCATGTAAGACGAGAATGAAATAGTGTCTGGTAAGTTTATGCATTGAATGGCATGTAAGAGGAGAATGAAATAGTGTCTAGTAAGTTTATGCATTGAATGGCATGTAAGAGGAGAATGAAATAGTGTCTAGTAAGTTTATGCATTGAATGGCATGTAAGAGGAGAATGAAATAGTGTCTAGTAAGTTTATGCATTGAATGGCATGTAAGACGAGAATGAAATAGTGTCTGGTAAGTTTATGCATTGAATGGCATGTAAGACGAGAATGAAATAGTGTCTGGTAAGTTTATGCATTGAATGGCATGTAAGAGGAGAATGAAATAGTGTCTAGTAAGTTTATGCATTGAATGGCATGTAAGACGAGAATGAAATAGTGTCTGGTAAGTTTATGCATTGAATGGCATGTAAGAGGAGAATGAAATAGTGCCTGGTAAGTTTATGCATTGAATGGCATGTAAGAGGAGAATGAAATAGTGCCTGGTAAGTTTATGCATTGAATGGCATGTAAGACGAGAATGAAATAGTGTCTAGTAAGTTTATGCATTGAATGGCATGTAAGACGAGAATGAAATAGTGTCTGGTAAGTTTATGCATTGAATGGCATGTAAGACGAGAATGAAATAGTGTCTGGTAAGTTTATGCATTGAATGGCATGTAAGAGGAGAATGAAATAGTGTCTGGTAAGTTTATGCATTGAATGGCATGTAAGAGGAGAATGAAATAGTGTCTAGTAAGTTTATGCATTGAATGGCATGTAAGACGAGAATGAAATAGTGTCTAGTAAGTTTATGCATTGAATGGCATGTAAGAGGAGAATGAAATAGTGCCTGGTAAGTTTATGCATTGAATGGCATGTAAGAGGAGAATGAAATAGTGTCTGGTAAGTTTATGCATTGAATGGCATGTAAGACGAGAATGAAATAGTGTCTGGTAAGTTTATGCATTGAATGGCATGTAAGACGAGAATGAAATAGTGTCTGGTAAGTTTATGCATTGAATGGCATGTAAGACGAGAATGAAATAGTGTCTAGTAAGTTTATGCATTGAATGGCATGTAAGACGAGAATGAAATAGTGTCTGGTAAGTTTATGCATTGAATGGCATGTAAGAGGAGAATGAAATAGTGTCTAGTAAGTTTATGCATTGAATGGCATGTAAGACGAGAATGAAATAGTGTCTAGTAAGTTTATGCATTGAATGGCATGTAAGACGAGAATGAAATAGTGTCTGGTAAGTTTATGCATTGAATGGCATGTAAGAGGAGAATGAAATAGTGTCTGGTAAGTTTATGCATTGAATGGCATGTAAGAGGAGAATGAAATAGTGTCTGGTAAGTTTATGCATTGAATGGCATGTAAGAGGAGAATGAAATAGTGTCTGGTAAGTTTATGCATTGAATGGCATGTAAGAGGAGAATGAAATAGTGTCTGGTAAGTTTATGCATTGAATGGCATGTAAGAGGAGAATGAAATAGTGTCTGGTAAGTTTATGCATTGAATGGCATGTAAGAGGAGAATGAAATAGTGTCTGGTAAGTTTATGCATTGAATGGCATGTAAGAGGAGAATGAAATAGTGTCTGGTAAGTTTATGCATTGAATGGCATGTAAGAGGAGAATGAAATAGTGTCTGGTAAGTTTATGCATTGAATGGCATGTAAGAGGAGAATGAAATAGTGTCTGGTAAGTTTATGCATTGAATGGCATGTAAGACGAGAATGAAATAGTGTCTGGTAAGTTTATGCATTGAATGGCATGTAAGACGAGAATGAAATAGTGTCTGGTAAGTTTATGCATTGAATGGCATGTAAGAGGAGAATGAAATAGTGTCTGGTAAGTAGTTTATGAATGAAGTATTGACTGGAGTTGGAACTGACCTCGAATCTGGACTACCACACTGAACACAAGCAGTAGTTAGTTAGTTTGGCTGGGCCTCACCGCACTTAGCCTCACGATTGGGCCTTGTGCGACACAAGCAGTAATGTACGGAAAACCAAGTATTGTGCTCCTAGATTTTGTTGCAGGTTTCCGAGTAACCGCCCAGCGTCACGGTTCGCAGTGATGGCGAATTAAGTCGGTGCCTTCCGCCCGCCGGGACAGAATATAAATGAGTCCAAACCGCCGCCCTGCTGTATCACTCTCCCAGAAACACATTAAGCCTGAAATACATGTTGGCTTAACGTCGAAGCCAAATAAAACATGCAGACACCCTTTTGTACTGACATTCGCTCGGTAGGCGAGACTCGTCTAAGTTTGCAGCCATGACACGCCACGTTTGGAAATCGATTCTCATTTGGAATCATGACAGTATATTTTCAGTCAGGAATCCGTGTAATTGCACATTCTTCACCATTGTAGCATGTGGTGACGCGTTTGAAATACGTATTTATAACATCTATTCAAAAATAGTTACTGGTACTCCGTTAATAGGTAAGGAACAAAATAGATTTATGGGATTTAAAATGTGTATATAAAAGTTTTAATCACCTATGAAATCGATCACTATAATTACTAACAACATAATAAGTAAAACACGTGTAGACTTAATTTAAAAAATAATATATGTGTATTTTTACTCAGAAGTTTCACAAATTTTCTCACAAAGCATGGCAAAAAGTTCAACTATTTGAAGCTCGAATATTAACAATCCCTCGCGACGCCTTGTAAATAGTCCCTTGCTCCCTTGGTGAACAATCTGCCATTTCACTTCTTATTGTATCTAAAGTAATTTTTCTACCATATCTTTCCCTTCAGACTTGAACTCGCCAGCAAGCATAACCAGTCTCTGCTTCTGTAGGGTTATTTTGAAACGTCGGAAACCCACTTTCCGTTCGGATTCGAAAACTTTCCGAAGGCGAGTTATTTTGAAATGTCGGATCGACATTAGGATTCGAAACGAATAACATTAGCTTACGGAAACTATTCCGTTTGGTTTTTGCTGTCGGAAACTTTTGTCGAATCTCGAGTTTTGGCCAAAAGAGTGTATTTTCAACGCTTTTCAGCCTTTCTTAACACATTTAGAGGTAAGTTAATAAATTGCATCAGATAAAGAAAGATTTTGATTAAGGAAAGATGGAAATGTGAATGTAAAGTAGAATGTAATCGGTTTGTTAATTTTGTTCATGTAAATCTTATGTAAATATTAACTGATTATTTACTGTTAAAATCACGATAATTTTACTAGGAAGTCGTGAATACCTAATATGGTCTTATGAAAAAAAAGAAACTTATGAAAACCCCAAAAAATTTAGGTTATTTTAATATGCTTTTAAAATATACATAATGACTAAAATATGGTGCTTGTCATTTTCTACTAAACCTACCATTTTCATTCATACTTTGTAAATGTAAAGGTAAATGCATGTTACTCTATGGTTGACTTTCCGAACGGAAAGTTTCCGTGGCCTTTCCGACGGTGTTTTAGAATAGCATTTTTCGAGTCGAACGGATTCGATTCGGATTCGAAAAGTTTCCGACGTTTCAAAATCACCCAGCTGCTTTGTCATAGAAACAGGGAAATGTAGTTACTTATGCAGACGATCGTGATAGAATAGAAAACATTTATCACCGTAATCACAACAATACGATACAAAACAAAAAGCTAGTGAACAATTAAAAACAGGCCCCTACCCCGCTGCTTATGTAATTCTGTTGCTATCAAATTGTCTTCAAACTGACAGGCAGTGATAGCTACATTATCTGTCAGTTTGAAGCCGTTGAAGCAGTGAATGAAGTAATAGAAATATGAAATAATAATAGGGAAAACACAAACAAATAAACTGAATGTTTATTTTTAAAACAAACAACAAAATAATAATAATAAAGTGTACACAATATTAGGTTGTATGGTAAAAAATTGGTAATTTGTTTTTGACATTTGTCATTTGTGTGTTAAGGTGACACGTTTTGTTGAAGCCGGTGTGGATTTCATCTGGTGTATTCTTATCATCTAAGACTTAACAAATACAATACAACATAATAAAATACAAGTAATGAACTTACCAAAGCTTAAGTAAGTAAGCTTAGTTATAAGTTATACGAACAACATATCGATCACGCAATACGCATTTAATAATGGCGCAAACATTAATCACATAAAACTGTAACCTTCGGTCTTTATGAATTTTTCATGAAGGATCAAATGGCAGGGATCGATTAAGCCCAAAGTTGGGGATTAAATTTTAAATTCACCTTGGAGGGTCAGCAAATCAAATAAAACACTCCGCCAGATAGCGGGCGAGAACGTGACCCCCGCGACCCACTTCACACCTCCACGAGAATTATTACAATATTAACTTTAGATTAGTGAAGTTTGTTGTTTGAACAGTTAGAAACATTAACCTGAAAGGTCACGTTAGTGCGTAAGTTTAAAACCATTTCCATGGCCGCATGTTTATTTGACGTAGGTCCCTTAAGCAGAAAAGGTTCGGGCACATCAATGAGAAGCAGAGCTTAGTTTTAATCTGTAGTGTATTTAAATATCGAATGTTTTATTTTATCTATTGAACACACCATAAACAATATTACGCATTGTTTATGAATAGAATTTAAAAAGGTCTTAGACAATGTACTATTAAGAAATCGTACAGATAAATATCTAAGTATTAATTTTCAAATAATGTACAAATAAGAATAATTGTACATTCCTTGCGTTTTATTTTCCTTTTGTGAAATAATTCAATTACAAAGTTTTTGTTATTTTTATACGTATAGATGTTGAATAAAGATTTTTTTTAAGTTTGATAATTTAACACGCGAGGACAGTATAATTGTTTTATGTTGCAGGCATAATAAAGTGTGAAAATAATTACATTTTTATTAGAAATTTAAATACCAATAACACCGAGGCTATCACAGATTTATTACATTTAATCATTCAGCCTTTAACTTATTTTGAATTTGATTTCGATAAATGGCCAAATAAAGAAACTAACAAATGCTATTGTACGCATCTCTTATCTCGCAACTATTTTGTGTCATACAATAGTTCGAAATATTACCCTCCCATAAAAATTTGTTTTAATGTGTTATCATATCGTCATTTGGTATTTAAATAAAAATGGCTATTAATTTATAACTATCATTATGTATTTTATAATAAAAAGTAAGTCTTGAACGAGTCAAAAAGTTAATATCTTTAAGCGACTTAAATTATATTAAAAGAAAAAAATAGAACATAGAAAACATTGTGTCATATATGTTGACGTTTTTCATTTACGCGGTGACAAATTGTCGACCACAAACAAGATGGCGCATAAAATAATATTACAGGATAATACAAACAACCACCGAATATGCCAAGTCAAATAACGATATTACAGAAGAATCCAGTTCCATTTCAAAGTTAATTTTGATTTTGATTTGATTTTATCAATTTCTTAACAGGCTGATAATTGAAATGAGAAAAAGTGAAGATGGCAATTTATTACCGGGGCAATTAAATAAAATCAAAGACATTTTAGATTCTCTGGTATCATTGACTTTTCACAGCTTCATTTGCCCCGGTGTTATTATCAAATAAGTAAAAATTGCGCTGGCGTTAGATGAAAATTGATTTAAGATTCATGAAATTGCACAGCCTTTGTTGCTGGATAATAATACTAGAAGCACTCTGCTAACGGCCATAAAACCAATTCTCCATAATTTTCTAAACTCATCACAATAGCTACAGTAGGATTCAACTACAATAAAAGTTTTAGTTATATTTATAAGTCTGCATCGTCATAGGAAAATCCACGACTCGGCACAATTAAAATTTTATAAGAATGCACGAGTGGTCAACTTAAACGTAACCCCGTCAGGTGCACGTTTCTTAGAAAAACAAATAGATGGTACCTTAAACGTGTGTGGACTAACCACACAAGTTTAAGGTATTTTTCTTGTAAAATTAAAATCGAAATCACAACGTCAATCCCATTTTCTCCTAGAATACGCAGCCTCTTTGGGTTGCTGCGTACCTGTGGTAGGGATAGAAGTGGGTCTTTACCCACAGCACTTCCTCTTAGAGTGTACCTTTTTTTTTAGCGAGCACTGTCTTATAGTGTAGCCTAGGGGCTCTTCGGTGAGTATCTGTGTCGAATAGGACGGGAGGGATCGACACATTGTCACCACTGTGCATCCGACCTCGACTCGGCCCAGCACACGCTGGCGGAGTGCCCCGCGTGGGCCTCCGAGCGCCGAGTCTTGGTCGCAGAGATCGGGCGAGATCTGTCTCCGCCGGCATTGATTGCGGCAATGCTGGCGGACGAGGGAGGTTGGAGGGCTGTGGCCTCCTTCTGTGAAGCAGTGATGCTCCAGAAGGAGGCCGCGGAGCGGGGTCGGAGATGGCCGATCCCGCTCGAAGAAGGCGGCGCCGGGCTCGGTAGCACAGCTGCGGCGCCGCCGCGGGTCGCCGGCGGGCGCGAGGAAGTCGCGATCGCTGCGGCGACCCGGGATGGACCACGCCCCTTCCGTGGCCGGGAGGCGTCGTCGGTGGAGGAGACCGGGGGAGGTGGTAGCCTCCCTCGAGGAGGGCTCCCCTCTAGGCAGGGGAGCGGAGGCTGGGGGTTCCCGGAGGTGGCTTGGTGTTCCCGGGGGCTCCCTACATGCCTGAGGAAGGCCATCCCTGAGGTTTTTAGTGGGTAGGCCTTCCCCTTCTGGGGAGGAGAGCCCCACATAACCCCGGCTCGCCACAGCCGGGGTATGCAATTTAATGCATTTTCCTCAGGGGAACAAAAAAAAAATGTGTAGCCTAGGGGCTGTCAGGTCATTCTGGAATAACCGGCAATGAGAAGGCCGATGAACTAGCCAGGGCTGGGGCTCAAGGAATACAGTTCGGCCCAGAGCCTATCTGTGGTATCTCAATGAACCAGGCCATGCAATACCTGAAAAACTCGCCTTCTTAACGAGGCGAAAGCAGACTGGCACAGTACGTCCGGGATGACACACTCAAAAGCAGTAATCCAACCATACTCTCGCAAACGCACTGACGAGCTATTAAAGCTTAACAGGAGTAACTTGAGCGTGATGGTTAGGGCTTCCACCGGTCACTGCAAGTTAAATAGACACCTTTACAACATGAAACTTAAGGACACTGACACATGCAGATTCTGCGAACAAGAGCGTGAAACACCAATACACCTCTTGTGCTACTGTGAACCGCTGATTCACAAAAGAAACAGACACCTGGGGAAACGCATCCTGACCCAGATGAAATAAAAACAATCCGAACTGGGAACATCCTATCTTTCTTGGTCAGTGCCCAGTTAAGGGAGCTACTGTAGGGCCTACATGGAACCTACACAGGAGGCTGGTCACAATAGATCTTAATAGGTCGCAGTGATGCACATCAGCCCCGACTTACATGAAATAAATAATAGGGGCTGTCACTCATTCCTATTATGAAGAGGTGTTCATTTTAGAGCAATATCTGGTGATAATTAACATTTTTTAGTTTTTATCCCTCTTTAGCTTGATAAAGGTTTGGGCAAGTTCATTAGATGCTACCGGGACTGCATTTTATTTTGTTTGTAACAAGTTATAATGATATCATGGCTACAAAATTAAATAAGATAAGCTAATGGCGCGCTCAGTCACCAGCCCACTAGTTAATGCTCATTAACACTATGTAAAAAGCTATATATATGCATATAGCTTCGTAAAATATTGTACAAAAGTTCAGACAAATGGTGCCTGTATGTAAATTTCGTTCTCTTACCAAATCAACATAAAAGGTTCATTTATATTAAATTCCCAGAAGAGAGAAGCCAAGCGCGTGGAGCCTCCGGATTGAGAGAGCGCGAATAAATATTATTCCACTTAATAATCGAGAATTAGACTTACTGAAATTCGTTATTTATCAATCGTGAGTAAGAACCGTTTTGACATAAATATGTAAAATAAAAATTCGACTAAGGGTTCTGATTCAATTAGATTTCTCTAGCAGCCGCCATATCCATATATTGTAATTTTAATTGTAGTTTTGATTGTAATTTTTAATTCAAAATCAAAATCAAAATAATATTTATTCAACATAGACCTTTACAGGCACTTATTGACGTCAACAAACAAAACAAAAAAAAAAGCTTAAGTAATAAAAAAAAATAAAAACCTAGCCCGTACGTACGAATAAGGAAAAAAAAAAAGAAAAAATATATTGACTCGACACCTGTTCGGAAATTGGAGAGCCTTCTCGAGAAGAACAGGCAAGAAACTCTGAAGGTCTATTTTTATCTCCTCTTTTCAATGTTAATAATTATAATAATATAATATAAAAATACAATATAGTATAAGATACAATCATACCTAATACGATTACAGTCGTATGTATGTTTACATACACATATAAAATAATACAATATTATAAATAATGTTGTTACCAAACATGGCTCTATGAATAGTGTCCCTATTCCCAAATAGTGTGATCATTTAGATAGTCACTTACTTTATTTTACCTTTACTCGTGAGTGTCTTTTTGATATGGATTTTAAATTTATATAAAGGCAAATCAATGACACTTTGCGGAAGCTTGTTAAACATAGATATACATTTCCCCAAGAACGAACAGCTAGTTTTATGGAGTCTGAACATTGGAACGGCAAGTTTATTTTTGTTTCTAGTATTCACATTATGTAGATCACTGTTTTTATTATTTTGATAGATAATGTCGAATTTATAATTTTAATTGTACCAACCATATGTATTATCATTGTTACTGACCAAATATGGGCTTGCCCGAATTAAATGAATATTATTATTTTGGCTCAGCCAATTAGAACATTGGACAAACCGGGCTACGCCACTTTTAAAAGGATTATCGCTTGACTTTTCACAAGTATACGAATTGGTTTTAAAATAATAATATTTAAAATCCATATAATAAATCCATAAAATCAATTTAAATAAATTAATCTTCAATGTAATGTGTTTTATTTGAATAAATAATACATTTGACGGGCTAGTAGGTAATTAGTAGGTTATTAAATCGACATTAAACGATCGTATTTTAAAATCAATTTGAGCAGGGTGTTCAGAATCTGGTAGTTTTCTAGGGAATATTCCAAATAAAGATGTTTAATAAAATGATTTAAATTTAATTTATGGCCAAGTTACAATTTTTGTATGTCTAATAGATACATACACATACAATAGATACGTTAGACTGGTATTAATGACACACACACACAGGATTCTGTCCGTACTAGTTGCGCTACGTCATTGACATAAGCGTTGTTTAAGCGAATGGACCTGAGTCTGAACACAGGGTTAGAAATAGATGGACATATTGACCCCATATAGCGCTATCCTATTCCAATAGCACTCAAGCACAGATTTAAGTCTAACTCTTATTCTGAAATACAAGCCTAAATATCGAATCTAATTTGAGATAAATTTATTGAAAATATTAAAGTACGCAGTAAGATAAACAAAATAAAAAGAAAAGGAAGCAAAAGAAATTTTTGAAATTTCAATTTGGTGTTTCGACTAAATATCATCAGTGTTCTAA
Source organism: Scirpophaga incertulas (assembly GCA_036419045.1). Lineage (NCBI taxonomy): Eukaryota > Metazoa > Arthropoda > Insecta > Lepidoptera > Crambidae > Scirpophaga > Scirpophaga incertulas. The sequence goes on along the minus strand of CM071638.1, from coordinate 26,223,658 downwards.
ATACAAATCGTTTTTAAGGATTTTTCGTTGCGCAACCACTCCTCGGATTTTCAGACAACAATTTGTACTTTATGACTACATAAATAGATTCTAGAACACAATGACCCCGTTTATATGTACTCGTTACATAACTCTTGCTTTAATTTTAAATGTATTTAAAGCCGCAAGTTTGCATTACAACCCTTTCACTCATCGAACGCTGACAACATCTTAATTATTTGTGTTTGTGTGTTATTTTAATTAATTTATTTATCTCTTAAAAACATTATTATAGAAAAGACAGCATAAATAAAAGACAGCGTAATGTTATAATAATTTAATTAGCTATGTAACGTGTTTTTTGAAAAATGGTTTTTTAAACTAAAAATGTGTTTTTTAGTTTAGAATTCTGTTCCGTTACATTCGTTCGATGCTAGTCCCAATTATACCCCAAAACCAATTTGGAATAAGAACCGTTCCGAGGATATTGCCGTTTCGTCTGAAAAAATTTTGATTACGATCCAGTGCTAGTTTCAACGACTACAGTCGAAATATTCATAAATCAAGCTACTTTCCTCAATATAATACGGACCTAAACGTGCCCTTTTTTGCGAACGGATATTGTGCGAGACTCTACGGACTGTGGGGCCTAATCTCGCTGTCTACCGATTAAAACTCATCGACGCCCCTTAAATACGCTATAGCAGGATCACGTCCCCCAGCAGAGGAGGATTAATTGAGAAAGGACACTGTACGAGCTACATAGGTACAACGCATTTTCCTATGTCATCTCATTTCTGTATTAACTTCAATTTACACTGCTACACGAAAGCATATTGCACATTTTTCAGGTCTGATTAATCAACCATACCAGTCGCGCGTACTCAAACCCCCTTTTATTTTAGATAACCAGTTAATTTTAGTTTTTATGTAATATACCGGTTACCATATTACATTACAACAAATGTCATTTTCATCCCACCACCTCGGAAAGTGTAATTTTGCGCTTCGAAATCTGGCTGGAAAATTCTTTTTTATTCGCTTGAGCGGCAAAGTAGATTTGAATTTAGAACATCACATATAATGAGTACTCAATATAATTGTAAATTCAAAACGTCATTAAACCTATTTAATGTGACCTCTATGGTGCCAAATTTATGATTAGAACATTTAAATTAAATTGTGAAAAAAATTAAATTTGGAACCTTCTTGGTTTCTTTGTTTTATTTGCGTGCTTCGCGCCATTCTAGTTTTTCACGTTTTATTGCTTAATATAATTTGTCATTATAAATTGTTTTCTTTTTCATTTTGTCATTTCCTCGCTGAGGTGGGATGAAAAGTTACGTATTGCACTCGAGTGGAAAGATTTTTTACCTTGTGCTCGTTTGTTTCCCTCGCTGACGCTCAGGATTCTAATTTAGAATCCTTCGCTTGCTTGGTCATCCAAATCGAGCACGCGGTTAAAAAGGAACTTTCCACTCTTGTATAATAAATAACTATTCTCGGGGCAACCCGGACATGCCGTTCCAACGTACAAGCTACAAAAAACTATAGATTCGTTTATGGGCAAATGTATACATTTTTATACCAAGATGCCACATAGTGTAGCTGAATTGCCTCTTCATAAGTTCAAGGTATTAAAAAGACGCTAATGAGAAAGGGCTATTACAAAGTCAATGATTATATTTAAATGATGCCAATGTTTGGTGTTGATTTAAAGACATTACATTCTAAAGTGTAAATATTTGTTTTCCTGTATAAATTGTAAACATTTATTATGTACGTTGTATGATAACGACATAATTTATTGTAAATGTTTTATTACTTTTGACAAAGCTGATAAGTTTCTTGCGCATCAGCTAAAAAATAAGTCCTGAATGGGTGGTAGGAAAATAATTATGACGATTGTGCGACGAGAGCTTTCTATAAAGTCATATTTGATATTTGACTAGGAGGTAGACTCTGTACCAGGGTCGTCTGCATGGGTACCTCCGTCTTACCTATTTCCGCCGCCAAACAGCAGGGTTCGCTTTGCTGCGTTCCGGCGTGAAGGGTAAGATAGGCAGTGAAATTACTGGTACTGTGACTTTACATCTTATGTCACAAGTTGGCAACGTACACTGTGGTTCTTATGAGGTTTGCAGATTTGCTGCGAATCTCGTGGGAACCACATGTACTATAGGCGACTGTTACCACTTACCATCAGGTGGGCAGCCTGCTTGTTTGTCAACTTTAGCAATAAAAAAAAAAAAAAGCCTTTTGTACATTTGTTATTCTCTGTTTTTTGTGTGTGTATTTTATGAATACAATAAGGGGTTATGTTATGTTATATTATGTTATTTGAATAAAGTTAATTTTGATTTGATTTGAGACAACTCGTGGGTACACTTCCACGAGCTGTAATTACCACCCGAAAAATATCTGGAATTGAAACTTTTTGCTCATTATCTGTATGTTAATTTATGATATTGTGTAGGGATTTTAAGTTAAAACTCAAAGTCATCAAAAATACAAAAATAATTTTCAAATTACTCCTACTGCTTCAGGGGATGACAACATTTTATCTCTATCGTCTGCCATGAATATCAACTTATATTTATATATCTTTATTTTTAATAATAGTTGTTATTTTTATTACCGGCGACCCGAAAAACCACGATAAAGACCTTAGGTGATTTTCAGATTTTTCCGGCAAATTTTCTTCCCTTTTTTGGAATTTTGGAAAAGCCTGAAACTGGTATTTGCTACACTTCAATAGAAGTACCTCTGTGATGTTTCGAATGAAATATTCCAACTTTGCATCACAGTTTCACTGTCTTAGGGGACGAATTTTGAAAAATTCGTTCTTAGTGCACCCGTAGATCTTATAAAAGACCAATGTACCAAATGTAGAGCATCTTCACTCTATGGTTGGGACTATGCATTGATATGTCAACTAACAATTAGTTTTTCCTCTTATATAATTCAAGACTGATTAAGAAATTTATAAAAATATAACATGTTAAATACCATTATATTATTAATCGGTTAGCAAAATGCTGAATGAGTAACACAGTAAAATTCCATTTGATTTCTCATTTATTATATTTAATATTTGTTACTAAAATAATACATTATTATTGTCATTCCAACATAAAAATTTAATATAATAGGTTTTGTATTTAATATTGTTTTGTTTTAATTTGATTTTATTTGTATTATATAACGTTTTTACTACCTATTAAATAACAAAATATTTGCATGCTTCGACGTAAACGGAATTTGTGACACACAACTATCTAAGATCACATTATTGTACTTACCATATTCTGGCAAATAAATGATATTTCTATTCTATTATATTTCATTTTGATTCAAATATGAACTAGACGTCAAAATTAGTTAAGGAAACAAACACGGTTCCCTGACCACGTGGGTGCATAGTAAATACGTGGATATAAGATGTCTTGAAACTGACACCTCCCAGTTTAGAAAGTTCATCATGTCGTCTCGGACAAGACAGGTATTTAATTTGCAAGGAACAACTAACAACAGAACAAGGCCACTTACTTAGCAACATTAATTTTAAAGCTTACGCGAAAGTTTACAATGAACAAAGGAGCTGTCTGGAGTTATGAAGGGGTCCCGACGAGATTACACTCAATTACTGGAGTTGTCTAGTTGTGGCGCAGCTAACACAATCTGATTGTTGTCGCGAACGGCATGGAGGCGGGGTAGGAGAGAGGAGCTAGTGACAGCTTTGTGCGCCGCTGACGCCGTCACAATTACCAAGTTCGTCAGTCAAGATAAAGTCCTGTTTGAAGTGCTTGTCTTTCGCTGACAATTTATCACAATTAACGGCGTAGTACATTATCGAGGAGCTGCGGAGCACCGGTCTTTATCAAGCTGTGCGAACACGCTGGTCTGGAGCGTACGTGATATGACTGAACACAATACGCCAGGGTTCCCAACATAGGGGTTTTCCCCCTAGATTTAGGGGCTAAATAAGTGAGATGGGATCTTTTTAGGGCCTTGAAATTTTTAGGGGTATTTTTAGGGATTTTTTGACTCTTTATATATATTTTTTTTAAGATAAATTTACAAATGGCTCTCGTGTGAATCAATGTAGCCAACAAAAACATTCATATTTATTTCTTGACCTACCGACTTATAACATCTAGTTCGTAATTCTACAACCGCTCTGTGGTAACTATTAAAGGTACTCTGTGGTGGTGACTGGCAGCAATACTGGCGCCACTGGCGGTTATTTTATATTTTATAGCCTGTGCATATGGCGGCGTGAGGGTCGCGTATATTAGTATGTTTGACATTAGCTTATTTATGTCAGTCAGATAGGATACCACCAATAAATAGTACAGAATATTCTTACGACAATTGTTATTTCGATTTTGGTTTGTATTGTGTGTCGACAAGAAATTTGTTAATGATGCCGAAGGAAAATAAAAATAAAAAAACGTACAGTAAAATAGTGAATCTTCTGATGAAGAAGAAATATTTAATGTATTAAATAATTTAGATTAAAAAAACTTTTGAAACATATTACAACATATTATTTCTAAATCATTATGAATTTATAATTACACTAATTATAGTAGACAGTCCTCGCACAATTAAAAGTTACCTTTCCCTCAAATTGAAATTAGTTCCCCACTCTAACTGGCTATTGGCTACAAATCTCTTAATTACGCCTCTGAATGTCCGTTTTTAAAAGTTACGCTACCCCCGAAAGCGTAACTGTATAGAGCGTCTACTGTAAATATTTTTTAGGGGGACAACTCAATAATTAAGGCGATTTTAGGGGTTTTGACACAAACTTTAGGGATAAATATTTTTGAGAGTTGGTAACACTGCAATACGCGTCCCACATATCGTGGAATCCATGTACGACCGACAACACAGAATCGTCGTTCAAACGAATTTCAATTGTATACCTATAAACATAATGTTCGAAATCAATTCGTGAAGAACAACTATCTGTCAAACAGGATATGCTGTAACTAGTACACAAACAGGGATTCTACGACAGCAATAAATAATAACATAATCGCCCTGTAACTAGTCTCACGAGGAGCAGGGGTGAGTCGGGGATTTGGCAAAGCATAAGTTATTGGGCGGGCTACTTATCACAAGAATGTGAAAGACGGAGATCGCGGCCACATAAATCAGGGTTGTGGTCTGCATCTGGCCGAGAAAGGCCGAATCATTTTATTATTTCCAATGACAAGATGATAAAATATAAAAAAAAATCTTTGAATTAAATTTATATTGAAATTATATTAGCATTTAAATAATGAATAGAAATAGAAATACATTTATTGATAGACCACACAACGATACGAACAACAAAACAAAACAATACAACAATGATATGTACCGCTGCATGATGCCATCACTGTGGCGAGCTCAGTATAAGTATCACTGGTGTTCTGCTTGCCGCTGTAGTGACATCAGGCACGAAAACAACACAACAAGAAAGTTACAAGGACAATATGGACCGTATTACAAATCAAACACCAATAAATTTAATATTAGATTTGGCAGTATGGCTTAGTACCTTCGCCTATCCCTATGGACGAAATTGACAACAACAACCAATAAAGGATGCAGATAAACTGTGTACATCTGTAGTGAATTTGCCTAATACCATATCTCCTGCTAAAAATACACACGTTCCCAATACTGACTTAATTCCTTACATCAGAAAACAGATGAAAGAAAAATGGAAAACTTACTGGAAAGCGTCCCTGCAAGAAAAAGGCAAATGGTTTGGCGATATCCAGACAGTTATTCAAAATTCTTGGTTTGATAAGAGTCATTTACAATCTAGAGAATTTTACACAACAATATGCAGACTTAGAATGGGTCATTGTTCATTCAAGCAACATCTTTTTAGACTTCAGATGGTTGATTCTGCATTATGTGATTTTTGTTGCTCTGCTAATCAAACCCTTGACCACATTTTACGAATGCATTACATTTGAACAGCAACGAAACTTATTTTTGAAAAACTTAAAACGCATATATAAGAAGGATATTTTGATTCCGCGCGACCTAAGAACTCTCCTGAGGAATACAAACACGTATTTGGAAGTGTATAAATTTATTAAAGCTACAATAATAAAAATATAAAGAAAATGAAAATCTAGAAAAGAAACTTCAAATCAACAAGGCTGTATGGGCTTAGATCCCTTTGCCTTCCCTATGTCAGGGAGAATTAAAAAAAAACACCCAATAAATTTAAGAAATAAAAATTAAAAAAAAAGACAACGATGACATGTACAAACTCATACGCCGAGTACTGACTAAAATTAACAATAAAAATAACAAGTAATACAAAATGGCAAACAGTATTAAAAGACAGGTAAGTACATGAATGAATGAAAGAATGAATGAATGAGTGAATGAATGAATACTTTATTTTTTATTTTACAACACACAAAAACAGACATAATAAAATAAATCAAACATCAAACTAACAAATGGAACTAGTAAAGGATGGATTGCTAACTTCTGAGAGTTAAATACGAATACGTAGAACCAGCAACTAACTCACCCCAGTCCATGTTACTACAGACAAGTAAGAACATGTTATCAGTCCAACCGTAAAAAGATATATAATGATAAAACATAAATGTAATTACAGAACCAATATAAATTATTTCAACTTTGATACATACTACGTTGTATTTTATTATAAACTAGCTTTCTGCCCGCGGCTTCGCCTGCGTGGCCTGATTGGGTCTATAGAGGGTTAAGGGTCATAGCTTTTGCCCACGGCTACATATGCGCAGTAAGTCGTTTTATGGCGCGAAGATTTTATCGTGCTTCCCGTGGGACTATCTGTTTTCCCGAGATAAAAAATACCGCAAAACCTTGCTCAAGAATCACTCTATCTATTGATGAAAGCCGCATGAAAATCTGTGCAGTAGTTTTTGAGCGAAGCCTTTATTGCGCATCCCGTGGGATCTGTCGATTTTTCCGGGATAAAAAGTAGCTTATGTTACTCGGGGATAATGTAGCTTTCCAAAGGTGAAAGAATTTTTGAAATCGGCCTAGTAGTTTCGGAGCCTATTCATTACAAACAAACAAATCTTTCCTCTTTATAATATTAGTATAGATAATAATAATTTGATAATGTACTGAGTACAATTACGACTGTTAGGTAGATTCTTCTACTGTATTTGTGAACCACAAAAATGTAACAGAAATACATTCATTAATATTCTAAAATTATACACATATTTTCAATTATGAAACATAAAAAAAGAGGGTCCGATACGTTACGGTAGCCGAGGTAGTTATTTTTTTTTTATACCACGATGGTGGCAAACAGGCCTACGGCACGCCTGATGGTGAGCGGTTACCGTAGCCTATGGACACTTGCAACACCAGGGGTGTCACTCGCGCGTTGCCGACCCTTCAAAAACCTATTTACTCCCCTTTTGAAGAATCCCATACTGTAGCCCTCCGGAAACTGAATTTATATGATAATATCCACGTCCAAAACAAATTAAAAAAAGTGGAAAATAAAAATGCGCAAAGTGTTATTGAAAGTGAGCTTTAAGCAAAGAGTTGGCTGTATGAGTATTGCATCCATTGCCTTCCCGGAAAGGAAAAATTAATTTTTAAAAAATTAAATTGAGCCTTCTAATACGTTTGATATTTTTGTTAATTCTATTATTTAAAATGAGTACACCTTCAAGCAGTCTGAATGAACTCCCTGTCGATGGCGAGCGGTGCGATGATAGAAAGTGGCCGTGGGCATCATGTTACGTTAATTAAGTAATTATAACCATCACATTAACAACATGAATGCATTCGGTTTTGTAGTGTAGTGTCTTGTTCTGTTTCTGAGGCAAAAAATATCCTAACAACTTGGCTCCTATCACTGGACTATACCTCCACGGAAGAAATCCTATGTTGATGTTTTGTGTCTGATATCCCAAGCCTTATATGTTTTACACTAATCTCATGTTTTGTATAGTTTTAATTTCTTGTTTATTGTTTTTGTCTGTTATTTTATATAAAACAATGCAGTAAATTAAATAATGCATGGTCCACCAAGATACAGGCCTAGCCTAGTTTGGGGACCTCTGTCTATCGCATAACGTGTCTAACGTATAGTATGACTGTATTTTGTAACTGCACTGTAATTTAGATTTGTGTATAATGACCGTTTATGTTAAAATTTTACTTGTATGTGCTAAATAAACTAAATTTATTATTATTATTATATTAAATTATTTTAAATTTGAATAAAATTCAGGGGCAGACTCTATAAAAGGATCGTCTCCTTGGTTTCTCCTGTGTTACCGGCTGCAGTAAAACAGCTGTATTCCAGTATGAAATTTATTCACGTGATAAGATGCAACGATGGTACTCTTGGTTCTAATATTCCAACCGAGGTTCAGAAGGCTCGGAGTCAATCATACCAGGTATTAATATATTTCATTTTTATAATTGCAGATGTATCTGACGCTCGTACGTTGAAAGCAATAATGTGTTATATAAATACAACTTGAAACTGAGTTCTCGAAGAATGTCTTTATGTGCGTTACGAGACTGTTAGGAACTGACCTAATACAGATCTTGGCGAACAAACCAATAAAAATGTCTAATCAATACTTTCAAATCTTTCACATCATCATTTCTTAAGGTCAGAATCTAACTTTCTCAGAAGCTCCCCGTATTCTCGACAGAGTGAATTTCCAATAACCAACGCCTGCAGCCGTAATCGCGAGCCGTCTGCGGGTAGGTGTTAATTTACTGCAGCAGACGTATCGATTCCAACGCTTCCGCCAGTACGATTAATCCGAAGCGATCCGAATCGGCGCCCTATTACAGAGTTATACGATTCGAAGTGTTATCGCATGCGAGTTACGTCGCAGTAGTTACGCAAAATCGGGGACATTCCTTAAATAGCACACTGTCATTTTGCATTTTCGAGTAAATTAATTATTGGATTACTGCTTCGTAACTGATAGGCTGTTTTTGTACATTGCGTATTCGTTTCATAGAAGATACAAGTAAAATAAAATATAATAAGTAATACAATATACCAATAAAATTCAGAAACATATTATTAATACCCATCTCACACACTGAAAAGTTTCAGGAACTGAAGGTATTGGCACTTCAGCGGTGCGCTGCGTCTAAGCCACTCGAAACCAAGCCTCGTTCTCGAGTAACGCTCTCAATGATGAGCGAGCAATCACCTACGGGATAAATAAAATTGCAATCGTGTAGTGAAATCCAGCACAGATGCAGTGATGTGATCTTGCCCAGAACATGCATATTCAGTTACTGCTGGCTTTGCAATATTTGATTCCTTTGTCAATCGATTAAAAACAATACGAAAAAAAATTGATAAAACAAAACCATTCCTTCCCAAAAAAAAAAGTTTCCCGTTTTTCACGGCAAAACGGAGCGACGAATTGACGTGATTTTTTAAGTGGAGATAGTTGAAGGGATGAAGAGTAACATAGGCTACTTTTTATCCCGGAAAAATCGTCAGATCCCACGAGATGCGCAATAAAGGTTTCGCTCAAAAAGTACTGCACAGATTTTCATGCGGTTTTCATCAATAGATAGAATGATTCTTGAGCAAGGTTTTGCGGTATTTTTTATCTCGGAAAAACTTATAGTCCTACGGGAAGCGCGATAAATCCTTCGCGCCATAAACCGACTTCCGCGGCCCTTAACCCTCTATAGACCCAATCCCGAAATCCATGCGGGCGAAGCCGCGGGCAGAAAGCTAGTAGTTGATTCATCAGAATATCACATAGGCAACAACTTATAAACATACTGTATGAATTGTCTAAAATATGAGGGTAAGTGTCTTGTACAGACGAAGTCGCGGGCCTCAACTAGTATTAAATAAAACATACTACGGCCTTAAGTAATTTCTAGAAGACAAGAATATTTTAATTTATATTAAAGTATATGATTTTATCTTAACTTGTTTTGTTCAATTGAGTCTAATGTTAATTCCATTAGTACAAATATGTTGGTTATAAATACTAATAAATATATGTTTTTGAATTATAGTTATAAGCGGAAAGAAAAAGGCTGTTAAAATTTACATAATAATAACGTAATAGTTATACCTTGCTGTACCCGTGACTTCATCCGCTTGGAATACTTATAACAAGTTAATTAGTTATACAATATTTTGCTTTTTTATTTTAAGTGGCATGCGCATGATTTGCGCGGTTTTTTTTACACGAAAGGGCAGCAAACTAGCAAACGGATCACCTGATGGTAAGCGATAACCGTTACCCATGGACACAGGCAACACCAGAGGAGTCACAGATGCGTTGCCGGCCTTTTACTCGTAAAAGGGAATAAGGGGGGGCTGGGCCTCCGATTCCTCACTCACTCGGCGAAACACAGCGCAAGCGCTATTTTATATTCGTGCCGAAGCATGGCTCATGGCCCCTCTCGCAAAGTACTGGACTGTACTTAGGCATTGCAGCATTACATTATTTTTTTAAAATCAAAGTAGTCTAAATTACTGCTTATTACATTAGCTACCTATTAATAAAAGTCCCGACAAAATCGGTCCAATCATTGCAGAGATTAGCCCGAACAAACAGACAGAGGATATTCCAATTTTATTTATATGTTTAGATAATATTTGCACGCCATATATGGTAAAATATGCGTTCTATATATGTTAACATCTATGTACCATATTTAAGTAAATAATTAATTGATTGAAAATTTTACTTCAGATAGAGCCGAACCTGTAGCCCTAGACAAAATGCACGCGCGTTTTTTCTATTCTATTTCTACTATTATAATAGACTAAGCGTTTTCTATCGAAAAATGCTAGACAAAGTGTATCTACTGATAGAATGGCTGTGTCTACCGTGACAGTAGAAAATAGAATAGAAATAGAAAATAATCTACCGTGAAAAAATGCCATTAGGAGGAACTTCAAAACATTTCAAACAAACTTCACAATTATTTACCTACATTAATTAGGACTAAATTAAACAAACTTTGGATTTGAAATTGAAAATCGTTGCGTAGACATTTATTTAGAGGTAAGTATGAGATTTACAATTGATCATTACAAAAGCGAGTGTCAGTATTGAATTGAACGGGCATGTCATTAATATTTTCCAGCTGCCATCGATTTTGAACCCTCCTTCTACGCCGAATCAACGTTTCTTCGGTATGCTTCTAGCTGCCCACAAAAGCCTTATCATATGCATTTTTAGGAATAATTTGTCAAAAGCACACTATTTTAAAACAACAAACAAACAATCTATCACCAATCTATTGGGTATGAGCAATCGCTTTGTTGAGTAGAAATAGAATAGAACCGTATCTATTTTTTACGTCACAAACTACATTTTGTCTATGAATTTATATAGAACTCTTCTACTGTCAAAATAGAACACAGACGAGCGATAGAATAGAAACACAGTTAGCATCTTGTCTGCGAGTTTTCTATCAGCGTCATCAAGTCACGTGACGTATCTACTGGAAATGTCAGTTCCATACATTTTTTATGTTATCTATTATAGAAAACGCAAATAGAAAGGCATTTTGTCTAGGTGGGCTGGATTGGTGCCATTCTATTTCTCTTCGGTAAATTTACACCAAAATTAATTATAGTAATTATCAACATACCCTTCAAGGGTATGTCCTCTCTATCCCTCTATAGATTCGGTTTATATATACAAAATTTACGATAGGTCTAATTCATATAAAGGGGGAAAGGAACTCACAAAACTCTTAAACACTCTCCCAGAAATACAATCTATAGATCGTACGAGTATAGATGACAGACAATCAGTCAGGCTCCGGTCACCAAGACCATGCAGTTTGGTCTTCACCGGGTTTTTGTCGCCTTTGTGTTCTTTATCTTCTGCATTCCATTAGGTCTAGTGGAAATTAAAAGCATTGTCACATATCATTAATGATCGAGCATTTAAAGCCGTCACAGCGTTTTTTTTCCCTCAGGAGAGGAGGCTGAGAATTCATCATGGATACCAACGCAACAGGCAAGCAGGGATGCGTTGATTATGTCGGACTCCTGGTGCTGTCGACGCGGCTCGACCACTCAGACCTACCGACTAAACTCAGCCAAGCCTTGGCCCTAAGGGCCCTACGGCTTGAATGGAATACGTCACAGCGTGACGCACTGATAATTTTATACAGGAGCCTTTTTTTTTTCCCCTGAGGAAAATGCATTAAATTGCATACCCCGGCTGTGGCGAGCCGGCGGTTATGTGGGGCTCTCCTCCCCAGAAGGGGGAGGCCTACCCACTAAAAACCTCAGGCATGGCCTTCATCAGGCATGTAGGGAACCCCTGGGAACATCAAGCAACTTCCGGGAACCCCCAGCCTCCGCTCCCCTGCCTAGAGGGGAGCCCTCCTCGGGGGAGGCTACACTACCTCCCCCGGTCTCCTCCACCGACGACGCCCCCCGGCCACGGAAGGGGCGTGGTCCATCCCGGGTCGCCGTAGCAGTCGCGACTTCCTCGCGCCCGCCGGCGACCCGCGGCGGCGCCGCAGCTGTGCTACCGAGCCCGGCGCCGCCTTCTTCGAGCGGGATCGGTCATCTCCCGACCCCGCTCGGCGGCCTCCTTCTGGAGCATCACTGCTTCACAGAAGGAGGCCACAGCCCTCCAACCTCCCTCGTCCGCCAGCATTGCGCAATCAATGCCGGCGGAGACAGATCTCGCCCAATCTCTGCGACAAGACTCGGCGCTCGGAGGCCCACGCGGGGCACTCCGCCAGCGTGTGCTGGGCCGAGTCAAGGTCGGATGCGCAGTTGTGACAATGTGTCGTTATACAGGAGCCTTAACTGTTGCCGCTATGAATGATTTAGACTCAGTGTAATTGAAATTGGTTTAGAAAATGGACTATATTGTTTGTTTTGAGTCAGTGTCAGCCACGAGAGCGCAACAATATACCTTTTTTTATCAGGTACTACTTCCGTTTATGGACGTCGCTGCCCTAAAGCAACCGACAACGATTTGACTTAATTAATTTTTGTTTTGAAGTCGTTTTGATTTTGTGATTATTAATTTAATTAATTGATATGTGTGAAGAAGTCAGCCGCCCGTCCATATCTGGACTGTACATAAAGATAACAGCGATTCGGCGCCACTACCTGCCCGCCGGCGCTGCCGGGCTTTCGGCTTGACTTACTCATGGGTAACGCTTTTTTAATTTTTTATATTAGAGCAGGCAAACGAGCCAACGGGTCACCTGATGGTATGTGATCACCGCCGCCCATAGCACAAACAACACCAGAGGTATCATCAGCGCGTTGCCGGCCTTTCATGAATGTATACGCTCTTTTTTTGAAGCTTCCCATGTCGTAACTGTTCGGAAATACCGCAGCCGAAAGTTGGTTCCATAACTTTGTCGTTCGCGGGAAAAACGTACGCGAAAACCGCACTGTGGAGGACAGCCAACCATTAAGATGGTGGGGATGGAAAGCAAGTCCTCTCCGTGACGCACGATACAGGAAATCCCAAACAACTCGTCAGAGCACTCCCCATGGTATATGCGGTAGGTAGAGAACACAAAGAGAGGCGACATCTCTCCGCAGCGCCAATGAGTCCATACGACCACAGAGCACCGGGTCGTCGACAATTCGAACCGCTCTTCGCTGGATACGGTCAAATGGAAGGAGCTGGTACTGAGGAGCTCCGCCCAGAGGTGAGAGCAGTATTATATGTGGCCTGACCTGTGCCTTGTAAAGTTGTAGGCGGTGGGTCGGCGTGAAATACTGTCTCGCCCTGCTTAGCACTCCCAGCTTTTTTGAGGCTAATTTAGCCTTGCCTTCCAGATGACAGCGAAACTGAACATCGCTCGATATGTCAACGCCCAGGATTCCGATGGTTGACCCGGCATCAAGGGAAGCGCCTTCAAAGTTTATGGTTGCGACAAAAGGAGATTTCTTAGCGGTAAACGCGCAAACTTGCATCTTGTTTCACAGACGATACCAAATAACCATTAACTTACGATTCATTTACAAATTGATAGCGTCAGTTCGACTGGGATATCAATGAACAACGCATCTTGTTTCGCAATACACGATACTTGTTATTCATTGACCCGTTTCGTGTGATTCGAACATTTCTATGGCCGAACCGTGATTGCTCGCGTAGTTCCACGAGTGTCACTCGCAAATCCGACCGGGGACTGGTTCGCTCAAATTTTCCACCGCAAAAAGCAATTCCAGTTCGATTGTTTCGCTAACTTTGTGATAACTGTGTTCTGTAGTTGTGTAGAACACACTGCAGATTGGTTTGTGTTATCAAATATTGTTGGTTGGAACGTATAAAAATATTCATTTTGCATCTTCACATTTCTATTTTTAAAACTGCCAAATAATGCATATTGATTAAAAAAATTAAAAACAATACTCGACTCAGGCGGGACTCGAACCCGCAACTTCGAAAAACGCTTTAATCATTCGGTCACTGAGCACTATTTGTCGAAATAAAATATATCAACTGCACATTCTTTTACTTTGTTAAGCCAAATTAAACTTTATTCACTGCTAATAAAGCCCCGCCCGTGTCGAATATTTTCTTATATTTTTTGTTATATCAGATTTGATGTATTCCCGGTAAAAATTATCTTGTTCTAGCCCAAATTGCATGAGACCCCATCCGTTTTATCCGATTTAGAAATATATTTTCTCCGGATTCAAAACTATTCTTATATAAACTTCCTTAAAATCGGTTTAGTAGTTTCTGAGCCTATTCAAACAAACAAACATTTTCATCCCCCATTTTTTCTTTAAGTGTGTTTTTACAAACTTTTAGAGTCGTATTTAATTATATCTAATCAAAAGCCTAAAATATAAATATCAATTGACAATTTTTCATACAAACTTTCACCCGCTATTTCCATATCAGTTTGTTTGTAAGCCTACCCCCTATTTTCAACCCCTTAAAAAGGCTTGTGTTTAGCATTAAAAATGCTCATCATTTTCCTACGCTCTAGATTATCTGTATACCAAATTTAATGAAAATCTGTTAATTAATTAGTTTTGGCCTAACTTTTGTATTTATAATATTTGTATGTATGTTATTGTAGTACTAAATCGTAGTCATTCTACTCTATCAGTACAACTTATTATACCACACTAGGCCGGGACTGGCAACTAGGAGCATAGACTATAGAATGGAAATCATCGGTTGGCATAACAATTATGATTCTAAAAATATTATTGTTTTGGCCTACTTCGTGAATAAATTTAAATCTGGGATGAAGCAATTAGTGTATTGTAGTTAGTTTGTGTCGGATAACATTTTTACTATATCTCGCAAGTTTTGATTACAATGCCGAAAATGTTTATTTAAATAAAATAAAAAGTAGATGTCTGTAGAACTCCGTCTACTGCCGATATTTGAACGTGACAACGTCTATTACATGGTATTTTTTTCTGGGTGCAATGAAATTATTTAAAATAAAGTAATGTATAACATTTATATTTTTATTAAATGGTTTGTTTAAATTTTCTGCTTCTGAAGTTATATATATTATACATAGTTATAGTATATACATATATACATAGTTATAGTTAGATACATAAATTAATTATTATGAGTAATGTGCGTGGACTCCGTGTGGCGTCAGATTCGGCCGTTACGGTGTTTTCGAGAATGACTCCACGCCGTACCAATTTAATAGACGTTGTCACGTCAAAAATTAAAAAAACAAATCTTGAATCGATTGTGTATTTTGCTGTCTTACAACTTTCTCAAAAAAAGTCCTTGCCTTTAATTTATGCTTTTAGTTAGTTTAATGTCTTTTGTGATGCGTGTAATGTGTTACATGGTTTTTATTCTCCGTTTATAAATAATTAAAAAACACGTTAGTATAGACAAAACAAACTCTTAATATTGTATCTAAGCCAATACAGCAATAACCATTCAATTGCAACATGAGAACTTTTATACTATAGTATTTACTGTTCGTTTGTATCCTACGGTAAGACAAAATATGATAAATGACATTGAGCTGTCTATTCAATCTGGGATAACTATAATCTAGTCAATAAATGTATTTATTATAAGGCGCGGCAAGGGCGAGCCGAGGGCGCGGCGAGTGCCTGACGAGCCCACGGGAAGCTCACGCGATCATAATCCTCCAATTACACCCCCTTGCCAGAGGATTCCCTAATAGGATTTATCAGCCGATGATAAAAACGAATGAAGAAATGATCTCGCATTCGTATATCGCCGCACCTCCAGAATAAATTACATTAAAAGCGCTTACCGATTACTACTTAATACCAGATAAGGAAGCGTTGAAGGACTTATTGGAAGGGTTTCTTTATCTTCGCTGGCAGGTGCTTCCGGTTTTTGGATCGATTGTAATACAAGTAAATAGGACCATTTATTTTTTGACACAAAAGGACTTTTTGTATGCGAATGCAGACTACAGACTGCATTACCGCTTAGACACCGCTCTTGCATATAGCGCCATCTCGTGTGCACTACGATTTTATTCTCGCTTTAAGATATCATGGTAGGCCTACAGGCTTCAATAACATAATGAGTTAGTAGGGAAAGGAAACTTCCTAATTTCTTTTTTATAGCTATTGATGGCAAATGAACAATTGGCCCACTTGAGAGTAAGTGAATATCTGCAATGTCAGGATCATAGCTCAGTTACCTACCTAGACAAAGTGTTCTTCTTAGGCCACGTTCAAATTCGGACATCATGCAGCACTTAGGAAATAGCATACCTAACATCTCTTTCTAGAGCAAACGTCCAAAAAACGCTGAAATTTATTTTAATTTTTTTATTAAGAAGAAATATTCATAAGTTTTTATGGCTCTTTTGAGATTTGTTCTCATCTCTACCACCACTAAAGTCAAAACATACATTGTCAACTTGTAACATAACTTGTAATTTTTAAGATAAATCAAACGAAAGTCAAAAGGATCTTTGTTCAATATTGGCTTTTACATACGTTTTTTGACTTGTATTTTCATGTAACTTAGTTATAAATTAATATGATAATATTAATTTAATTATTATTTTCAATGTTGAAATAGCTATTTGAATCGATATTAAAAAATAAAGCTGATATCACTATTGCATTAGAAATCTACCTTTAGTAACAGTTGTAAAACGATGAAATTTAAAAAAAATAATCCGACACAGGATGCTTCGCGACGCAAGTCGCTGGCCATAGACAAGCCGATTGTAGTTCGAACCACTCCCCCGCCAGTTATTATCATTTTCTGGCCCCGTTAGTAGGACTAAAAATACTCCAAAGTAAGAAAAAGATTTGACTCAGATGGTGAAGTAATCACAGCAATGACGGCTTATTTTGAGAACATAGTTTAATCGCACTATTAACATCAAATATAAAAGTTTGAATAGTTCAGTGCAAACGTCGTCGCAATCGCAAGAAATTATGTACGAATAAAAAAATATTGTCATGGTATTTAATCTTGAAAATTATTAAATCACGTGTATTAAGTACATATATATTCTTTTGAAATAATATATTCTTTAATGAGACGAGAAGTTTCGACGCTCTCAATTCTATTTCCTGAATTAATAATATGATCTTACTGCGTAAATTTAGAATTTCATTTTCAATATGTCTTTTTTAAGAAATCTGCCTTCCATTACTCCGACCAGTCGATGATCTCGGAGATAAACTCTTTATCAACTTAAATTAGTTGCTGTCGCTTAGGGTTGGCAGTTGGGAAGGTTGAGATATATGAAGGAGATTTGAAATTTCTTGTCAGGGTATATAAAATAAAATCTAGCCGATCTCGGGTAATTAATAAGTAAATATGAAAGCAACCATTACAGGCAACAGACAAGAGCATGCAAAAGCGTACTACACTATCGGGGTATATCTCACAGTGTCTAATAGACTTTTTCATGTAATTAGTTTTGCTTCATCCAATTTTGTTTTTGATTACTATAATTTTAATATTATTTGTTATGGATTGTATTAGTACCTAAGTAAACGTGTACTTGCCGTTACGAGTTTAAAAATATTGTGACGGATAAGTTTGAAGTTCTTGTCAATGTATTTTTTAATCGTGTAATTCAGTTGTCTTTTTTCTTTGAATATATTTTTGTGTTTATCTTCCAAGTTTTTATTAACAGTATCATATTTGAAGATAATTTAGCACAACAAATAGGGCCTTTTATCGAACCAACACATTATTTAATTAAATAACTATTTCATCTGGAATATGACAAATTTGGTTAAAATTACATAGTTCAAAGAAAGTTTTGGAAAATTCTATCCATAAATTTTAATAAATAGATTTATTTGTAAATACAAGACATGTTTAATAATAAGTTCCTAATTAGCTTTTTCACAATTTATAAATGTTTTCTATTAAATCTTATATATAAAAATGAATCGCAAAATGTGTTGGTAAGCTCATAACTCAACAACGCCTGGACCAATTTGGCCAATTCTTTTTTGTTAATGTTCGTTGAAGTTCAAGGAGGGTTTTTACAATGAGGAAAATTCGAATAATTATCGGAAATACCCTAAAAACAGCCCTTTTATTTTCCCATGCAAACGTTTTCTAACTCAAACGTACAGTCGAATTGAGCTTTATTGTTATTGTATAAAGTTCATATTGCAAGCACTCACTGTTGTCTAAGCAATGAAGGTGTGTTCCTAACATCAAAGAGTCAATTTGCGCTTTATTAACGCTACATATAGTTGAAATTCAATCATATCTATCAAAACAGTGTGCGTGCGTGCGTTGGAGCACAGAATACATCGTTGGAGGATTTAATGTCACGTTCCAAAATTGAATAGCCACAAAATGTAATAGGTCTTTTAGACTTTTTTTGCGATTTGGTTGGCTATGCGACATTATCTATAAAATAATTAGGAACAAAAAACTGCCACTGTACAAATCTTTTTGACAGGACGAAGTCTGTCGGGTCCGCTAGTTAATCTATATATATAAAAATCAATTGCTGTTCGTTAGTCTCGCTAAAACTCGAGAACGGCTGGGCCGATTGAGCTGATTTTGGTTTTAAAATGTTTGTCGTAGTCCAGGGTAGGTCTAAACGGTGAGCAAATAAGGGAAAATTGCGAGTAAGATAGAGTAAGACGACAATTTCATTTTCCCATATAAAAATTGATCACTTACTTTCTGTCAAACATTTGACGGTATTTGTACTCTCAGTTCCACTCGAATTGAAGAACGCATTAAAACAAGACTTTTGAATCGACAACATAATATCAACTTTGCTTATAACATCGTGTATTTAAATTTCAAAATATATAAATAATTAATGTGTTGACATATTTGATGGGTGCCAACCTATTGTCTATGGTAAAATGTCACTTGAAATGTAAACGCCTCTTTGCTGTGCATCTATACTATAATTCTTTAATATTCCTAAAAATCTAAAAGCAACAAATTTCAATAAAATTAAAAAAGTATTGTGTCGTGTGTTTGTGACTTACTAAATATGCCTCCAATAATTAGGTGGTACGAAGTTCACCGGGTCAGCTAGTATACTATAAAATTTAGCTGAACTATAGAATTGGGAGATGCGCGTTTAGGTATGGAGGAGGTATCCATAAGAGGATGATAAAGGCTTAAATAAATATGTTTCTTTCTAAGGGGTGACCTCTAAAGCGACAAGGCCGTATGAAAACCATTAATCCAAAGTAAAACTGCAAGCATAACTTAGTATAATGATTTGATTATGCTACCCATGCTAGTAAGTTTTGCTTTTAATTTACTTTCTATCAACAACAATGATAAAAATAATGGTTCAATTCTTTTTTATTGCTCAATTAAACTTGTATTCAACGAACTGGAAAAACTATTTGGAGTTTGGAGACCACGAAAATTGACAGGAGAATATGAAGAAACACCGAACTTCTGGCAACCCTGATGTCGCTTCGCGCGCCGGGAGCGAATCCACCCTAATTATAACCGGGAGTACGCACGTTACGCGCCCGTTTTACGACACACCTAGCAATTTGATTATGTCGCTCCAACACTGAATTTTGAACTCAAAACATTAAATGCTACATCGTAACCTGAAGAATTTTTCGACTCGTAAATTAAATTTGTTTACTTTCAAATTAATTATATTTTTACGTACAAATTAGTCAAACTGTGTCAATTTTTAATGAGGTGGCTCTATCGCTACTTCGATCGATTTTTTACGTGGAGATAGTTAAGGGATGGAGAGTAACATACGCTACTTTTTATCCCGGAAAAATTGACAGATCCCACGGAAGCAATAAAGGCTTCGCTCAAAAACTACTGCACAGATTTTCATGCGGATTTCATCAATAGAGTGATTCTTGAGCAAGGTTTTGCGATATTTTTTATTTCGGAATAACGGATAGTCCCACGGGAAGCTTGATAAAACCTTCGTGCCATAAACCGACTTCCGCGCATATGTATATAGCCGTGGGCAAAAGACCTATAGACCCAATTCCGAAATCCACGCGGGCGAAGCCGTGGGCAGAAAGCTAGTTTGGATATAAAACAAATATATATTTATAAAAATACAAATAATAGCATCTAATAACTAATAGTAAACTGAGCAATTGTCCCCGTTAAATAAAGAGAAGGAAATTTGTAGCTCCAGTAGTTTTTCGAGCTTGAAAGTTGTTTTTTAATCTTATTAAGCCTTACACCATAATGGTTAAACCGGCTACAAGATAATTTACATGTATTGACATTATTTTAAACGAAAGAACAAAGCAGGAAACTTATAATTCTAGCACTGTTACTACATTTAAAACTAAAACATAAACGTTTATGAAAAGCAAAAAGCAGTTCTTGCCTACTACATCTAATATCCTTCATTAACTTTACTCTGTCTCTTTCGTTCGCTTCGTTTCGTTTTCGCGGGCACACTCCATTAAATTGAGTTTTAAAACGTTCTAAAATTACTACTCCATTCAAGCCATAGGGCCATTAGGGCCAAGGCTAGGCTGAGTTTAGTCGGTAAGTCTGTTGGGTCGAGCCGCCTCGATTCACCAGGAGTCCGACATAATCAACGCATCCCTGCTTGCCTGTTGCGTTGGTATTCATGAGGATTCTCAGCCTCCTCTCCTGAGGAAAAAAAAAAGTTCTAAAATTTCTTTTGTGGTGGTTGACAAGTGAGGGTCCACGCATCTTTATGGCAAGGTTCTGTTTTGCTTGTAATGTCGGTATACGAAAATTAAATCTTTCATCTTAAAAGTAAATAATAGTTCTCCTTCCTGTCAAAGAGAACAACATATCCGAGTTTCAGCTGATTCTGCGTTAAACCAGGATTTTTCACCCAAAACTTCAGAGCCCCCTATCGGTGAAGTTTGTCGTTAACTTTTTCTAAAACTGTATATTTGTAATCAACTTATCAAGGAGAACAATACTATCGAAAATTTGGAGTCGATCGCCGCTCACCAAACTGCCATATTAACTGTGCCATGAACTTTTATAAATTCTAATCCATACTATATTTTATACAGTAATTTTATTGTTTACAAAATTTAATAATAGTTTTTATATATATTTTAAGTTAATTTAATTTTAATATTCATAAATATATTTCATCATAGATTTAATTAATGTATTATTAACTAGCGGACCCGATAGACTTCGTCCTGTCAAAAAGATTTGTGAAGTGGCAGTATTTTGTTCTTACTTATTTTATAGGCTGTGCAAAAAATTCTGCTGTACAGAACTGCCACCCTGGTGGTAGGGCGTTGTGAATAAAAAATATTTAATTGCAAAAAGGTCCAAATGAACTATTACATATTGTGACTATTTAATTTTGGAACGTGACATTAAATCCTCCAACGAAGTATTCTGTACTCCAACGCACATACGCACACTGTTTTGATAGATATTATTGAATTTCAACTGTATATAACGTTAATAAAGCGCAAATTGACTCTTGATGTTAGGAACACACCTACATTGCATAGATAACAGGGAGTGCTTGCAATATGAACTTTATACAAAAACAAAAAAAGGGCTATTTTAGGGTTTTCCGATAATTATTCCAATTTTTCTCGCCGTAAATACCATAATGGAACTTCAACGAACATTTAAAAAAATAATTGGCAAAATTGGTCCAGGCGTTTTTGAGTTATGCGCTTACCAACACATTTTGCGATTCATTATTATATATAAGATTAATAATTGCATGATGTAATTATAATGTGCGACATGATGCAATGAATTGTTAAATGGTTGTAATAAATCTGGTTATTTAAGCTTTTTTTGTACTCATTCTTAATAATGTTGTGTCACCTACAAAGATGTATGCATCAGACTAATACTAATATTGTAAAATTTAAGCTTATGTATTTAATGCATACACTGCTGTTGTCTTAATCAATAAATAAATAGAGTACAGATAATGTATATAGAGCATATATATATAAATAGAAAAATATGTATATAGTATCAAAATAACACTTTGAAGTTGACAGTGAAAGCTACGTAACAAGAAAACTTCTGTCTTAATGATGAAAGAAATTAAGTGGTTTTCGACATTTATATGTACCACAGAGACACCGTCTATAACAAAGTCAGTTAATGGAGATATTTAAAGGTACGTAGGACTGTAAGAGCTTTTACTAGAGCGGAAGTCGTGAAAGCAGGTGCTTCCACAGTTTACTGCGAGCAGTTGTCGCCGTAAAGCTTTCTGAGATTTCATTCAATTGTTTATGTGTATACCGTAAAGAATGGAAAGAAGATATACTTTATACTTTGTATATTTTATACTGCATATTTATATAGTATAATAAGCTACTAGGGCCCGTCCCGGTTTTGCACGGGTAGACATAAATACGTACAGATATTTATTTTAATTTCATGATATCTATTGAATGGAATGTCCGATTTCAATAATTCAAAAAATAATCATCAGGTATTAAGACAGTCTTGAATATTAAATTATTTATTTGGATAAAAAAAATATAAATTGTACTGATAACACGGTCTGATTTTGATCGGCATTTCTATCAATTTGTCAAATGTAAAAAAGTAGTTATAGTGACGTGACTACAATAGTTAGACATATGGTCTTGCGAAGTTTTTTGTAGATATTGATATCCTATTACTATTACTATACTATTATAAAGGCGAAAGTTTGTAAGTATGGAAGTTTGTTACTCTTTCACGTAAAAACTACTAAATGGATTTGAATGAAACTTTACGACAATATAGCTTATACATCAGAATAACACATAGGCTACAATTTTTGAGGTTTCTATGAGGTCGTAAAAAAACACATTTTTTGCGCTTACATTGCAAACGCTGACTGAATCCTACAAGATAGATCAAAACAATTTACTACAGTATTATACAACTTAAAAAGGTCTACAAAAAAGTCCGTGATGGTATATGTTTATCTCTTAGGAATAACCCACAAAAGGAAAAAGATCGTTAAATGTAGTTTATAGGAGCATACCTATAGGCCTAATGATTAGGGCTCTGCAGTGCTTAGTTACCGTATTTCTTACTTATTACTAGACTAGACGGGACGAACCTGAAGTCCACGCGAACGAAGTCGCGGGAAAAGCTAGTATTCTATAATATTGTTGAACATTTTTTTGTCCTATCATTAATCTCTTCGCAGCTTAAGCGATGAAAGACATTTCATGGCTAACTTTTTCCCACCTTCGATTGGTTTTAATAAGAATTTCTAAAGATTTCCACAGTAATCTAGTACTAAACATAGCCTATGTTACTAAGTGATAATGTAGCTTTCTAATTATTAAAAATAAATAAATTATTAAAAACTTTCTAATTATAAAAAAGAATTATTAAAATCGGTCCAGTACTTTTTGAGTTTATTCATTACTCTGCAATACAAATCTGACCTCTTTATGATGAAGATTAATGTATTTTGTGTTTTTAATCATATCTTTATTTATATTGACAGATTAAAATTATAACTAACTCTGTGTATAACTAGACTAGATCATGATCCAACATACTGTGACATATGTGTTGCGTTCAGGTACTTTCTCGTACAGTTATTTAAATTAGGTAATTTAGGTAACTTAAACTTTAATTTGATTGAACGACGACACTTGAATGACGAGAATGATGTGACGGCACGTTTAGCGCAGTGGTCGAATAATCGGCTTCTACGCAACGGGTCGCGGGTTCAATTCCCGTACGGGACAGATATTTTGAATGACCTACAAAAATTTGTTCCGGTCTGGGTGTTTTAAAAAATATTATCTCAAAGATACCATAAAGTGAAACGTGCTGTACTTGTTTTGTTCTTTCGCATTCGGAATATTTGATTATGTTATTTTTATGTCCTTAAGTTGGATTCTTCGCCGTATTAACCATAAAGTTTTAAGTACAAATTCATGTTCTCTTCTGTTTCTCGTGCCTTGTACAAAGTACAGTGCAAATTGCAATTATAAGATTTTACATTTTTTGTCAATTAGGCGCGTCAATTGTGCACTTTGATCGCGACCTACAAATATCAGTGCAATGAACTGCGATCTGTTGCCGTAATGGTTAAATTGTACATAGTTTTTATTTAGTGTTCAAATTCAAATTCAATTCAAATTCAAATTCAAAATCATTTATTCAGTCTGGGCTGTTACAAGCACTTGTGAATGTCGAAAAGCTACGCCATCGGTTCGCAAATCTACGGCGGGAGACCTTGTACTGAGAAGAACCGGCAAGAAACTCAGCAAGGGCTGTTTTTTTCCCTGTATTAAATAGAGACAGAGTCGTCAATTTGGAAAATGACTTCAATATTGATAATTCATGAAGTCACTTTCCATTTCCAAGTCACGTTCAATTAGAAGTCGTGACAACAACTCTCGCCTTGCATTTTAATTTATTCTTTTTGGCACTCATTGACATTTGACATTAGTTTAAGTTGACATTTAGATTTAATTGACACTAACCCCCAAACATTGGTCCTTCGAGCCGGAATGTGACTACTGTCTCATGCAGAATAGCAGTGCAGCTGGCTATGCTTGCTGCTTGCCAGTTTTGGTATCATGCAGCGGTATGTGTTATTATTATGTGTATTGTTTTTACGGTTCCGTACCTCCAAAGGTAAAAACGGAACCTGATCACTTTGTTTTCCGTCTGTCCGTCCGTCTCAAGACCATTCTTCGCAAAAAAGCGTCGAGATATCACGCTGAAATTAATGTCACATACTCAGGTCTCCTTTTTTTTTTTTTTTTTTTGTTTCCCTGAGGAAAATGCATTAAATTGCATACCCCGGCTGTGGCGAGCCGGCGGTTATGTGGGGCTCTCCTCCCCAGAAGGGGGAGGCCTACCCACTAAAAACCTCAGGGATGGCCTTCCTCAGGCATGTAGGGAGCCCCCGGGAACATCAAGCCACTTCCGGGAACCCCCAGCCTTCGCTCCCCTGCCTAGAGGGGCGCCCTCCTCGGGGGAGGCTATACTACCTCCCCCGGTCTCCTCCACCGACGACGCCCCCGGCCACGGAAGGGGCTTGGTCCATCCCGGGTCGCCATAACAGTCGCGACTTCCTCGCGCCCGCCGGCGACCCGCGGCGACGCCGCAGCTGTGCTACCGAGCCCGGCGCCGCCTCCTTCGAGCGGGATCGGCCATCTCCCGACCCCGCTCGGCGGCCTCCTTCTGGAGCATCACTGCTTCACAGAAGGAGGCCACAGCCCTCCAACCTCCCTCGTCCGCCAGCATTGCCGCAATCAATGCCGGCGGAGACAGATCTCGACCGATCTCTGCGACATACTCAGGTCTCCTATCTCTCAAAGCAGCGAAAAAATTTAATTTCTAAATCAACGCAATAAATTCCGTTCACCTAGAATCATGAAATTTGGAAAGAAGCAATGTTATGTAACACAAGTAAAGAAAAAGCTCCGAAAACAGTGAATGTGTAGTTATTTCACAAAAAAATATTACAACATAATTGGGAAAAACATGAAAAATCTTTGAGACTTAATTCTAGTAATGAACGAACAATTGACATGTCAACAAATTGTAAAATGTACAGAACCCTCGTTGCGCGAGTCCGACTCGCACTTGACCGGTATTTTTGTTATCGCTGTGGTGATCGTTGCATGCATCCAACCCGCACTGCGCCAACGTGATTAAATACGTCCTAAGCCCCTTACTTTGTCGGTGTAAGTTCGAGCGCCTCAGTTTGGACGCGTATAGCTGTAGTATGACCATGAATATATTTAATTATCTTCACAAAGGCTACAAAATAAGTTTACTAAGTTTGTGATGAAAATCCCTTCTGACGTTTTCCGTTAGTATCTCCATCACATTACCGTAGATCAGTGGAGAACGGTCGGTGTTAATCTAATCGGGGCAGATCAGAGGCCGTTATATCTGGAGTGGCGACGGAATCCGGCTTAATTAATATCCGCAGAGCTCGGGCACGTGCGAGGATCTGCAAATAAATAACCGAGTCAAATGAAAAGTTACGGGCAGTATTCTAAACTCAATGAGTTCCTAAAATTTAATTGGGCGAGCTGCTCGAAAATTCTTATTCATCGAAAAATATACTAGTTTTGTATGAATATCACATATCACATCGTATAAAACGACAGGTGATAATTAAAACTTAAAAGTACGTAGACCTAAAGATATTAAGCAGTTATATTTAAAACTCAGCGCACTCCGTTTTCGCACGGTTGGGAAATTTATATTTTCCTGCGATTGTATTAATCAAGAATAATGAAGCCTTCTAATGTCGAAACAATTTTTGTAATGGCTTAATTTTTTTTATAGGAAAGAATTTTCCCGCCGTAAAATATATATTATAGCGTGTATTAAGCGACGAAGATGAATGGTAAGATAATTTTTAAAATCGGTCATTCATCACATACGCGTTGTGTCCAACTTCCCGCCATGGAAATTATAATATAACCAATAACCATTAAAAATTATGTAGCGCTCCAATGGTGAACTAATTTTTTAATTCCATTCAACAGTTTTTGAGTTTATTCGTTACATACATACAACATGTCCTCTTTTTAATTATCTTTTCTAAAATCTTTATTTAAAATTAATATAAGTATATATATATGCATATAATATATACATATATATATATATATATATATATATATATATATATATATATATAATATATATATATATATATATATTAATTTTAAATAAAGATTTTAATTTATATATATGTATATATATATATATATGTTTATAAAATTTTGTAAGTTGTAGGGTGCCTAATTCAATATCAGGTAAGTAGGGGGTAGGGGGGGGGGGCTCATAACCGAATAACATGGCGAAGGGTCTACGACACTAAAAAGTTTGCGAACCTCTGGTATAGATGATTGATCACAAAGCTAGAGGGTCGTTTATGGGCAAATGTATAAATTTTTATAACAAGATTCCACATAGTGTAGCTTAATTTTCTCTTCATAAGTTCAAGGTACATGTTAAAAAGACGCTAATGAGTAAGGGCTATTACAAAGTCAATGATTATTCAAATGATGCCAATGCTTGGTGTTGATTTGAGGATACATTCTTGTAACGTCTAAAGGCTTCCCAATTATTTAAAAAAAAATGTGATGTATTAGGCCGCTATCCCTCAAGACATGCAAACAAAATAGTGTTACCACAGTCTAACCTAGTATTACATAGCACTAGCCCGTATGTGATGGCCATAAAAATATTCAACAAATTCAATGCATTATTAAAAAGCATGCTATTAGCTAAGGCTTACTATAATTTAAACGAGTTTTTTGATGATTTTTAATGTGGGTCTCCCTTCCTTCTCCATGACATAAAATCTATTTATTGAAATCTATTTAATCAAATTAATTTTATTAAATCTGTATCATTTATTATTATTATTTTTGTATTATATAATTTATATGAAATGATAAATAAAATATTTTGTTATTCTGTACCTAATAGTAAGCATAATTAATTTACACATATATATGTATATGTATGTGTACGTATATGTGTGTATATGTATATATATGTGTGTGTGTGTGTTATTTTATTGACTATAAATTGTTTTTGTAATTATTTTAGTTATGTTGTATTTGTAGCAACATACCTACCATATTGTTGCGCCCAACAGGGTCCATAATTGTCTGAATATCTTTTAAAAAATTTTGGAAACAATAAAGTATTGAGTATTGAGTATTGGCTTATTTTAAAGGAGTTGTCAGCCGCTCCTGTCCATCAGGCTTATAGTCAGGAGCGGCTGACTACTCCTTTATAAATAAGCCTTAGGTCATAAAGAAATAAATATATAGGGATGCTTTCTTTGGAGTATGCGTCATTGAATGTGAACCATACCTCTATCTTTGCTTGTAGTGCATGTTTGGGTGATGTATGACAGATATTTGAAAGGAGTAGTCAGCCGCTCCTGACCATAAGGCTTATTTTAAAGGAGTTGTCAGCCGCTCCTGACCATCAGGCTTATTGATAGAGTTTTTTTTTTTTTAGACTTTACATTCTAAGGTGTAAATATTTGCTTTCCCTTATAAATTGTAAACACAGTCATATGTACGTTGTATGATAACGACATAATTTATTGTAAACTAGCTGTTGCCCGCGACTTCGTCTGCGTAAATTTCGAGTTGAATGTTATTGATACACAAATCATATTAATATACGATTTTACCGATTAAAATATTTTTGGTATAAAGCAATTCCTTGAGGTAAAGTAAACTCAAAGAATTTCTTTATATACCACATTATTCGTTTTTCCTTCAGGGGCTAAAAAAAACAAATACTAAATGTACAGACAAAATATTTTTACTGTCTTATTATATGTATAGATTGTATCATGATGATGAATTGTCTTTAGATTTTAAATTTCCCATGTAACTTATGTAAGAATGGTGTACATTATAATTCGCAATATTATCATGCCTTGAGTTCATTAAAATGACGATAACTTTTTTTTTAATGAACCGATTTTGATGAAACAAAGTTTAGATATTATTCTGAGTTAAAACAAAGCAAATAGTGAAAGTTTCAAGCAAATCGGTTCAGTACTTTCGGAGATAAACGTGAACAAACATACAGACAGACAGACAGACAGACAGACAGACAAAAAATTCCAAAAAATTTTTTTTGCTTTCTAATAATCTATTTAAGTGCCCCTCTATCCATTTCAGTCAAAATACTAAATGTACAGACAAAATATTTTTACTGTCTTATTATATGTATTATTATATGTATAGATGTTGTTATTACTTTTGATTAGCTAAAAAATACGTCCTGAATGGGTGGTAGGGAAAAAAAGAGCTTTCTATAAAGTAATATTTGAATAAAGTTAATTTTGAGTTTGATTGGTCAAGTCAAGTGAAGAGTACATGTAACCGATGAGTTGATGAAGCTAGGGAAGTATGCTTCAACCGTAGTAGCTAAGTGAGAATGTGATTTCTGCCTATATACATCGGAAGGCGGTGTGAGTATGTATGTATTTTAAACCTCCTTCTATTCCTGTAGTTTTACTAAAACTACTATTAGTAGAAATATTTTACAATTATTTTTGCTCTTGATTTAAAACTGTGGCTCCAAAGGAGAATGCCCATTGTAGTATAGACTTTAGTATCGCCAAAAATGATTTTGTACCATAATGATTTTTATGACATATTGTAGATTTTTAACTATATATTCAATTATTAAAAACTATTTGACTCTATTTCGAAGGGTAAAATAGAAATTAAACACCAAAGACTTTCAAATTACGAATTTCTCCTATTATCATTTTTGATAATAATAGGTATTAATTGTAGAAGATTAAAACTATAAAATCATTAAGTCTATCTTATCCAATAAATATTACAACTATCCAATAATTTATATAAAATAATTAATTAAATTAAAAATAATTGTTTTAGCAACATTGATATTAGCTATCTGTATAAAGAAACTCTTAAAGCAGAATATTTAATATTACTAAATTAAATTGGTTATGAATTATAAAGTAGCAGATATTGATCAATATACACTCGACCTATCTATTGTGATTCCTAAACAATTGCGCATTATCAGTTTTTCATTACGCTACCTCTATGCAACATGAGATCAGCTTGATGAGTATGTAAAACCATATATATTTATGTATAGACAGATCACAGATTGGAATCTTAGTTTTGTAATAGTAATGCATATTCTATATAGTTACATAAAAAAACATCTTTGTTTTACATAAAATAAATTCAAAAACGGCTGGGTCAATTTATCTTATTGGTGGATTCGTCTTCGTTACAAATAGCAGAATAATGACTAAAATGTTAGAGAAAGCAGAAAAAAGACTAAAGAAAATTAATTGTTTTGGTATTCCTTTTACCCTTCCACGATAGGACAGTAGAATGTATCGAATATATTTTTGACCAATCGATACGATCGTTAATATATGGTAATACCGAAGAGACTATTTATCAATGAAATTAGAATATCATCAATAAAAATACACGGCAAATGAAATGGAAGTGAAATAATTACTAATTATTATGTGGATTTATCTCCGGCGAAGTTTCGGCTTGGTATATTGCAGAGTTTTGGTAAAAATTGTTACTTTTTTTTGGTATTAGTTTGGTTAAGGCACAAGGACGAGTAAAGGTGATACTACGAATGGGCATACTCCTTTCTATGTCAATTTCCCTAAAGGACACATGAAAACAAATTATTCCACTTAAGAGAAGATTACCTTCGCAGAATTGAATTCTCGCAGCAACCAAGCGGTATTATTATGTAGATAGTTCGATCCTCAACAAAGGGCGTTTGATAATGACCTGACCCCTGCTACCCCCAGCTGGAGACGTGTAGGCAAAGTTCGTCGAGGCTCTCGCAGTCGATAGCTCTCGGCATTGTGGCTTGGAGGGTGCTCGTCGGTCACTCTTCAAGTAGCTCAGCTGTAGGTTAGCTATGCTTGTCTATGGATTTAGCCTACAAATCTTTCACCTCAAGAGGTTGTCCAGGAAATCTACTCGATCGTGGTGGCTACTCTCACGTTTACATTATCTTCGAATATTATTATTTTTTTATTTATTTTAACAACGTACGTCAATTTTCACAAAACTTAATGGATACCTTTGCAATATGTACACCCATTAAGTTTGCAATATGTACACCCATTAAGTTCCAATGTTCAGACTCCATAAAACTAGCTGTTCGTTCTTGGGGAAATGTATATCTATGTTTAACAAGCTTCCGCAAAGTGTCATTGATTTACCTTTATATAAATTTAAAATCCATATCAAAAATACACTCATGAGTAAAGGTTATTATAAAGTAAGTGACTATCTAAATGATCACAGTATTTGGAAATAGGGACACTATTCATAGAGCCATGTTTGGTAACATTATTTATAATATTGTATTGTTTTATATGTGTATGTAAACATACATACGACTGTAATCGTATTAGGTATGATTGTATCTTATACTATATTGTATTTTATATTATATTATTATAATTATTAACATTGAAAAGAGGAGATAAAAAATAGACCTTCAGAGTTTCTTGCCTGTTCTTCTCGAGAAGGCTCTCCCAATTTCCGAACAGGTGTCGAGTCAATATATTTTTTCTTTTTTTTTCCTTATTCGTACGTACGGACAAGGTTTTTGTTTTTTTTTTTTTATTATTATTTAAGCTTTTTTTTTTTTGTTTGTTGACGTCAATAAGTGCCTGTAAAGGTCTATGTTGAATAAATATTATTTTGATTTTGATTTTTGATTTTGATTAGCGCATGACCACGGTCAGTGTAACTTGACCGAAACCTTGAAAATTGGGTTTAGGTATTTTTTATTCTATGTATATTAAAAGTACACTATTTACTATTGACGACCTCCATAGTCGAGTGGATAGTACACCGGTTTCAAGGTGTCGCCATCTCTGAGGTCCCGGGTTCGAATCCCGGTGGGGGCAGATATTTGTGTGATGAATGCCAGCATTTGTACCTTAGTCATGGTTGTTGATATATATTTCAATAAAAAATATTTATATATGTATAATACATGTATGTCTATCCATTATCCTAGATCCCATAACACAAGCCTTTCAGAGCTTAGTTTGGGCTAGGCTAATTGGTGTAAGTGTAACAAATATGTATATATTATATATATATATTATATTTACTGAGAAATATTATAGAAGTGACACTGTATGTTGAATCACTTTTGAAGACACAGGTACTTGATTATGCTGACAACTACATATAAAAATACACTGCTTTGTGACGTCATAACATAGAATAGACTCAGATATATAACATTTATATATACCCCGAGAAAATGTCTTTCCTAATGCGGACGAAGCTGCAGGCGGAAAGCTAGTCTTCGAAGATATTCATTTAGATTACAGTACAGGGCCCCGTTAATTTATATTAAATACATAATTTAAGGCACTTAATTGGGTAAGGATTAATGCTATATTGTTTAACATCGTTTCGTAATTAAGATATTATTTCTCGTTAACAGAATAGAATAAAAAATAGTTATTGTGGGTTAGACATACACTATCGCCGACTTTTTGGTAGACTTTGTAAGTTGTACCATACCGTGACAAGAATCAACTTACGAGCTTACAATAACATCTTTATAACTACATGAAAACTAGAAACGCGCTGTCTGTGTTTTAAGGTGTAAAGTTAGCTCAATTTGCATCGTTCGTCGTGCGAGAACATTTGAACACATGAGAGGAATTTGTAAAGAAAGGCTCAGCGAGTTGACATATTTAAACAAAAAGAATCAAAAAGGAAAAAAAGGATTTGGTTTAAAGATTAAAAATCGCACCATGTTTGTGTCTGTTACAGGTCAAATTTATAAAATATGGTTTTGTAAAATAAAATATGGTAATCATAAATCATTCAATTCAAGGAGTAAAATGATATAACAACATTTCATATACTTATTTTTATATGATATACCGACCGGTCAAACAGCACACGTATAACATTATTTTAATATGAATTAGCTTGATATAAAAATCAATTAACATTAATAATTTGTGGAGATCTTTGGGGGAGGCCCATGTCCAAGAATGGACGTAAAAAAATATTGGCTGAAATGATGATGATTTATTTTCATTGCTATTGTTAGTTACCTACACTACACTGCAATAATATAAAGACAAAAAATTCATCGATTTATAAGACATTATCACATCAATAATAAAACTGTCGATCGTATATTACATGCATGTTAAGCGATCGAGATTAAATATGGAAATAATAATAGTATAATTTATTTCTGATTCTTAGACATTCTGTGAGACCGGTACGATCTTACTGTAATCTTACGATAAGTTTCTAGTATGGTATTATTTAAGCCTTATGAAACTATAAAAAAAGGCGTAAATACCATTTTGTTTCTTATTTAGACATACTTTTTAGTAATAAGATTAATTGATCATATTAAAATATGGGTGATTAAGATACAATCCATAATATGTACTAAAATCCCAAAAAATGGGAAAATATTTCATAATGGTAACATTTTGTATTTATCAGTCTGTCTCACAAGCGGCACGACAATTAAAGGTCTATTACATTCTCAGTCTACGACTTGTATACTAAGTCTGGTCATAAATAATGTTACAATTAAAAACAAACTAAATGTTACATTTGAATTTCGAATCTATTATTCTTGTATGAATGCTCATTAAATTTTCTCATTTTCGCGCCTATCGGTTGGCAAATATTATTTTTAGATTAAAATGGATTGGGGTGATAAAGAAATCGAATCGCTGTGTAGATTTACACAAAGTAGACACAGAAACAAATATATTTTTTGTACCATAAAACCTCTGTGACAGATAAAGATCTGGCCGTCGACGCAATATCCATACAAAAAAAAGCGATCAAAGCATAAGAATGAGAAGAAAACAATTTATGAAACGAGATGAATATAGAACCATGTCGCGTATTTTAAAAGAAGATTTACAATAATTCAATATAATAATTGATAATTTAAAAAGAATTGGGTGGTAAAATCAATAAAAATAATAAAAATGTTGTTACGGATGAGAAATATTTACATTTGACGAAAATTTTAACAAGCACTTTCTGCTTTTTAAATATTGCTCCGACTCAAAGGTTTATAACGTGGACATTTCCGCCTTGAATGATGGTTTGATGGGATAACAGCAGTGAAGGAGTGACTGAACTAAATTTTTTGTGAAAATTTAATGAATACCCATCAGTTCATTTGTATGAAGTACCATAAATAGTAAGACTCATAAATCTCAATTCGCCCAAAACTAGTTGGAAACGAATGCTCTGGATTTACTCAAAGTATCTAGTCCCGATCTTAATCTGCTTCCTAATCCATAATATTGGCAATAAAGAATTTACCAATAAAAAGAGTACTTGCTTCTATTGATAACTAGTCTCAAAGCTTAAAGGACTGTAGGTACTATAGGCCTATGAAGATCATTTTAAATAAGTTTCATATATTTTCAAATAAATTGTAAATAATATTTGTTCTTTTTTACATTTGGATTGTCAAAAATTGTTGCAATGCAAAAATTATCACTCGGAAAAAGTTATACCTTAAATTTAAAAAAATCTGTAAATAAGAAACATATCATGAAAATACAAAACATTGAATAATATACTCCATTCGATGGGTTAATTGACCTTCGCTGGTAAATATTCCACAATAAAATAAACAATAAAATTCATCAACAACATATCTTCAGAAATAATTAAGGCTTAAACGACAGCACGAAATTCCGATTCACTAATAGACGGGCTGTATGAGTGGAGTTGAATTCCAGGGCGCAGGGAAATCTCCAGGTGGGAAGTTGAGCGACGCCGGCATTCCGAAGCCGAACTGCTGAGCTTCGTAATTGCGCAGGCAGACAGCACGTGCCAACGCAAACTTAGTATAAGGCCGATGACAAACGTTCCGATCCAATTCCGAATTACGAGCGATCGTCTGTTGTTTGATAAAACGGTTCGATTGTTAGAGTATTATCTATTACATTCTGTCTACAATTCTACATTCTTTTATTTCGATATCAATGCATTAGGTATAAGGTCTCTAATAAAGAATCCGCTTTAAGCTAGTTGAAGTTCAAGTTCTTTGTTGTTTATAATATAAAAGATACAATAGATTACAGTAACTAAATTATGTTTGTGACCATCGCTTATTCTACCTTTTCAGACGTATACACAAATATAATAAATAAAAATAAATACTTATTACTAACTAGCTTTTGCCCGCGACTTCGTCCGCGTGGAATAGTGACTTCCGGCAGATTTTTGGTTAACCAACAACATATTTATATTTATATTTGAATAAAGATTAATATTATTATGTTGATACAACTTAAACAAATTATTTCGACCAAATTTGGTACCATAAAAACGGTCATTGTGACTAAACCTTAAAAGATAGACATATGCCGTCGCGGACTTTTTTTTAGATCATGTATAGAGGAATAATTCTTTCATACATATTTTTTGTGTATCTTGAACCGTTTTCGCAGCGCACGCAAAGAAAGCCTTCAAAAATGAATAATTTTCCCCGTTTTTTACACATTTACCGCTCTGTCTTTGCTCCTATTGGTCATAGCGTAATGTTATTTAGCCTATAGCCTTCCTCGATAAATGGACTATCCAACAAAAAAAGAATTATTCAAATCGCACCAGTAGTTTCGGAGATTAGCGCGTTCAAACAAACAAACAAACAAACTCTTCAGCTTTATATATTAAGTATAGATAAATAAAATAAAAACTCCTGAATTGCATAAAATTATTTTACTATAAGCCTTAATTGATACTGTTTTAAAATTGCCACGTAGCTCATTAAAAATGTTAATACAAATCATAAGAGTATTACATGAAACTAATGTTAATTTTGCATTAGGCTTGTACAATTTGAGTAATTAAAAGCGTAATTTTCGATTTAACATTTCATAATTTTCTTGAAACAAGCCTCTATTTATCATATGTCATGTCATAACAGAAACCTTAAGATAACTGGTGTGAGTGTTAGGAATTTTTTCTTAATATTTTCTATTTATTAATAAACAAATCTGCTATTCATAATGGAGGAACAAATATATATATATATATAAGATTATAGGCCGGCAACACACTTTTCACATTCCGGAAAACAGTTAGTCCGCATTATGAACCAGCTCTTATATCTTGCCTGTGCTGCCGCCTACCAACATAACAGTAATGAAGCTTCGCAACTTCCCAATAACAACGAGTATTAATAACAAAGACTTAGTTAATTACTCCCGCACCTGGCTGCGGTAATTTTCGTGAAATTCCTGTGAATTTTTGAGATTGATTTTCTCCCATCGCGAGCATGTGGCTTATTTAAATTAAAAATTAAGTAATACAAAATTATGGCTTCTTCGCAACAGAGAAGTATTGGCGCGTTTTACTCATATTCGTAAAAACAAAGGCACTTATTCTCCGTAGAGGGAGCAATAGACGGGTGGCGGTCATCTTAACGATGCAATTACAGCTTTATTGTCCTCCAACTTAATTGAGAACAGCAATCGATAGCACCGGCTAAAGCCTCGAGAGCACGCGTCTCTCACTAATTAAACACTAACTATTGTCAGAATCTGTAAGTCCAACTCGAGCACGCGCCCACGTACTCGCCTGCAACTTGGCAAGTAACCTCACTTAGGACGAAACTTCAGAATTACTGATAATATTAAGTCTACCGCTGGGAAATCAAATCTGAGGAAACGGCAAAACTTGTTATAATAAAATAGGTACTGTATGAGAACTAGCATTTCGGAATCAACTTCATACCTAACCTATTAATGAACTGAATAAGACCCGTTTTAATGTTTCAACTTTTGGAGGGCATACTTTTTTTTTTTTTTCCTTCTGAGGAAAACGCATTAAATTGCATACCCCGGCTGTGGCGAGCCGGCGGTTATGTGGGGCTCTCCTCCCCAAAAGGGGGAGGCCTACCCACTAAAAACCTCAGGGATGGCCTTCCTCAGGCATGTAGGGAGCCCCCGGGAACATCAAGCCACTTCCGCGAACCCCCAGCCTCCGCTCCCCCGCCGATACAGGGGAGCCCTCCTCGGGGGAGGCTCACTACCTCCCCCGGTCTCATACAGGAGTGCATACTTACAAAAAACTGTAGCCACATTGTTGGCGTTTATCTTAGCTATAAATAGGTTTTACCCACACCAAAAAAGAGCAGCAAACAACAACTCACTATCAGCGGTCACGGCACCGGGCTCACGAGCTGCAGCTCTCCCACTCACCAGCTTTCGAAGATAGAAGCGGTGAATAAAGTAGCAGCCTCGACCAAAACAGTGGTTTAAAATTATACATTGCACGTAAATGCTCTCATATTTGCCTAATCCGATCCGTTCAATCCCATCACCCGCGCCAACGAATCCCTTCCACCGGCCACCAACCGCGTCGTCCCTCACGTCACACACCCACGTCTCTCGCTCACTTACCGCGCTCGTCGGCGAGCGCGAGGACCCGGGCTACACACCCCTCGTCAAACATATACACGGTACAGCTACACGGCGAACTTGAGCGTCCTAGCCATTAGATAGCGCACTCAAATTGCGTCGACTCTCTTGTTTCGACCCTAACGGCTCCGGAACGGTCGCCGGCGTCGTTAGCAGGCAAGGTATCGAACCATCTGTTCATGCGCCTTCCACAAAACCCGTCAGCACCACCAACTGTGAGCCAATCTCAAGGCAACACTAGTCACTACCGGCAGAGGATACGTAGACCGCGACATGTCCTTAGCGACCCCCCCTAACCAACTCACGCAGGACTTCTAAACCTGCAAGCGGCGGCGTCTGAGCTGTCGCCCCCCCTTGTCAACCCCTAATCGGCAGCCTTCTGCTTAGCCACGTGTAGGTTCCCGTCAATACAGGCCGCTCCCACTTTGGAGATTCGTGCCTTCTTCTAGCGCATATGCCTTCACCATGGGGCAGCGCTAACCGTGCCTCTCCTGAGGTGCGGCTCCCTCGTCAATAAAGCCAGTAGGGTCAATAGGACCAAAGGCTAGGCTGAGTTTAGTCGGTAGGTCTGTGTAGTCGAGCCGCCTCGACAGTACCAGGAGTCCGACATAATCAACGCATCCCTGCTTGCCTGTTGCGTTGGTATCCATGATGGATTCTCAGCCTCCTCTCCTGAGGAAAAAAAAGGAAAGCCTTCCACAAAACACACTCATTGCAAAGCTGAACATAGCCGTCTGAGGTGATGCCTCAGTTGGCTATGTTCATGTATGACATGGGTCCGTCCAAAATAAAAAGCTCTCAACTTATTACACACACAACTTGTTACAAACTAGAGATGTATCATTCTTTACAGACACGACTCAATGAGTCGTTTCTTTCAAATGATTCACTGATTCAAATCTCTAACAGCGCTTCAAATGAATCATTTGCTCAATTACATCTCTGTTTCAATC
The DNA here is from genome assembly GCA_036419045.1 of Scirpophaga incertulas. Classification (NCBI taxonomy): domain Eukaryota; kingdom Metazoa; phylum Arthropoda; class Insecta; order Lepidoptera; family Crambidae; genus Scirpophaga; species Scirpophaga incertulas. Next base: position 26,185,346 of record CM071638.1, on the reverse strand, counting down.
GGCACGCGGCGCTCGCACGATTGAGATAAGTAAATAGTTCAGAGTCTGAGCGCTTCGGATCACGTCGCTCAATAGCATCTCGGTTTCAATCGATACACGACGCTTACACGATTGACTCAGAGTCACTTCTCACAGAGTTTTTAGCAAAATTTTTAAGGATGACTTTCTGTTTCTAAATTTTGATTCAAATGTTGTTATTAGATTAATTAATTTTATTGTATAAAGTATTGAAATTAAGTGTATTGTTAAATGGTTGTATGTAGGTATATATTAGAATAGTTGTTTTATTAGATAAGAAAGTATTATTGTTAGATAAGTAAGTGCTGCGCAACTCACGTTAATGTTAAGTCACGGAATAGTACCTATTATATCTAAGTAAGATAATATGATGCGGTACGTACAGTACGTAGTAGATCCAAACGAGGACAGTTTAAAAAAGCCACGGACTCCGAGTCCGTGGAGTAGACATATATAATAAAAAAAAAAAGTTGATTCAAAATTTGAAGAAGTTCCGAGTATCTATGTCAGAATCAAACGTAGTAATAAATGAGAAAATAGAAGCCAATTCTGTACTAAGTCAGCCAATGCAATCAGGAGCTTATCTTATTATATGCGATGCGATCACATACAATTCCGGGATACGGCACAACTTTTAATACAAGCATTTAGAAGCATTCTTAGATAAAATGTGAAAGTCAATTGTAAACTCTTTGCTGGAGTTTGAAACACAACTAAAATTGTTCTATTTATTCTGGAACAGCGATATAGTTGGGTAATTGTCATAGCAAAAATATTGTAATAATAGGGAAAAAGTGATATTTAATTTTAAAGATACAGCGAGATGTTTGCTATGGATCTTTTTTTTACACATTTTTATCCTGCGTGTGGGTGTGTGTGTGTGTGTGGGTGCAATCACAAACAGAAATCTCACATGCACATAAATCCGGTACAATTTTTTGTAAACCATAAAAAATATCTGACCCTTGCGGGAAAACCCGCGACTCGCTGCGTACAAGCCGATCACTCGGACGCTACGCTAAACGTTTTTTCCCACAGGAAGGATATGTTTTCCGTCGGTAAAATTATCTTATTTCCTTCCTTGGATCCTCGGGTTTTACGATTGGTATATACGGGGTATACTATCTGTGTATAAAATTTTATTTAAATCGGTTCAGTGGTTTTTACAATACTGCCATACATCCTATCACCCCCTCCTTTCAACCCTTTACAGCCCTTTTCTGCTTTACAAGGTAGCCTCTGTCCTGTCTCAGCCTCTAGACTATCTGTGTACCAAATTTCATTTAAATCGGTTCAGTAGTTTTAACAATATTTCTATACAACCTATTATCCCTCCTTTCAACCTTTTACAACCCTTTACAACCTATTTTGTATAAAAAAGTAGCTTGTGTCCTTTCTCGGGCTCTAGACTATCTGTGTACCAAATTTCATTTAAATCGGTTCAGTAGTTTTAACAATATTTCTATTCAACCTATTATCCCCTCTTTCAACCTTTTACAACCCTTTACAACTTTTTTGCATGAAAAAGTAGCCTATGTCCTTTCTCAGGCTCTAGACTATCTGTGTACCAAATTTCATTTAAATCGGTTCAGTAGTTTTAACAATATTTCCATACAACCTATTATGCCTCCTTTCAACCTTTTACAACCCTTTACAACCTTTTTTGCATGAAAAAGTAGCCTATGTCCTTTCTCAGGCTCTAGACTATCTGTGTACCAAATTTCATTTAAATCGGTTCAGTAGTTTTAACAATATTTCCATTCAACCTATTATGCCTCCTTTCAACCTTTTACAACCCTTTACAACCTTTTTTGCATGAAAAAGTAGCCTATGTCCTTTCTCAGGCTGTAGACTATCTGTGTACCAAATTTCATTTAAATCGGTTCAGTAGTTTTAACAATATTTCCATACAATCTATTATGCCTCCTTTCAACCTTTTACAACCCTTTACAACCTTTTTTGCATGAAAAAGTAGCCTATGTCCTTTCTCAGGCTCTAGACTATCTGTGTATCAAATTTCATTTAAATCGGTTCAGTAGTTTTGGCGTGAAAGTGGAACAGACAGACAGACAGACAGACAGAGTTACTTTCGCATTCATAATATTAGTATGGATGTTGACAAACAAACTGCCCATCTCAAGAGAGAAAGAGCTGGTAATTGCCTATTGAGGTGAGATTCGCAGCAAAATTACAACCCCCACAAAAACCAACGCATATGTAGCTAACATGTGACATATGAAGTCATAGTACCCACTAATAGGTAGGTAGGTAGGCCTGGCATTGATTGCGGCAATGCTGGCGGACGAGGGAGGTTGGAGGGCTGTGGCCTCCTTCTGTGAAGCAGTGATGCTCCAGAAGGAGGCCGCCGAGCGGGGTCGGGAGATGGCCGATCCCGCTCGAAGAAGGCGGCGCCGAGCTCGGTAGCACAGCTGCGGCGCCGCCGCAGGTCGCCGGCGGGCGCGAAGAAGTCGCGACTGCTACGGCGACCCGGGATGGACCACGCCCCTTCCGTGGACGGGGGGCGTCGTCGGTGGAGGAGACCGGGGGAGGTAGTGTAGCCTCCCTCGAGGAGGGCTCCCCTCTAGGCAGGGGAGCGGAGGCTGGGGGTTCCCGGAAGTGGCTTGATGTTCCTGGGGGCTCCCTACATGCCTGAGGAAGGCCATCCCTGAGGTTTTTAGTGGGAGGAGAGCCCCACATAACCGCCGGCTCGCCACAGCCGGGGTATGCAATTTAATGCATTTTCATCAGGGAAACAAAAAAAAACAAAAAAAAAGGTAGGCGGCAGAAATAGGTAAGTAGGATTTTTCAAACACGATCCATTCTACTAACATTACAAACGTGAAAGTTTCTTTGGATAAACGTTTGTGACTCTTTCACATAAAAGCTACTGAATGGATTTTAACATGAAGCTTTATAATAATATAGCATATACATACATCACAATAACACATAGGCTACAATTTATTAGGATACTAGCTTTCTGCCCACGGCTACGCGCTTCCCGTGGGACTATTATTATTATTATTATTTCATGTAAGTCGGGGCTGATGTGCATCATTGCGACCTATTAAGATCTATTGTGACCAGCCTCCTGTGTAGGTTCTATGTAGGCCCTACAGTAGCTCCCTTAACTGGGCACTGACCAAGAAAGATAGGATGTTCCCAGTTCGGATTGTTTTTATTTCATCTGGGTCAAGGATGTGTTTCCCCAGGTGTCTGTTTCTTTTGTGAATCAGCGGTTCACAGTAGCACAAGAGGTGTATTGGTGTTTCACGCTCTTGTTCGCAGACTCTGCATGTGTCAGTGTCCTTAAGTTTCATGTTGTGAAGGTGTCTATTCAACTTGCAGTGACCGGTCAAAGCCCTAACCATCACGCTCAAGTTACTCCTGTTAAGCTTTAATAGCTCGTCAGTGCGTTTGCGAGAGTATGGATCGATTAGTGCTTTTGAGTGTGTCATCCCGGACGTACTGTGCCAGTCTGCTTTCGCCTCGTTAAGAAGGCGAGTTTTCAGGTATTGCATGGCCTGGTTCTTTGAGATACCACAGATAGGCTCTTTCCCGTGGGACTATCCGTTTTTCCGAAATAAAAAATACCGCAAAACCTTGCTCAAGAATCACTCTATCTATTGATGAAAACCGCATGAAAATCTGTGCAGTAGTTTTTGAGCGAAGCCTTTATTGCGCATCCCGTGGGATCTGTCAATTTTTCCGGGATAAAAAGTAGCCTATGTTACTCGGGGATAATTTAGATTTCCAAAGGTCCAAAGAATTTTTGAAATCGGTCCAATAGTTTCGGAGCCTATTCATTACAAAGAAAATAAATTCATCTAATTTATATGAACGAGTTAACAAAACTGGCAATAACTTTGTAATTTGTACATTTTATGTATTGTTACTTCGTGTTAAAGATTTATAAGGTTTTCACTTAATACGAATTAGGTTATAAAAATTACACAAACATTTAAAACCCTCAATGCCCACTAAAATCTTAAAATTAGCTTGTATATAATCGTATCGTTAAAGTTATGTAAGCTTACCATGTTCTCTTAAAATATTATTGAAACCACAGTACACCATAGTACAAGTGAGATGGCGCTATACACTGCTAGAGCGGTGTCTCTGTTTCGATATTGCATAACCCTAGTCTAAGCGGTTGTAGTAAAGCCTTAAGAATTTTTGTCAGAAACATATTCAAATATTGCTTGGGGATATCAAACCCCACCGCTATGATTAAATGTGAACCGGAACTTGAGACATTGATTAAAAAAAACATTTTTATCACATAAAGCTACTTTGATCCCCGTAAACAGGGACTAAAATCTCTTTTCAATCCCTAGGGTCTAAAAATGATTTGAATTCGGAATATCGGAGAACCAATTGTTTACATCAGAGTTCGATGGATTTTTCAACTGACGGACATTCTATGAACTAGTATTTTTTTTTAAACCACGATGGTGGCAAACAGGCCTACGGCACGCCTGATGGTGAGCGGTTAGCGTAGCCTATGGACACTTGCAACACCAGGAGGTTCACTCGCGCGCTGCCGACCATTCAAAAACCTATTTACTCCCCTTTTGAAGAACCCCATACTGTATCACTCTGGGAACTGAATTTATATGATAAAATCCACGTCCAAAACAAATTAAAATAAGTGGAAAATAAAAATGCGCAAAGTGTTATTGAAAGTGAACTTTAAGCAAAGAGTTGGCTGTATGAGTATTGCATCCATTGCTTTCCCAGAAATGAAAAATTAATTTTTAAAAAATTAAATTGAGCCTTCGTATACGTTTGATATTTGTTTATTCTGTTATTTAAAATGAGTACACCTTCAAGCAGTCAGAGTGAAATATCATTTTCTTATTTGAAAGATGTATTTCGTTAGTTTTTTTTGTTGTTATTTAGTTAGTTGAGCGTGATAAAAAGCAAAATAGATCTTGTGAGTAAACGTTATTTTCAGCTCAAGCGATGTACTTTGAACCCCTTACTACCTAGGATCCTATTTTAGAATTCCTCGTTATACTCGGGATTCTGTTCTAGAAATCTTCGCTTGTCTATGGATAAAAAAAATACTCTCGCTTAAAATCAATCTACTATTAATTTACTTCTTTACACTCACTACACTTCCGACCCGTATCAAGAGTAAATAGATATTGAAAACATTTTATAAAAAAATCATAAAATCTCCTACAAAAAATGCGATCTGTAAATGATGCGGCAACCACTAGTAATAAGCGTCCAACTCATAGCCATTGAACTTGATTCCCATACACTAGTCGGTGAAAAGCTCCAGAAAATAGCTCCAGAAAAACAGAGGTGAAAACATCTGATTGCGACTGCCGCACTCCAAAACCAAATACGCTGATTTGCATAAGAGTCAGCAGTACTGGTATAAAGGCTAGGGTATAAGGTACCAAAGTGGATGCGTAAATCCCATTTCTATCCCTACACATTTCTTAGCAGCGAAAGCGACAAAAGGGCATTCTCCCTAAGTGCTTCTAATAAATATTGCGCCCGAAATTTGGCTTAAAAAGTGGAGCTGCTAGCGGTAACAGGAAATTTAAATTTAAAGCGACACTGCGAAGAGACATCGAATAATTTTGCGACGGCGACCCGAGGCGCTGCGCATTCGGCGGAGACGTGTAACCGCGCTGTTCTTAAGGTGGATTTACACCAAACGAGCGAATGTTCATTCTATCCCCACTACGTCAAATTCTTCTAGTGTAAACAGGCGTAGAGCATTCTTTCGTTGTTCTTAGTGCGTTCGCAAAGATTCTATTGAATATTCTAAGAATGCTCGCTCGCTCGATGTAAACGGCGCAAGAGCGCGTGAACAGTTGCTTAGAACATTCTAGCGTGTTCGGTCGCGCTCGCTCCACTGAGCGGTCTCATCAAAGTGTTCTTGTGTTCTAGCGATTGTTTACGTATCGTATCGATTAAATTATGGATTGGTCTCAAGAGAAATGTTTATTAATGATAGAAGCCTACCAAAATGCCAGATGTCTATGGGATCCGACATATGAACACTATAAAAATACAACTTTGTTTCATTGTTTCACCTACATTATCCAGTGTCCTTCGTTGCATTAAATTTGTAACCCACCAACGTCTCTTCCGTCTTTTATTTTTGAGTTTTTGCTTCAAAATAATAAATGAGTCTGCAATAATGATTTCACTGTCAGAATCAGACATAACAAAGCACTACCAATACCAGCCAAAGAATTGACTCGAATGAGCAAAGAACATTCGATCTAGCTCTTGTTTACACCAAAAGATTAAGAAAGAACAATCTTGTTCTAGTTCTAGTTCGGTGTTCGTTTGATGTAAATAGATACGTCAAGCTTAAGTTTACACTAGATATTAACGAAAGAATGTTCTAGTTCTAGCTCTAGCTCTATGTTCTTTTAGTCTAAATCCACCTTTATATTTCACAAATATATATCACTTGTGTGTCCCGCGACTTCATCTACGTGTAAAATTAAAATTAACGGCCATTCCGTGTGCCAAATATTACCCCCGTGGAAAAATATATCTACTTATTTGTGTTTGTACGTCGGTTTCGAGATGTCGGCATCTCTGAAGTCCCGGGGCAAAGTGGGGGCAGATTTTTGTAGGATACTTTAGGAGTGTTAATATATATATATTCTTTATTGCACAAAAGACATTACAGTAAAAAAAAATATGCAGTGATTGGATGTGTACATGGGTGGGCTTATCTCTAAAAGGGATCTCTTCCAGCCAACCTTACTGGGTGTCAAGTGACTTATACTGTTACGTGGGAGAGATTGAGAAAAAAAAAACAAGATACATGTGTACATAAGCTATATAAAATAAATACTAATAATATATATTATGCTTAAATATACAAATATCAAATAAAAATCAATCTAAATTAAGTACCTACATAAGATATTATTATATACTACTTATATAAAAATATAGTTACTTATATAACTAACTAGAAACTTTCAATAAATGCTCCTTTAGCCTCACTTTAAACACTGTATCGGATGAGCTCTCTCAGATATATATTTATATAAAAAAAGTAAAAGATTGAAATATAAACAAGATTGACGGTGTTTTAAGTATTTTAATAAAAAACTCAATGTCACAACAGCGAGCTGACTATATAAGTGAAATATTCACACCACATTTTTGTTTCTAAGACTAATAGTTTTTTAATTATTAAGGTACGATGATATAGACCTTTTCGTTACGGTCCTCTTTTTAAACCTGGTACCCGTATGTTTCGGCGCGATTTTAAAGACATTTTACGTCAAAAAATATTTATTTTTATATCGTTAATCAAAGTCAAACCGAAGAAAATTTTAAATTAAATATTTCAGGTACTTATTGATGTAAAATACAATAAGATTCTACGACCTGTTCGAAAATTGTAAGTCTTTTCGATAAGAACAGTGTAAAAAATTCGGAATAATTGATCTTTTTTAAAATATCAGCAAATGTTCTAATAATAATACATAATTCATTTACATGCTTTAAAACTTCGAAATGTCACGTGGAGTGATTGGAACAATTTCCCAAACCAGATATCAAATTACAATTCGGTATGTTAAAACAATTGTTTATCAACTCCGCAGTTAGGTTGGCTATTAAATAAAATCTGGAGGTCGATACCTCCAGATTTTCCGGGTCCAATCCTGGTATGTGTTCATGATTTTTCTGTTATGTGTATGTGCATTTGTCTAAAGATGGATTTAGACTAAAAGAACATAGAGCTAGAGCTAGAACTAGAGCATTCTTTCGTTAATATCTAGTGTAAACTAAAGCTTGACGCATCTATTTACATCAAACGAACACCGAACTAGAACTAGAACAAGAATGTTCTTTCTTAATCTTTTGGTGTAAACAAGAGCTAGATCGAATGTTCTTTGCTCATTCGAGTCAATTCTTTGGTCGGTATTGGTAGTGCTTTGTTATGTCTGATTCTGACAGTGAAATCATTATTGCAGACTCATTTATTGTTTTGAAGCAAAAACTCAAAAATAAAAGACGGAAGAGACGTTGGTGGGTTACAAATTTAATGCAACAAAGGACACTGGATAATGTAGGTGAAACAATGAAACAAAGTTGTATTTTTATAGTGTTCATATGTCGGATCCCATAGACATCTGGCATTTTGGTAGGCTTCTATCATTAATAAACATTTCTCTTGAGACCAATCCATAATTTAATCGATACGATACGTAAACAATCGCTAGAACACAAGAACACTTTGATGAGACCGCTCAGTGGAGCGAGCGCGTCCGAACACGCTAGAATGTTCTAAGCAACTGTTCACGCGCTCTTGCGCCGTTTACATCGAGCGAGCGAGCATTCTTAGAATATTCTATAGAATCTTTGCGAACGCACTAAGAACAACGAAAGAATGCTCTACGCCTGTTTACACTAGAAGAATTTGACGTAGTGGGGATAGAATGACCTTATTAGTTCTGCGGTGACGGGAAATAGGGAAAGGCAACCCTCGTGCACTTGTGAAGAAATTTATTTATTTATTAAACCACAACATAAACTTACAGCCGTTACACAGCCAACACGCTTACATGCTAGAATACAAATTATAATAAACATTAATAAATTGGATAGGTAAGTCACAAATATATGTTTAAGAATTCATACTACACAATAAAATAACAATATGTCAAAAATGAAATGACTTGATTAACCAAAATAACATACATATAAGTCAAAATACAAATTAATTATCAGAATTACATAACAAAAATATCAATTATATGTATATAACAGTCTAAAAAGTGGAATGTCATGATTAAACAACATAACACATAAATACAAACACAACCTTGAGTCAAAATATAAATTAATTATTAAAATTAATTTAAATATTTAATATAAATAAAATGTCATAAATAACACAAAAATGCAAACACTGACACAAATGTAAGTGAAAATACAAATTAATTACTATGATTAATAAAGATATCAATATATCATCATCCTCTTGCCCATTTCCCATTATCTGGGGTCGGCGCAGTAGATCTTTTTCTTCCATTCCTCTCTATCAGCCGTCATTTCCATGCTTACTCCTTTCACTCTCATATCATTCTTCACACAATCGATCCATCTTTTATTCGGCCTTCCTCTGCCCGTGTATCCCTCCACTTTCATATTCAACATTCGCTTTGTGACATGACTTTCATCCCTCCGCATCACATGTCCAAACCACGCTAATCTACTTCCTCTCACTTTTTCTACCACTGGCGCTACTTTCAGGCTTCCTTTTATGTACTCATTCCTTATCTTATCCATCCTTGTCACACCACACATCCATCGTAACATTCTCATTTCATTTGTATGCAATCTATTCTCATCCTTCTTCTTGACGGCCCAGCATTCACTTCCATACATGACGACAGGTCGGATGATCGATTTGTAAATTTTCCCCTTCAGCCTTTTTGGCATTCGGGGATCGCACGTTGTAGCTGTGACCTGTCGCCATTTCATCCACCCTGCGTTAATCCTATGCTGCACAGCTCTGTCTATTTCGCCGTCGTCCTGAATGAGGGAACCGAGATACTTAGGTACTAAAGTAAAGATATCAATATATAATATGTCAAAATTTGTAATGTCATAAATTAACTAAATAACACACAAATTCAGAGTCGGAATGCAAATTAATTAATAAAATCTAATATACCTACCTAATCAAATAATATGTCAATAATGAAATGTCATAAATTATAATCAATCAATACATAGTATAAAACAAAGTCGCTTTCGCTGTATGTCCGTATGTATGCTTAAGTAGATCTTTAAAACTACGCAACGGATTTTGACGCGGTTTTTAATAGATAGAGTGATTCTTAAGGAAGGTTTGTATGTATAATAAATGCATAATATAGTAGAGAAACACTGATAAATTTAAAGGTTTCTAATGTGATGTCGTAAATAAGCACGTTTTTTTGCGCTTATATTGCAAACGCTGGCTGAACCCTACGAGATAGACCAAAATAATGTACTACAGTATTGTACAACTTACAAAAATCCACAAAAAAGTCCGCGATGGTATATGTCTATCTCTTAGGGATAACCCACCATAACCATTTTTTCACTGCACCCGTGCGAAGCCGGGGCGGGTCGCTAGTAACAAATAATACACAAACATGAGTCAAAATACAAACTATTAACTAAAATATTGATTATAATTAATATTACTATAGAATGTCAGTTAGAATTTGCTTAAACTTATTACATAGTTTTCCTAAGCCGTCTGCAAACAAATCAATTTCGTAGTGCTGAGCAAGTATGTCTCCGATAGTACGAAGGGCACGGTTAGTAAATTTAAAGCTCTTTCTTTACCAACGCATACTGTAGCCCATACCGAGTGATTAACTAAAGCCTATAGATTCTAGCCGGCTGGTGCTCTGCGATAGTTAATTATCTATCTTGAGTGCAATCCAATAAGATATCGAGTCCGTAGGCGAGTAGTTGGTATACTGGTTTCATTCAAGGTGTCGCCATTTCTGAAGTCCCGGGTTCGAGTTCCGGTGGGGGCAGATGTTTGTGTGATGAATGCGAGCATTTGTACCTTAGTCATGGTCGTTATTATATATTTCTACCAAATTTATTTATATATGTATATATATCCGTTATCTTAGATCCCACAACACAAGCCTTACTTTGGGCTAAATATATCTTATATGCTAAATATATCTTACACAATTTAAAAATATACGTTTACGGAATACTCATACCAACATAATAATATACAACATTATAAGACCACAGATTAATAAGCTCGATGGGAAAAATCTAAACACAATAGTATTTTCATACAAAAACGCTCATTAAAATTAAGCTTACCAGATTTATCTATCATATATTTTGATGTTAAAACGGTGTAAATAATTACAATAATTAACGTATAATGAGGATAAAATCGAATATATTATTTAACACATTTATGTGGTCCAAACCAAGCTATGACCTCACAGTGTCATTGGTTTTGATAGTACATGGACGGGCTTGCGATTTCATTATTTTCGTGACAGTATGCTTCAACCATTAAGAGTAGCTCTATTGAAATCAGGGCTCGCTTGGTATCATAAGAATGAAGCGATGTTCTTTAGCAAAACGTATTGTTAGTCACATCTGAAATAATAGCTGGACACATCAAGATCGTGTTCATAATCTGTAGATTTATCTTTGCCGTTTTACGAGAATTACGTTTTCTTCAATCCGTGATGCGACGTATCTATTTACTCGTTTTATATAAGACAAAAAGGAATTTGACATTTGACAGATCGATCGAATATTAATTATTTTGGCACCAAGAATATATTTCACAACAGTCTGTTACATTTTATGTGCTCGGAATAGAACACCATATCGCACTGTGGCCGCTGCTTGCTGCAAACATGCTGCTCGTACTGCAAACACTGCGCTGTGACTACTAATTGTCCACGCTATTGATCAAGCCTCAACAAGAGCTCGGCACGCGTTCTCCGCAATGGTCGCTTACATAAACCAAGTCCATGATTTAATGAGTAGTCGTGTCTTTATTGAAATACTGCATTCATCTCCAAGTTATGAGTATTGTTTTTATTATATACGTTCTCTCCTTAAAGATGCAGGAAGAACTGTTTATGGATATTTACTTTCTCAGATCCTACAAGTAGGTAAATCTTTATCCAAATCATCCATATAATTGTTTCTTCTTCTTTAAGATGTTTACCGTTAATCATTAAGTTCTACCGATACAAAAACTAGCCGTGAACTGGAAAATTTAAACACTAAATAAGAAAAATGCGAAAACGCAAAAGAAGTGACTTGCATAGAAAAGTGTTAATTCTATCGTGTTGCTAGGAGTGTATGAATGTATGTATGTGTGTACTTGTGTGGGTATGTTTCGAATCTTCTTATATATAAAAACTAGCGACCCGCCCCGGCTTCGCACGGGTGCAGTGAAAAAATGGTTATGGTGGGTTATCCCTAAGAGATAGACATATACCATCGCAGACTTTTTTTGTGGATTTTTGTAAGTTGTACAATACTGTAGTACATTATTTGGGTCTTCGAGCTTCGCAAAGCGTAAGACGTCTAGTTATGTGTCTCCTAAGAATTAATTTTTTAAAATAAGGAAAACGCTAGTGTTTTGGTGTAATAACAACAAGTTTTGAAGAAATAGTGTACGTGATTAAAACTCAGAAATATATCCTTATTATTCTTGCGATTATATACATTTTTCTTAAATTTTAGTGTTCTACTGTGGGTGTTTCGATAGTGGACTTTACAAAATTTGTTACTTTTTATTAAGCTGCCCTCTCCCGATTACGAGTAACATCACAGATGCATACGAGTAATACTACTATTATATTTTCACCAAAGCAGAATCATACATAACAGTCCATAACATTGTGACTCGTCGAGACCACCAACAGTCTCAGGTTCAAACCTCGGCAGTGCTTACTTTTTGATTTTTTGTTTGAAATTTTGACATAATTGTAAATTTTTATAGGATATTTTTTTTTTTGAAAAAGAAAAAAGAAAATAAACAAAACATTGAAAAGATACTAATTTGATAAATTACTAACAGAGAGTAACAGAGAATAAACGGAACATTATAATCTCGACTACAGTTTCAGTAAAGACACGGTGAAAGTGATTAGGGTGAATTTTATTTATTTTTACGTAAATACAGTTAATGTCAATTATGGATAGACAAGACAGACGAAAAGTAAAAATACAATGTTATAAATGCAAGATGAGTTTTCAAACGAGAGATACTGTGTTATGTTCAGTATGTGAGAAAAGATATGACTTTAACTGTGCGGGATTATCAGAGAAATTATATATGATTTTGAATGCGGAAAAAAAGAAAACATGGAAATGTAAACAATGCATTCACAACACAGACAAACAGAATAATACACAAAACGTTACCATAAGAAAAAAAACAACTAAATCAAACACATCGTCATTGAAACCAAATACTTCCACACGGAATCAGATAACAATAAATGAGATGAATAAAAGTGACTCTAATGAAATGTTGACATGCAACTCTGTATCATCTGATTCCAAATATAACTTGTCAGACGCAGATTCTTGCGATGATAGCTATGACTCCACAACTACAAAGCTATCACGAAGCTTAGAAGTAGGGTATTCGACAGTTGAGACTCAAGACCTTAAAGATGAAAATATGCAGCTTAAGCTTGACCTACTGAGTACGCAAAGCGAACTGGAAAATACAATTTGTGAGAATAATGAATTAAAGAGGACATTGGAAAAAATCTCACATGAAAACTATACACTTAAGAACATACTACAACACCCATCAATGACACCGAAGAAGATATTAAGTGCAAAAAAGACACGAAGTGGTACTCCAGCCAGGCATTTGGAAGATAGCACTCCAAAAAGCTCATCTACCAAAAAACATAGCAACACTAACTGCTTCTTCAGACAAACTGTGAAACAGGCGGAGTTAGAATTATTGATTGCAGAACTCGAAAAAAAATTATCAACGGCTTACTGCGAAGTTGCAAATCTTCAAAAAAGATTAAATGCGCTTGAATCAAGCAATCAGGCCACATCAATGTTTCAATACGAAGAAAGAAACATAAATGAAAAACCTGATAAAAATAGCGCTTCAAAAGCAATAACACCAGATATACATAGCGAGCGGCAATCTCCGATGATACGTTTATACGGAACACAACAAATTGTAGGACTTGCCTCACTACTACAAAAGTCTAAATCTGGACAAAGCTACAGGGTGCTGGCCCACACCAAACCTCAAGCGTATACGGTTGATATACTTAGAGATTGCTATAGTACTAAGCCCAATGAAAAGGACATAATAATATTAAGTGTAGGTCAAAATGATAAAAATCCTCAACATGTACTATCACAGATTCGCTTATTGTTAAATAGATACAATGAATGTGTTATTATCTTATTAGGTGTAAAACACAATAAATTCTTTAATGAAACTTTATTGAATTATGAAATTGAAGATTTATGTAAATATGTTAAAAACTTTCATTTTGTAAATTCTAATATATTATATTCATCTTTTGACATTTGTAATAAAATTAATTATATTATTGACTGTATAGACTATGATCGTAAATACTTAGACGTAAAAGAAATTAGAAAATTTGTATCTCGTGAAGAAAAAACTATGCCCCCCATCACATCTACAACGGCAATGAAAGGAACCATTCCCTTTTACTTTAAAGTAGCTAAAAAGCCAAAAAAATTTTTTCGAACCTCTATGTAACTTAATCTATCCTATTCAGCCTTCAGAAAATAAGGGCTTTAACACTTTTACTGTTTTGCATCAGAATATCCAGGGTATATTAAGTAAGCTGGATGCTCTGGAACTCTGCATTGATGACTTCAAGGACATTAAACTTAATATAAATGTCTTGTGCCTTTCTGAAACATTTCTAAAAGTAGGCAGTGAGAGTAATGTCAAAATAAAAAACTTTTATTTAGCGTCATCTTACTGTAGGACCAACAAGAGTCGAGGTGGGGTTTGTATCTTGGTGAAAAATAATATAGAAAGCAAGCCACTCAAAATATGTAAAAATTATACAGTTGAAAGGTCCTTTGAATGTTGTGGAATAGAGCTTCCGGCTCATAAATGTATAATATTGTGCTTGTATAGAATTCCTATTAATGATAATCTGACCACTTTTTTCAATCAACTCGAGCTCCTTTTGCGCAAATTGTCGATAAAAAATAAAAAACTCATAATTGCTGGAGACCTAAATATAAATACGTTAAATACTAATGATGCAACACAAACATTAACCAACTTATTGCATACATTCAACCTCCATCTGCACGTCAACGAACCTACACGAGCATTATCGTGTATTGATCATATTGCATCAAATATTAGAGACGCAAAATGTAGCGTGCATAGAGTTTGTCTATCTGACCATGATACTTGTCAAATACTGTCTTTTCAAAGTGCTTCTGGCAAACCCAAACCACGTTTTTGGTACAAACGTATTAGAGATCAATCTGAAGATAACATGGAAAAATTTAAAACCTGTATGAACAGTTTATCCTGGCATGAGGTGCTTAATGATGATGATTTGAATTCCGCATTCAACAAATTCCACGATGAACTAAGCTTATTTTTTGCTCTCTGTTTTCCTGAAAAACGCATAAAAATCAATTCGGGTAATCAAAGGCCAAAATGGATCACGACGGGTTTAAAGATATCATGCATGACCAAACGTAAGCTTAGATTGGCATTCTACAATATTGGCACTGAAAAAACTAAGTCTAATTTTAAAATGTATAGTAAACTATTACGCAAATGCATAAAAAAGTCACAAAAAAATTGTAATGCTAAGTTGTTGGAAAAAGCGCAAAATAAATGTAAGGCAGCGTGGAATGTTATTAAGAACATGGCGGACGGAGTACATAATGTTCCTTTAGAGCTAACTTCAATAAATGTAATCGGTAAAACGATCACTGATCCGCTCAATATAGCTGCTACATTTAATGACCATTTTATAAATATACCCCGAAGTTTAAATGTACATAATAATACTGTATTGGTCAATTTGGACAATTTTAATTCCAGAAGTTCCAGCATTTTCTTGAAACCGTGTACTAAATCTGAAATAATCAAAATTACTAAAGCCCTTAATAATACGAAGTCTGTAGGTTTTGATCATCTACCAACTAATTTATTCAAATCATGTGCCGAATATCTGGCACCGGTAGTTTGCTATTTAATTAATTTGTCATTCGCTCAGGGTGTTTTTCCTGAACGGCTTAAGCAATCTATAGTTAAACCTCTTTTTAAAAAAGATTGCAAGGAAGATGTTAACAATTATAGACCTATAACTCTTGTCCCGGTACTCTCAAAAATATTTGAGAAGGTTTTTAAGGATAGATTGACTGTTTTTCTGGAAAAATATAAGGTAGTAGCAGATGAACAAAATGGCTTTCAAAGCGGTAAATCTACCTCTCTTGCCGGATATAAATTGATTAGTGCAATTACACAATACGTAGATCGAAAAATTCCGGTAACAGTGGTATTTTTTGATATGAGCAAAGCCTTTGATCTCGTTAATCATAAGATCTTACTTGCCAAATGTGAAAGGTATGGCATCAGGGGGGTTGCTCTTGACTGGATAAAAAGTTATCTTACTAATCGAAAACAATGCGTCCAAGTGACCAAAATCAATGAAAATAACGAATCAATTGATTATAGATCATCGTTTCTCTATAACGATTATGGAGTTCCTCAGGGAAGTGTACTTGGACCTCTTTTGTTTCTTTTGTACATTAACGATATGCCTAACGTTACTAGCTTCCAGACCATTCTATTTGCAGACGATATTTCTTTGATCGTACCTTACATTGATAAAGAAACGTCTTATGAATTTGTAATCAATGATTCTATCGATAAAATTCTAAATTGGTTACAGACAAATGGTCTTTCTATCAACGTATCTAAAACTAAATATATACAATTTACAAATTATAAAACAAAAAAATCTGATCTAAATATACGATGTAAGGGACAAAATCTACAGGAGGTTAGAGATACTAAATTCTTGGGTATTGTCGTGGACTGCCACTGTAACTGGAGAAGTCATGTATCTGATATCTGCAATAGACTAAGTAGATTTGTATTCGCTCTTTTTCATCTAAGAGTTAGTGCTGATGAAAAAGCGGCCCTACTCGCATACCACGGCTATGTATCGTCGCTACTGAGATACGCATTGATCTTATGGGGAAATTCGACAGATGTAAACAAAGTTTTTGTTGTTCAAAAGAAATGCATTCGAGCCATTGGTGGTCTTGGACCTATGGACAGTTGCAGGGAAATGTTTAAACAACTCAATCTGCTAACTTTGACATCTATGTATATTTATGAAATTGGAAAATTTGTACGTAATAATATTGGGTTGTTTAAGGAAACAGTCCATAGTCAGCGCTTTCGTCCAAGAGATCCATACAAACTGTTAGTCCCTTCATACAAAACTAGTTTTTATGGGAAAAACTGTTATATGATGACTATATGCATTTATAATAAAATTCCCATCGAAATAAGAAAATTACCCACAAAACCATTTTTATTTAAATTAAAAACCTGGTTAATTAGTAAGTGCTTTTATGACGTAAAAGAATATTTGACATTCGCTAATTGAAGTAACTATTAATGTTGTTTATTAATTGTATTTTATTTTACAAAAAATAGCAATTTATTTTGTGACATTGTAATGTGGATCTTGACATTTTCTTTATTGACTAATTTAATTAATTGCCATTGTGATTCTTCGACATTTCATTTTATCAATGTATAAATTTTGTTTAATTAATTTGTTTGATCTTCAAATATGATTATTCATTGGCAATTCTTTGTTATTTATTAAATTTTGTATGCCTCAGCAGGCCAAACATGTAAGGGCAATCAAAAAACCTGACATCAACATTTTTTATGTACTAAATCGTAATGTTCTTTATTAAAAATGGATAAAAAAAACTGTGTAATTAAAAAAAAATACATATAATAGTGTGAAATTGGAAAAATGCATATACATATCTAAAAAACATAAGGATTTCATTTATTAATTTTAATTTACAAAAAATAGGAATTCAATTGTGACATTGTAATATAGTTCTTGACATTTTCTTTATTGATTAATTTAATTAATTGCCATTGTAATTTTTTGACATTTATTTTATCAATGTATAGTTTTTGTTTAATTAGTTTGTTTAATCTTCAATATGATTATTTATTGTCATTTCTTTGATATTGATTAAATTTTGTATGCCTCACCAGGCCAAACATGTAAGGACAATCAAAAACCTGACTTCCACATTTTTATGTATACTCATGTTTGACACAATAAATAAATTATTATTATTATTATTATTATCTCTAGGGTTCAGCCAGCGTTTGCAATTAAGCGCAAAAAAAGTGCTTATTTACGACATCAACATTAGAGAACCTTTAAATTTATCAGTGTTTCTCTACTATATTTATGCATTTATTATACATACAAACCTTCCTTAAGAATCACTCACTATCTATTAAAAAAAAACCGCGTCAAAAATCCGTTGCGTAGTTTTAAAGATCTAAGCATACATACGGACATACAGCGCAAGCGACTTTGTTTTATACTATGTATTGATGAATCGCAAAATGTGTTGGTAAGCGCATAACTCAACAATGCCTTTACCGATTTGGCTAATTTTTGATCTTGAATTATTCGTAGAAGTCCAGAGAAGGTTTTTACGTAGAGAAAATAAAAAATAAAATTTGAAAAAGTGTAAGTCAACATTTTTATACAAACAATCTTGTATTGAAACTTAAAAGCCAATTTGAACCTTTGGCAAGACAAAAAGAGTGACGTTAGTTCTGTCAAAACAAATTTACATGTCATCATATTCATTTCAAGTAGGAATAAAAAACTGCACTTTACAAATCTTTTTGAACAGGACGAAGTCTGTCCGGTCCGCTAGTTGTCAATATAATTGAAAATTGGACGAACTTACCTAAGTGAAGTCCAATTGTAATTTTATGAAGGTTGATCTGAAATATAATTGTTAACAGTGTAGTCTTTCTATTCGGTATTCATTGGCATCGCGGTTTTAGATTAAAAAAAAAAATAAAAAAAAAAATTTCTTGTCTGTGGCACTCCGGGTAGCAAATGTCACTATTTTAGAGCTTTAAAGTGAGATGGCTCTGATGAGTTGATGACCCACTATGCTTGGGATCAGCAACAAGCTGATGCTGGGTTGGGCGGGTGATTATATTTCAGATCAACCTTCATAAAATTACAATTGGACTTCACTTAGGTAAGTTCGTCCAATTTTCAATTTTATTTCATGTTGATCTGAAATATAATTGTTAACAGTGTAGTTGTTTAGAGACAGTTGCATAGTGGGTATCTATCATTATGTATGCACTTATGAAAGGTAAGTTTGTAAATAAATAATTTACAAAGGGTCTGGTATAAATGATGAGGTCCAAATCATTCTGAACTATAACACTTATGTCTAAGTAGATAATCACAGCTTAATTAGTCAGCCTTTAATTACTTAACTAATTTTTATAAGGCAATAAGAGGGAATCAACTTGGTAATTTTCTCTGTATCTCACATATTGAAGTAAATTTTTGTGTTAATTTTACAATATAAAATTAACAGTAATAATAATCAAAAGTACAATGATTTTCTGAGATAAGACTAAGATAAGTCAACAGTATTTTAAAAACATAATTGAGATCAACATAATTGCAATGAAAATTAAGATAAATCAACAATATTTAAATCATCATCATCAAGATAAATTGTGATAATAGCCTTTTTATTACTTGAAACTTAAATCAATATAATATAATATATAAAAATAATATTATTAATCAAAGCTAAAAACTGCCTGTACAAAGTCATCACAACTGTTTTTATCTTGTATAGGTAACTGATAAAACCTTGCAAATGTAAGGGAATTTTCAGTCCAGCCAGCGGTTTTCCTAATAACATCAATTGACACTCCTGCCTTGCTAGCTGATGAGGTGGCAGAATGGCGGGTGCTGTGTGATTTAAATTGGTTTGTATCAATACCACTATCTGCTAGGACACACTTGATCCACCTGCTTATGGTTTGTTTTGATGCATGGTGGTATGGCTTTTTAAAAGTAAATAAAAGGTATGTTTGAAAATTTCTGATAGTGTTTGTGCTATGGATGTAGTCTTGAAGTGTGCTGGCTGGGCATATTTTAGGTTCTTGTAAATAAAATGGAAGGTTTATTATACTGTGTTGTTTTGTATGTACAGAAGTTTTTACTAAATCACTGATGACTATGGTGATTATATCATTAAGCTTAATCAGTGAAAGAGTTTGTACCCGCTGAGCACTTGCCAAGGCTAGCAATGTTACCAGTTTTTTAGTTAGCATTTCAAGGCTTAACAGTGAGTTTGGTGGTAATTTTGCTAGGTAACTCAACACCTTGTGTGGGTCCCATGTTTCTGTGTATCTTTGCATGGCTGGTTTTAGCCTGAATACACCTTTTAGGAATCGTTTCACTCTATCATCTGTCCCAACTTTCTCTCCTATTAAAAGAGAAAGGGCAGATTTATGGCAACTGAGGGTGTTATAGAACCACACCACTTTGAAATTTTTCTATTAGAAATTTTATTACAAAAGGTATAGGTGTTAAGAGCGATTCCTGGTTGTATGTATTGCAGAACTGCCACCAGCTTTTATAAGTTGTGTTATATTGAATCATAGTACCCTTGGAGATGGATGCTAGCATAATGTCTAGTGAGCTCTGTGGCAAGCCTCTGCGTCTGAATGCCTCCCGCAGAAGATGCTCACTGCCAGGGTAAGGTGGCTGCTCAACGGGTGCTTTGCTCCAAAAGGAAATATCAATAAGTTAGGATCTGGTTTAGATATGATTGGGTTACTGATCATTAAGCTCATGGCTAGGGGGTACCATGGTTGGTACTCCCACATTGGGTAAACAAGTATGCCTCTGGCTTTATCACATTTAATCTTCTGTAGGCATTTAGTTAGAAGGGCAAATGGTGGGAAGGCATAAAAATAATAAGGTGCCCAGTTAAGGGTCATAGCATCAATGTCAAATGCATTAGGATCCCTTTTCCAAGAGACATATAGCTTACATTTCTTATTAATCCTAGATGCAAAAAGATCTATGTTTGGGATTCCTAGGTGGGTTTTTATAGTATTAAAGGCATCTTTACTTAATTCCCATTCTGTGTCAAAATTTGTGTTACGTGATTCTTTATCCGCATATACATTGTCAGTGGACTTTATGTAAGAGGCATAAATGTTTATATTTCTGTGTTCACACCAGCTCCAGATATCTCTGGTGATTTTGTTCAAGTGTGGGTATTGCACACTACCCATTTTATTAATGCATGCAATAGCAGTTGTGTTATCTATACGTAATAAAATATTGCAATGGCTATATGGTTTTGCGTAACATTTTTATCCAAAAAATGCTACTGTCAGTTCTAACTGGTTTATATGAAGGTGTTGTTCTGAGTGAGACCACATACCACCACTACTTTCACCATTGCAGTGTGTTCCCCAACCAGTCAGTGATGCATCAGAAAATATTTCCAACTGAAATTGTATTTAAATATTTGTATTTAAGTACATAATAGCATCATAATTGTCAGCATAGTGTGTCAACGCTAGATATTTCTCTCTTTCCGTTGCTTTAGTGTGCATGAGGCCATAAGGTACAGCAGGGCTAGCAGCTACTAAAGTACCAAGCAATTTTGCAAAGTTCCTTATTCTACAGCTCTTCAAGGATAGAAATTTTGTTACTAAAGATTTTATACTGTCTCTCTTATCCTGTGGTAATTCAAGTGACATTTTTTGTGAATTTATGATAAAGCCAAGAAACTTGCAAGATTTATTAGGTATTAGTGTGCTTTTTTCATGGTTTACAATAAGGCCCAAGCATTTAAAAATGGAGAGAGTTGCATCCCTATTTCTTATGCATTCCTTATAAGTTTGCCCAATGCAAAGATAGTCATCGAGATATATTGTTCATAAAAAACCCCTGTTTTCTGAGTGTACCAATCACTGGTTTCAGTAGTTTTGTGAAGACACTAGGTGCAGTACAAAGACCATATGGTAATGCTGTGAATTTATAAAGAATGCCATCAAATTCGAAACGAAGGTATTTTCTGTGTTCTGGGACAACTGAGATGAGAAAATAAGATTCTTTGAGATCTATGGAGCACAAAAAATAGTCTTTATTTACAAGCTTTACTGCCGTTCTAATATCTTCTATCTTGAAGTGATCTATTTTGATGAAGGTATTCAGAGATTTTAAGTTAAGGATAAATTTAAATTTGCCATTGGGTTTTGATCTTAAGAATTAGAATTAATTCTTAAGAATTTAAGAATTTGAGATAAATTGGTTCTTACAGGGGTTGCATATTTGAACTGCACCTAGTTCTAATAAGTTGACAATGGCTTTGCGCATATTATCAACTTCAGTGAGAGGTATATTATTTTGGGGAACAAAACTTTGCACTGGAATTTTTAGAAAGGGAATATGGTAACCATTTACCCATTGTAATAGCATAGGATCACTAGTGATCCTTTGCCAGCAGGTGAAGTATTTAGTTATGTTGCCTGCATGTACCTGATCATTTAACGCCTGTTGCCCCGTGTCGCAGGCCTCTCGGCCGCGTGTCGCAGGCCTCTCGGGCCGCGCGTGGCTGAAGGCTGGTCGTCGGGGCGGCGGCTGCGCTGTGCGGTTCCTGGGTCCACCTCGTGATGCCGTCGCCCTGGGTTGTAGAGGCTGTGGTGGACCGTAGCGGTTTCCCATAGTATTGCCTCTTTTTCCTCCTTCGTGATTCCGTTGAGGAGAATATGGTTCCAACGAACCGTGATTTCTTTTTGTATAGTTCCTCTGAACTGCTTACAATTGTCTTCGTATTCGGCCCCCAGAGCATCTTGGAAAGCTGCAACTGGGTCTACCTCCACCTCGTCCTCGATGCGGCCTGGTAAGGAAATTCCGCCATGTTTTGCTGTTGGATTTTCCAACGGCCACGTGTTTCATTTTTATATTAAATGTTTACGTTTTCAGCGTATCTCGTACGTAATGAAATAGTATCTCGTACTCTTAGGTTTAATGCTCTAAGCTCGTACTTATCAAAGCTATGGTATCTCGTACCAAGTTTGACCTTCATGCCTAACGGTATCTCGTACCGGCATGGGTGCATTGTATTCAACGTATCTCGTACGTAATGAAATACATAGTATCTCGTACTTATCAAAGCTATGGTATCTCGTACCAAGTTTGACCTTCATGCCTAACGGTATCTCGTACCGGCATGGGTGCATTGTAGACTTTACCTTGTGAGTCCGGTGATGAGCTTGGGGAAAGAGGTCGAGACGAGGTTAATATGGGGCTTCGGCTTCTTGTGCGGCTACGGTGACGCTCGCGGATTTCACGAAGGCGTTTTTCATATTTTTTGATTTTCTTCAATATTTTCCGATCGGACGGTATAATTGATAAACTTCGATGAAGTGAACCTTCACAAATCTTTTTAAATAAAACGTTATTGTGCTTTTTATTAAGTGGTGGAGAGATCAAGATTTTCCGTGTTCTTGTATTCTGGAAGTGGATGTCAACAAGGAGCTTGGAGGCGTCAGTTAATGCTGTACTCTATCTATTTGCTCTTGAAGCATAATTTTTGTCATAGCCTCTCCGATAATGCCTGTGGCTAGCCCCAGTTGGTGTTGCATCAAAACGATGGCCTTGTCCTTCGTCAGAGCATTATCTGTTAAGACAGCTTATATTTCTCGTTAAGGGTGGGGGCTTCCAGTAGCTGACAATTTTTCTGGTAATTTATGCCTTTTCAGTATTGCCTTTTGGTTTGCTTGTTGTGGTGTAAGTTGGCTTAGCTAGATTTGCTTTTGGTGTTGACTTTTTTTATTGGGCTGAAGACTTCTTCAGTTCTAGGCTATTTTTAATTTTTGATGCCAGGTTATCACGTTTTACTTTTTCAGTAATGTTCAAAAAGTTTTACGAGACCTACGATGCCGGCGAACGCGCGAAAGAAAAGTGACATTTGCTACCCGGAGTGCCACAGACAAGAAATTTTTTATTTTTTTTTTTTTAAATCTAAAACCGCGATGCCAATGAATACCGAATAGAAAGACTACACTGTTAACAATTATATTTCAGATCAACATGAAATAAAATTCACACTTTTATATTTATATTTTTTTGCCATGGTGAAAATGTAATTGAAAATATTTATGTTTGCATGAAATTCACAACAACTCATCATCAATTAAAAAAAAATTATCCAAAATGTGAAGGATGCCTAAGTTATTGCGCGGAAGGACGCATGCTTTAATCAAAAGCGGAAGAATGTCGAGGCATGGCGGCGCAGAATTGCTGAGCGGAACTTTTCCGAATCGCCTATAAATGAAAGTTCAGGACAGGGCCGTTGTATTATACGTTATTGAATTCACAAGAACAATTTGGACTGCAGTCAGCTCAAGATATGACGTCCTGTCGTCAAGAATTGTAGCTTTAATAAAACATGGCGGTCGCGAACAAAGAATCACGGTTGTAATGGGCCTTTTTAAACTGTCAAATTGGTTAAGAAAATAGAATAGATAGATCAAAAGCTACGAGACTAGATTCAGCTAACGTCTGCGAAAACAAGATTACAAAAATAATATATTGTTGGCTAGAATCTCATGAGAAAAATTGTAAAAAGAATTGTCGTCTACCCAAATTGGGACGACAATTTTTTAAATTCTATATATAATAAGAATACTCCTTTAACTGAGAAATATTGTAGAACCAACAGTATACCTGCGCTTATTACTTTTGAAGATACATCGACATGTTTGCGGCGCTGTCGCGGATTGCTCAAAAACGCTTTACACTAAAGCACTGCAATCGTGACGTCATAATTAAGTAAACTCGCCTAATTTGTATGAGTGTATAAACAAATTTTAAAATAACTTATTTGTACGTTTATAGGTATCGGAAATCGGAACGTCAAGTTGATAATCGATATCGACTTGGGTGTATTCGATTTGTGTGTTGGCAACCCTACGGCTTGACACTAAGGCGATGACAACCAACCAGGGTTTCCAACATAGGGGTTTTCCCCCTAGATTTAGGGGCTAAATAAGTGAGATGGGATTTTTTTTAGGGACTTGAAATTTTTAGGGGTATTTTTAGGGATTTTTTGACTCTTTATATTTTTAAATTTTTTTTAAGATAAATTTAGAAATGGCTATTTAACTACTATTAAACTATTAAAGGTACTCTGTGGTGGTGACTGGCGGCAATACTGGCGCCACTGGCGGTTAATTTATATTTTATAGCCTGTGCATATGGCGGCGTGAGGGCAGCGTATATTAGTATGTTTGACATTAGCTTATTTATGTCAGTCAGATAGGATACCGCCAAAATAGTTCAGAATATTCTTACGACAATTGTTATTTCGATTTTGGTTTGTATTGTGTGTCGACAAGAAATTTGTTAATGATGCCGAAGGAAAATAAAAATAAAAAAACGTACAGTAAAATAGTGAATCTTCTGATGAAGAAGAAATATTTAATGTATTAAATAATTTAGATTAAAAAAACTTTTGACTTAAATCTATATATGAATTTATAATTACACTAATTATAGTAGACGGTCCTCGCTCTATAAAGTTACGTTTTTAAAAGTTACCTTTCCCTCAAATTGAAATTAGTTCCCCACTCTAACTGGCTATTGGCTACAAATCTCTTAATTACGCCTCTGAATGTCCGTTTTTTAAAAGTTACGCTATCCCCGAAAGCGTAACTGTATAGAGCGTCTACTGTAAATATTTTTTAGGGGGACAACTCAATAATTAAGGCGATTTTAGGGGTTTTGACACAAACTTTAGGGATAAATATTTTTGAGAGTTGTTAACACTGCAACCAACCTCCGAGCGGGTAGGCACCAGTTTGCGAGCGGACGTCAAGCCGAGCGGGTGTGTCCAACATACAACCGACTTCACCACGTTCCGAAAGTAATCCATTTCCATCTGGGCCGTGTGTGATTATTTTTGATTGTTAATTATTGGACATTATTCTTAATAAATCAAAGAGTGTACCGAAACTCGTATTTCGTTTGATTTCACATGGGGGATGAAGAACGCTCGCACCCATCTTCGTTATACATTTAATGTTAGAATGCTAGAAATGTGTTCGTTTCATTAGAATTACGTAAATAATAATTGCACATTTTTTTGAAATCTAAAAACAATCTAAATAAAAAAGTTACTGAAATTTCTATATTGACTTTCACGAGATATAAATTGCTCAAATCAGATTATTATAGTATAAAAACGGCCATAATCAGTTGTAGTCGTCTACCCTATTCATTTATATTCTAGGGAAATAGAATTATTTAGATGTATATTAATTGACAAAGAAATTATATCAAACTTGATGTAAAACACATGAATTCACAAAACACAAAGATCTCAAAGTAATACAACCATTATGATGTTAAAATAAAAAAATCAACTCACAGGTACATCAATGAAGGAATTAATACAAAATCTTAAAAAAAATCTCATTTGTTACTTAATGTTGATGAATCCTTTCCGTGTGATGTCCATTTTTTAAACCACGTGTCGATTAAAACTTTTGGTTTTATGAGCATTTTTTTTGTTCTGCCTTACTTCAATAATAATGTAGCATTAAATGATTCATTATATTTCATATAATTTATAGGTACGTACCTTAGATATATTCCGATTCTACTACGTAGTTACCAAGGAACACTTGGAGCTTAGCCGACTTATTTTTGTAACTTTGGGTTTCTTTTTTCTTTATTGTATGTGGCCAGGTTTCGGTGCCATAACAATGCTTTTTATATGTGTTGCATGTTGAATTTTTTTCACTTTAATTACGTGTTCGATGTTGACTTTGATGCAGTCCTTATGTCGTTTGTAATAGCGGCGGTTATTATAAATCTAATGAATCTTGACATGTAGATAAAATATTCAGTTTTACCTGTCTTCCCTCCAAAGTTGTTTTTGGCAAGCTATCTGTTATATATATGATTAGATCATAAAAATCGTCATCATCAACTCTACTTACTACTATAAGTTATGGATATTTCTCATCACCAACAATTGGAGACCTGAGCATCTCCCAGCACGGTGGTGCAGATGCAGTCGCCAATTAGCCTAATCCAAAGTAAGCTCTGTAAGGTTCGCGTTATGGGATGTACAGTAACGGATAGACATATATGTATATATATATATATAATATTATATATATATATATATATAATATATATATATATAATATATATATATATATATATATATATATATATATATATATTTTTTTTTATACAATATTAACAATCACGGTTAAAGCACAAATGTTCACATTCAACACATAAATAGTTGCCCCTACAAGGACTCTAACCCGAGACCTTAGAGATGGCGACACCTTTAAATCGGTGTACCCACCACTCGGCTATGAGGCTCGTTGTAACGAAGTTGGCGAGCGTCCAAACGCCGTATGCTGGCTCACATCATTGCCAATATTCCGGCCCTGTTCTCGCGATATTCCTTACGCGAATACAATTTGTATTATAACAATCATGTCCGCGGTACAATGGCTATAACATTAGGAGAAAGATTTGAAGTCCTGTGTTAAAAGAAAAGCCCAAAAATCTGAACATCTTTTAAAAATTAAGCTTTATTATAAACCTTCGGTACAACGTGTGGGCACTGAAACTTTTACTAAACCGACACTGAAAATTTTTAGAAACGCCGTTTATAAATAACCTAATTAAGAAGTTAAGTCTAAATTGAGTTGATGACTACAATATTTCATACATTTGTGTTATGTATATGTCAGTATAAATTAAACACGAGAAAATTTTTGTGTAATGTTTGTTTTTTTACTTTTAACGTCATTTAAGTCAACAGGAAAGTTATGATGACTTCGATTAGCCTTTTATAATGAAACCCCGTTCCTTTCATACTACTGTTTATTACTGGCTTAATATTTTTGCAGTTTTGAGAATACGCCAATTAACTGACGTAGAAACAGCTAGATTGGTGTACTTTAGTTACTTTCATAGTGTAATGTCGTATGGTATTTTGCTGTGGGGAAATGCTGCCGACATTCAAACTATATTTGTGCTGCAGAAGAGGGCCATTCGAGCAATTTATAATCTAAAAATGCAAGACTCTTTAAGAGATAAATTTAAAGACACTGGTATAATGACAGTTGTGTCTCAATATATTTATGAAAATCTAATATATACCCATAAAAACATTCATTTATTTAGTAAAAACAGTGATGTCCATAGCTTCAATACTAGAAATAAGAATAAATTACATTTGCCTCACACTAGACTCCATAAAATTAATAATTCATTCAGAGGTAACTGTGTGCGTTTTTACAACAAAGTTCCAAGCAATATTGTACAATTAAGCCTAAATAAATTTAAAATCATTGTTAAAAGTGTACTTATTAGCAAAGCCTATTATACGGTTACTGATTATATAAAAGACATGAATGCTTGGACTTAATGTTTCTTAGTTCCACCAGGCATTGCCATGAACCTTTGTAATTATACTTGTACCTATAAGTTGACTTTTGTATGACTTGGTAACGATATATATTTTTGTAAATGTCGTTGCTTCTGTAAAAGTTATAGAGTTTCTTGCGCCCGTTCTTCTCTATAACTAAAAGAAGTCCGAATGGGTAGTAGGAAAAAAAAAATTGGACTATTCAAAAGAGCATATCTAATTGCCTACTTGAAATAAATATTTTGACTTTGACTTTGACTTTGACTTTGAATAATCTTAAACGTGGGTACTCTTATCTCACAAATAATCTGTGTGAGGGACGCCTTTCCACGGCGACACTGAGATAACATCAGTGTTGTTAGGCGTATATTAGACACGGACAAAAGAGTAAATTTGGACAGCTACATGGATCAAATGCTCAAAATGTACAATTCGGTCAGGAAGCTTTGTTCCCAGGAAATACCTCATGATTTATCACGACAGAGTTTTGGGTGCCGTTCAAGAATTAACGATGATGACTCAAGTACTGTTCTCAGCATGCGAACAGGTGATGAAAGCTAGATTTATTGTTATGATCTCTAGTCCAAAAGACACTATATTCCTCTGGAAATAACTGATAAAGCATCGCAAAAAAGATGAATGAAAGAATGTAATAGATTTATTAAGACAAACACACATACATTTAAATAGTACACAAAAACAGAGATTTAAAGATAATACAAAAGACAGATAAAATATAATACATCCAAACATATACTCACGAAAATATATATGAGAGAGAGAGAAAAAGTGAGATATAGATAATGACTTTATTTTGTTACGACACACACATTCAGACATATTACCTGAAGAGTGCCAGTGCCAATCCATTGAGCTGGTAGAGTCTTTTAAGTATTTAGGTATAATAATAGATCGCCGCTTTGCATGGGACATACACGTGGATAGTGTCTGTCAAAAATTGAGATCAGTACTCAGTATGTTACACAAACTAAAGTATTCAGTAAGTAAAAAAATATTGTACATGCTTTATTATATTCTTGCAGATGCACTTACTCGTATATGCTACGGATTGGGTGCCTACGGGCTGACATTTCCAGTACATTTAAACAAAATTAAAGATATACAAGTAAGATTGCTAAAACTATTAACTAATAAAAAAGAAAAGGACGAAGTTAATAAAGATTAAACAAAGCTTTTTAAAACATGTAAGATATTACCAATCGAAAGTAAAGTTAAAGTAACACTTCTTTTGGAACATTATAATAATATAATAAGTATAAAGCTAAACTAAAACACATACATCCTGTTCGGCGAGTAGCTCGTAAGCATATATACAGGGTCCCTGGATATATTAATTATTTCGGCAAGCGTACCAGGCGGTGGCTTATTCCAACAATATTAAATAACCTGCCACATGAAATAACATGTCAGCAGGCCAACGTTTCCCGAAGTCTGCTCAAAAAACATTCTTAAAAAACACTATTTGTCCATGTATCCATAGGGATTATCTAAGTGAGTAATATATAAGTCGGTAACGTGTGTGTGTTCGTAGCGTATATATGTGCGCGAGTGCGCATGTAGCGTATATGTTCGTGTGTGCGAGGGTGTGTGTCAGTGTACGCTAGTGTTCGTGAAAGTGAGTGTATTTCTGTAAATGTGTGTATGTGTGCGAATAGAAATAATCTTAAAATTAAGTGAATATGTGTCTAGATTAAGTAAATACCTGTGTGTCTGCGGGAACTCTGCCGACAAACTGTTACACAGTTTGGCAGGTTACTAGTGTTAAGATAATTGTAACATTACTCTGAAGAAATAAATTAAAAAAAAAAAATGTTACACAGAATACTATATTACAAAGAAATTTCCAGTAGAAATAGATGTGCGGTCGCCCTCACGATTTACCTATATGGTTCTTAGAACTCACTCCTGTGTCCGCCGACATTGATGGCGGCAATGCTGGCGGACGAGGCAGGTTGGAGGGCTGTGGGCTCCTTCTGTGAAGCAGTGATGCTCCAGAAGGAGGCCGCCGAGCGGGGTCGGGAGATGGCCGATCCCGCTCGAAGGAGGCGGCCCCGGGCTCGGTAGCACAGCTGCGTCGCCGCCGCGGACATAACCTCCGTGACACTTGCCGTTGCGGGGGTATCCTGGGCACGTTTCGTGCTCCTTGTAAGGATTCTCAGCCTTCTTCTCTTGAGGAAAAAATAGACGTGTGTGCAGCAGCAAGTAGGGTCTAAACTACGATTTTTAATTCGAGTCAGTAAAATGACAAGTGCAACTGTCACTGATACAAAAAAGGGTGACCCACTACAACCCACTACAATAGTGATTCGGCAATCAATAGTTTAGACATTTAGTCATGCTTTATTTTATTAGGTATCAAAGCGTTTTTTTATTGTAAATATGTAATACATACCATATTAAATAATACGATTTGTGACACATGACACTGGAAATGTCATTTTACTGACTCGAATTAAAAATCGAACTTTAGGCTCGGCGTGTGGTTGTCTGACAAGAACACAATTTTCAACTTCTAGTATATATATATATATATATACATATGTATATGTATTTGGTGAATCCATGGCGGTGTTCATTGGCTACTAGCTCGACATAATACTCCAACTAGCTACAGCGTAGATTTTCAGCTAAGCCCTTATAAATAGTTCCCGCAGCCTGGTAGAGTCTGCTTACATCAATAAAATTGATTGAAATAAAAAAATAATTATAGGTTTTAGATATAAGGTTTCTAATAATTCCTATAGATATAGCACCCAATTAAAGAGGCTCATGTAGAAAAATAATATTTATTACTTATTATTATTATCTATTGATATAGATAGCGTGTTGGTTTTCTGTTTATTAAAATAGAGGCTTCCTTCTTTGGAAGGACTGATCAACGCGACAATTACTTTAGAGGATCATAAATCAAAATACTGCAAAGTGTAATTATAAAAATGATGGGTGAAACCACCTCGCAGCACCATCTTCCTCAACCACGACAACGCTTCGTCGTATATCTTGGGTTATCTTACAAATACACCACAGACCATGCGATTTTTATTTATTTTCGCAAATAAAAGAAATACTTCTAGGAAAATGTTTTATGGACGGCAAACAAATAGTGGCTGAATTTCAAAAGACCGTCGAAGAAGTCCCTAAGGACGAGTGACCAAAGTGCTTTCTCAGTGGTTCCATCGAATGCGGTGACGTATTGATGTGAATGGACACTATTGAAAAATCCTATAGATATTTATTACTTTTACCGGCCTAGGGGAGGTGTCGCAAATGAACCGATTAATATCTGACATTTATGACTTGCACTCTTCCCGACTGACTGAATACTGATCCCAAACAAGTCCTATCCAATTATTACACCTTTGAAAATCAAATGTGCAACTGTGTTCCGCCACGTGGCTCACTGTGCTGCCATCTATTGGATAATGTCACAAACAGAAAAGAGACAGTAGTCAAATCCGCAATCTATCATCATGGTATAACCTCAAGCATGAGAAGTAGAATTGTATATTTACATTACAATGACTGCGTATAATAATTAAGGTTTTAATTCTATGAATACCGGTCTTAATTTATTCACTTTTTACGATTTAGTAATAACATTATACCATCAGGTGCGAGCGGGACAACAAATAACACTTAGCTCCTTAATAATGCACGCTTTCTTTAACGCAGCCGGTGCCATTTGAGACCATGTTTAATTTAGGGTATTCACGATCCTCCAAGGACGTCGTTTTTCAAGCCAACTTAACAACAGGATCAGGACGGAAAAGGAAATAAGGAAAATTTGCAGGGCTTCCCAAACGGAACGGATACAGGATATTTTTTGCAGATTTTTTCCTATTTACTTCGGAATTACTTCTCTCAAGCTGTAGCGTCGCACTTAAGTCCTCGTATGTTGTGGATTTCGTAAATGTTTCTTAAAATAATGTAGGACTTTTATACGTTTTCACTCGGTTCAAAGTCGAATTGAGCGAATCAATGACGATCTGAGGAGAGACTTTACCTCTTTATGTGTGTTTTACCGCTTGTACAACGGGTTGTGTTCCGAAGAATTGTTTGACATGATGCTAACATCTACATTCTATCATAGCATGCACATTATTAGATCATTCACCTTCACACACTGAAGCCTAAGTAGTTACGCACAGTGCAGTTTCAGAGGAGTTTCAATTATAAAATAAACTTCCTGCCACGGGGAGTACAATATGGTGTTTTCCAATAAAGTAGTCATTATGTTTTTAAACCATAGGCAACGCGCTTGAGTAGTAGGCATCCATAAGCTGGTGAATGCTTACCATCATAGGCCACAAGTCCTTTTGCCAGTGTCGTAGTATAAGAAAAAAGTACGCGGAAAATAAGCAATATCCTTCATGACAAAATAAAATAGGTACTACATCTGTTATTTGGAAATATAATAAACTTTTAAAATAAAAAAATTATAACAGGAAATACTATACCTCCAACAGTTACTTTACTCGTTGTATTATCTTATATATAAAAATGAATCGCAAAATGTGTTGGTAAGCGCATAACTCAGCAACGTCTGGACCAATTAGGCCAATTCTTTTTTAAAATGTTCGTTGAAGTTCAAGGATGGTTTTTACGGCGAGAAAAAATCAAATAATTATCAGAAAAATCCTAAAATAGCCCTTTATTCCCATACAAACGTTTTCTAACTAAAATGTACAGTCAATTTGAGCTTCATTGTTATTACATAAAGTTCATATTGCAAGCACTCACTGTTGTCTAAGCAATGTAGATGTCTTCCTAACATTAAACAGTCGATTTGCTTTATATGTAAAGTTTAATTCAATCATATCTATCAAAACAGTGTGCGTGTGTGCGTTGGAGCACAGAATACATCGTTAGAGGATTTAATATCACGTTCCAAACTTGAATAGTCACAAAATGTAATAGACCTTTTTTGCAATTTGATTGGTTATGCGATATTTATCTATAAAATAAGTAGGAACAAAGAACTGCCACTACATTTTTTTTTTACTTAAGTCACTTAAAAACTATCTGTATCTTCACCTTAATTCCTAAATAATAATTACACGTTTTAATGTCAGTAATATATTTCTAATAGTACTCAATGCTGTAATTCTATAAAAAAGTATGTATAATTTAAAGTTCTCAAGTGCTCAAGTTTATAAGCTGTCATTTTTATATCTCTTTGTACTATTTTTAGTAATTTCTACAGAAATATGTATTTTTATTGACTGTGTATAAATAAAGAGAATATAATAATAATAATAAATCAATGTCGTGTACAGTATTGTACAAATTGAAAGGAATCACCACCTCTCACCATGCTGTCAATATTCTGCAATATATCCTCAGCCACCTCTCATATCGCAAAATCTAATAATGAAATAATATAAATTTAATATTGTAAATTGACACGACAATATACACAAACCTGGGCGGCGCCCTGATTGTCCCGTGTAACTGGACGCCTTTTACGTAATTTGCGTTCCTTAAAACGAGAAAAAATGAATCGCATTGAAATAAAACTTTTTCCATATCGCTACCGAGCCCACAACCTTCAGAAAGGGAAAGTTGAACGAAATTTTTCGCGTCTATTCAAAATCAAAACCCTTTTATATTCAAATAACATTCAAACAGCAGCCTAACTTCTGAATTGAGTCACCGCTCGCCGCCGGGTGGATCGACAAAAAATGTAGCTGGATTAATAAATTAACTGGACTATTCAGATGAGTTTGGTGCTCAGGCTACACAGATCTACCTAATTCACGAGTTTAATGTGGTCTACTTACCTCAAGGTCAAGAAAGGTCAAGAAGAAGGATGAAAATAGATTGCATACAAATGAAATGAGAATGTTACTATGGATGTGTGGTGTGACAAGGATGGATAAGATAAGGAATGAGTACATAAGAGGAAGCCTGAAAGTAGCGCCAGTGGTAGAAAAAGTGAGAGGAAGTAGATTAGCATGGTTTGGACATGTGATGCGGAGGGATGAAAGTCATGTCACAAAGCGAATGTTGAATATGAAAGTGGAGGGATACACGGGCAGAGGAAGGCCGAATAAAAGATGGATCGATTGTGTGAAGAATGATATAAGAATGAAAGGAGTAAGCATGGAAATGACGGCTGATAGAGAGGAATGGAAGGAAAAGATCTACTGCGCCGACCCCAGATAATGGGAAATGGGCAAGAGGATGATGAATGTGGTCTACTTACCTACCAAAATGGCTTCGGTTTATTTATCTAGACTAGTTAATACAGAAGAAAGGTTTGTATGTCTATGATAAATAAACTCAAAATTAAATAATTTATTTTGATTAAATTCGGTGACTTGGGGTAGAACAAAATAATTTAAAGAAGAAAAATAAATCAATTTATTGCTCTAATTATGAAGCGCATTTTGAAGCGAAATATAGCTGAGAGAGTTAGTATTGTTACGCCGGTGGCTTAGTAAAACTTCAAAAGTGATTTTCTGTGACTTAGAAACGTTTTCAGCAGGCTGAAACGTCGTTTCAGGCCGTTTCAGAAGTAGCTCTTTCACATACTAAAAAATCTAAAGTACACCCAAGTTACAGTAGTTTTCAGGCGCCTGAAACATGTTTTCAGTACGTTTCAGGCTACCCTCTATCCAATGCCGCAATAACCTGAAAACCCGTTTCAGGCGTTTTCAGGACCCCTTATGAGCCATTAAGCCTACTTCAGTAAAAGGACATAAATTTCAATAGGAGTGAAAGAGATAGCAATAGTAGAAAGAGACAGAGATAGTTAGAACATTCGAGAAGTATTAGAATGAGAAAACATCATTAGAAAGAGATAGACAAACACAGAATATTCGAGAAAGATAGTACGGGAATATTCGAGTATTGTGTATCGAGAATATTCGAGTATCGAGACAGTTATACTCGAAACGTCATTCCTACGCGCTTGTGTATTGAACTACACATTCGAGTGTGTTCCGCGAATGTTCTGGCAAGAGTGGCAAGTACCTTAGGGGACTATATAAGGCTGTGTCCGGCCGCCGGGAAGATGATTGTTTTGCGATACAGTGCGAAAACATCTAAGTGATATTGGAGAACTAAGAAGCGACTTTCAGTGCTTTCAGTGAAGTTAGTGAACTAATTAATAAAAGTTCAGTGTTTTGGTAGACGCCGTTAATTTACTGACCCCAGCTCGTAACAGTATTAAGCGGATTTTTTAATTGTTTTTAAATGTTTAAAATAAATAATGATAAAAAAATCATTACCGTTAAACACAAATTTCAATATTCCATACACAAAATATAAAAAAATATGTTTTCACCTTAGCAGCTCAAACATACTGTGTTCCCTGCTTAAAAAGAGTGAGGGAAATGCGTTTTCCCTCACTGAGTGAGGAAAATTGATTTGAATTTAGAATGCTGCGAATTATCATTATGTACGAAACACGTCATTCGAAATTCGATTTATTAAATGTCATAAAATAAGTCGCTCGGAAACTAATAAACCTTTAAAATGAAAATTATTCGGTAACGTTGTAATTAAATATATAATTAAATTATAAAATGAAATGAATACACTAAAGTAAAGGAAATAGTTATTTGTTGCAACAAGTGAGCAAAGTTGATGTTGCTGCGCGTGCTGATTTGAGTCCCGAGCAAGCGAAGGATTCTGTTTGAATCACGAGCGAGCGAGTGATTCTAGAATAGAATAGAATAGAATAGAATATGTTTATTTAAATACATAGGGCATTGACATTAACATTATTCTTATATAAATTATTTACCTAAGATAGTGTTACCTGAACTAGGTTGAACCTGTGTTTCAGGTGAGAAAAATGCTTACATGCTAAAACACTGCTAATACACAATAAATCAATAATACAAATACAGAAGTTATGTTATGTTGAATCATCTTATTGTTAGTTATGCTTCATTATACAGATTTTTGTTTGCATGAATATTATGCAATAAAAATATTAGAAATTACTTAATTACCTATTTACATATAACTAGTAGTTCTTCAGTCTGGTCATAGGACAAACTCTGTAAATGCTTATAACTAAGTTTTTTGCAATTAAAATAATTTAAGCTATATAAATCGAGTACTCTATTTAGCCTATTATAAATAAATGGTCCTAGAAATGAAAAATATCTATGTATAAAAGCATATTTTGTAAAGGTATTTGACTGGCAGACTATATCTCTCCGCCTTTTGTTAGTGATATTAGTATCATATGAAAGATTGCAATGTTGCTTTAATAATGTGTGCATAATGAAAAGCTGGCGGACAGTCAACACTTTGCATGATTCATATACGAGACGCGTAGGATAGTAAAAGGGTTGAGAATGTGATATTTTTAAGATTGCGCGCTGGGCTCTTTCTAAGGGTAGTAGGCTGGTTTTTGGTGCTCCACCCCAAGTAATAATGCAGTATTGTAACACAGACTGACAAAGGGCGAAGTAAACTTGTTTGATAATATTCTCGTCAGCTATAGACCTAAGTTTTTTAAATACAAACATCAACTTACGCACTCTGTTTACCAGATTCTCTATATGTGGTCGAAATGAAAGTGTTTCGTCAATGATAACACCGAGATATTTTATATGACTGGACTTTAGAATAATGGGACAATCGCAAGTGTTGACTGGTAGGTTATTATTACATTGATGTGCATATATTTGTGGATAAAACTGATTAATATGAGATTTTCGCAAGGTAAAATGGAGATATTTTGTTTTTTCAGCATTTAATGTTAGTAAATTAGAACGAAGCCAGGTATGTACAGCATTAAAACCTAGTTGTGCGTTATGAACAACTCTGTGCTAGTTTGTGCGCTAAATACTAAGGCTGTGTCATCCGCGTAAGATATTATCTTGCCGTGCTTTAACTCGATATTTAGGAGGTCATTTATGTATACTAAGAATAGAGTCGATCCGAGTACGCTGCCTTGTGGAATTCCGTAGGATGTATTGTTTTGATAATGGCTACTAATGTTTCCGATTCTGACACATTGACAGCGCTCACTTAGGTAGTTTTCAAAAAGATTCAGTTGGGCACCCCTAATGCCCAAAGCTTCTAATTTGCGCAAAAGTATGGGAATCGAAATTGTGTCAAAAGCTTTAGCCATATCGAGGAAAATTCCCAAAGTTTGCTCTCCTTGGCAAAGTTGTTTAGTTAAAAAGTCTGATAGCTCATGTACCGCATCTGCAGAAGATAATTTATTTCTGAAACCAAACTGACAAGAGGAAAGTAGTTTGAATTTTTCCAAATAGTCGACTAACCTTTTATTGATTATTTTTTCAAAGATTTTTGATATAGAAGGCAGTATCGATATCGGTCTGTAGTTTGTAATGAGATCCCTGTTCCCTGACTTATAGATAGGTATGACTACCGCTTTTTTTAAATATCTAGGAAAAACGCCTTTTAACATACAATTATTGAATATATATGTTAGAGGTCTGACAAATATATGCTGAAATCTCTTAAGGATTCTGTTGCTTATACCATCCCATCCAACTGCACTATTGTCTTTTAAACGGGAAATTATCTGACTTATTTCATGTTCGTCTGTATCCATCATGCCAAAGGTGTTTATTTGACGTGTTGTTTTTAAATGCGCCGACTGATAACTATTAGAGTTTTGTCGTGTTAATTGCTCAGACAGATTTTTTCCAACGTTTACAAAAAAGTCGTTGGTATAGTTAACAGACAAAAGTGGAGAAGCCTTACTTAACAATAAATTCGACATTGGGTCTGATAGCTTTGCTGTGTAAGTCAACTTTTTTATTTGACTCCATAATAACCTAGAATTGTTACCTGCTCTGCGCAACTCGTTTTTATCATGGTTATCTTTTAATTTTCTTAATAAGTTATTACAGTAATTTCTATATCTTTTGTAGGTAATCTGCAGGATCAAGTTAGCTGGATAACGTTTAGACTTTTGATGTAATTTATCCCTGTGTCTTATGCATTTCACAAGACCAGGTGTAATCCACGGTTTTAAATTCGAGTATTTTTTATTGATTGGTATTGAGATGGTATTATTTTTTAACACGCGCTGAATCGTATTAATTAAGAATGTAATAGATTCATCAGGGTCAGCAGTTTCATAAACTGGACTGAAGTCAATTCCGCACATGTCGTGATCAAGATGAGTCATGTTTGTTTTCAGTCTAACGCGATTATTATTTTGCTTAGGCAGCTCTAAATTTAAGGAAAGTAAAACAGCAAGATGATCAGTGATTGACGAGTTAGTCACAAGTGTATTACATGCTGATATGCATTTTACCATCATGTGATCTAGGCACGATCCGCTTTGATGAGTAGGTAAAGTGTGAGCGGGTAAAAGGCCGAAGTATGAGCATAGATTAAGATAATCATGCGTCCCTGCATCGGGAATATCAGCTTTAATATTTATGTTGAGGTCACCAGTTAATATTATATTTTTGTAATTTGACAAGGTTTGCAAGATTTGATTTAGTGAGCTGAGAAAAGAATTTAGGGTTCTCTGTGCTGGGGATCTATAAATAGCAATTATGGCTGTGCTTTGAATAGTCTTTATAATTAAACAACTACTGTCTTGAAGGTCGGGTTCTTCCACTGTGACTTGTAATGACTGCTTGGCATAAACGACTACCCCATCACTCTGGTTATTATTTTTTGTACTAAAATATATATCGTAGCCTGGCAATCTAGAGTAGAATCCTGAGCGGTCGAGGGATTCAAAGGCACGAGATGCAAACAACTTTGCTCTCGTGTGACACACATAACTTTTCACTTCAGCAGCGAGAACAAATAACTATTTCACTTCAGTAGCTCAAACATGAAGCTTTTGCTGCTTAAAATCAGTGAGTAAAATCGATTTTTACTCACTAGTGAGACAAAGCTAACCACAGATTATAGTAACCTATGTATAGTAACTATGGGATAACCATACAGACTATGTTGTTTCGCCCTAAGATAATATGCCCATGGACATTGGATCTGCCTGACACTTCTCGTTTTCGTGTCACGCATAGGTACCACTTTAAACTAATGTTAAAATAAATTGGCAAGAAATCAGAAAAATAATTGTTAAAAAAATGTCTCTTCGGAACGGAACATAATAAGTACTTATTAAAATCTCAAGAATGATGCGCGGAACGGAACTATTGACAGAAGTTCCTTTCCACGCATCATACATTCTTGAGATTTTAATATTTTTTTTTTATTTAATTCGCTTAATTTACTAACAGGGAATAATAATAACAATAATTTACTTACTTATTATTTTTGAAGACATATCTTAACAATTATTTTTGTTCAACTAGAGAAGAAAGTTGGTTTTTTCAAGCGAGTGCTAATTTTGAATCCCGAATAAGCGAAGGATTCTAATAATTGAATCACGAGGGTATTAGGGGAGCGCGAACGCTGGAGTCCTTTAAGAATCAAGTCCGTGTTCACTTCTTGTCAAAGATTCCTTAAACTAGTTATAGCCTATTGTCCTGTCCAATTACTGTACCGATCCTATATTTAAATCTCCTTTTAATATTTCCCTGGTCCTAGGTTGCCTGGAAGAGATTGCTGTTTAGCAATAAGGCCGCCTATTGTACATTTCTTATTTTCTTTTTTGTGTGTGTGTATTTTATGAATACAATAAAGGGTTATGTTATGTTGCTTAATAATGTTTTGTTTTTTGTAATTTAAACGAATTCCTTAATTTTAAATCTGCTTAAAGTAATTGTAACTTGTGGTTTGATATTTAAATCTATTGATTAATGCAACCAGTAATATAGAATTCTATTAGCATCATTATGAAGTGAGTTATATTTTTGTATTTATTTAAAAAATTACACATTATAGTAAATAAACATGAAAATACTCAAACGAATTACTCGGCTTGGGCGGGAGTCGAGCCCGCGTGCTCAACGCCTTACCAATCTGCCGGGTACTATCCGTCACATTTTACTGTTTCAACTACAATTTACGCAAATTGAGATGCATTTCTCCATATTTTTAAGTATCGAACAAAAATATTATCTCAAACCTACATCAGATTAGTGCAGTGACCACTAGAGATCGGATAATCGGATGCATATTTACCTAGAGTTAATTTTTGGCTCACAAATTATGGAAGCGGCTTTTTAAAATACATTTTGTTAAATAATAATCCCGGGAAAATACGGGACTGCAAATTTAACGTAGTGATATTGTTTGAAAATCACAAAATTAGCACGTGGTATTAATTTTCAAAAGACCCAGACTCCGGGTTCATTTATACAACTATGCATACGTATTTACATGAAGTTTAGTTTCAGATTCCCGTGCATGTACGATTTATTACATGAAGAGTGTTCAGATTTCAATAACCAACCCACTATGGGTTGGTTATTGAAATCATGATATCATATGATAGACAGTGATTAAAACTGTAGTAACCGAGGTAATATTTACGCCCCATTTTAAATAGGATATTATAAGCTCATATTACCGACTAGTTTTGCATTACCAAAATGTTCTACAGTACCGGAATTTCGGGATTTTTATTTATGGAAATAAAATAAAAAGACAGTTCCATACTTTGTCAAAAACTAAATTAGGTAAATAAATAAACATCCGGCTATCCAATTCCGGGATTTTTATTTAACAAAACAATAAAAATCCGTTTCCATACTTTGTCTTAAACTATCTTTACGTAAATATGCATCCGATTATCCGATCTCTAGTGACCACACAACATAATCGCAAAAAGTTTTTTTTTCCCATGGGGGATGGTAGTGAATCCTCATAGGGGGCGCGCCACCACAGTGGTCGCTATGACAACCCCCTGGTGCTTGGACGACCTCGCACCGGATACCACCCGCGCCCGGTCTACGGCGGGTGGTTATGTTGGACTCTGACAGAAGGCCAGCCTACCAACTAAACACTGCCTACAGCCTTTGGTCGGGCGGAAGGCCTGGGCTCGGCTATCGGCTTGAACTAACGCTCCCGCCCTCCAGAACGGGGGCGGTGCATATCGCAAAAAGTACAAAAATCTTTACTAATATTATAAATGAGAAAGTAATGTTGTCTATCTGTCCAAACTACTGAATTGATTTAAATTAAAATTGCTATATAAATAGTCTAGAGCCTGGTACAGAACAAATACATTTAATGGGAAGAAAGGGTTAGAAAGCCCCTCTTTCTAACCCTTTTATTCCCATTAAGGCATGGAAGTATGCAATTTTTAAGGCTAGAGTTTCAAATGTATATACGGTTACTTAGGTGAGATTGGGGTGTTTAGGTTTTTTTATTAGATATAACTTGTTAGCGATTAAGGAACAAGAATGTAATATGTTTTTTAAGGATTTAATTTCGCATGAAATTACATTAAGATTATAATTATTTCGCACGACGCGCTTCTTCAAGTTAAGGTTGAGTTAAGAAGGCCGCGCAGCAACAGCGCGGGCGGCGCGGGCGCGGCGGGAGCGAGGGACGCGGGAGGGTCCCGGGCCCGGGTCTTCGTCCCCCGCTTCCCCAGCCTTCTGCGTGTTGTCGTAGACATAACTAATACTTTTAAATAAAATAAATAAATAAATAAATATTTGTTACACTTACACCAATTAGCCCAGCCCAAACTAAGCTCTTTAAGGCTTGTGAAATGGATCTAGGATAACGGATAGACATACATA
This sequence comes from Scirpophaga incertulas, assembly GCA_036419045.1. Taxonomy (NCBI): domain Eukaryota; kingdom Metazoa; phylum Arthropoda; class Insecta; order Lepidoptera; family Crambidae; genus Scirpophaga; species Scirpophaga incertulas. Next base: position 26,143,617 of record CM071638.1, on the reverse strand, counting down.
TATTATACATATATAAATATTTTTTATTGAAATATATATCAACAACCATGACTAAGGTACAAATGCTCGCATTCATCACACAAACATCTGCCCCCACCGGGACTCGAACCCGGGACCTCAGAGATGGCGACACCTTGAAACCGGTGTACTATCCACTCGACTATGGAGGTCGTCACTTTAGGTTTGTAAAAAAATTACACTAAACGTGTTAAAAATGGGGATGAATGTTTTTTATTTATTTGAACGAGTACAGAAACTACTAAACCGATTTTGATGCAAGTTGAAGAGATAGGAGGACATAAGGATATTTTTATCACGGCAAAATATATCTTTTCTTTTGAGATATCTGATATAATGCTGATGGAGCCGCAGGCGGAATGCTAGTTGTTAATAATTCCTAATCCGGAATCTCATCTTAATATGTCAATGTCAAAATCATATTTTTAACAGATTTGTTACTTTATCACTTTTGCACCTCTATTTATTTATTGCTTTCATGTTGTACAATACATTTGATGACACTTACTCACATTTCACTGTTTCAAACATGAACCCTGCTAGGGCAGTGTAGCGTAATGTTGCAGTGGCAACATTACGCTACACTGCATACTACACCGTTACTATTACAAAACTTCTATCTTCCACCACTTATTCTACATATACCTGCACTAACTTACATATTTACATTAACCTATTTTCAACTATCATCACACCTATTATTCTATTTTAGAGCTTATAATCAATTGTTCACAATATAATATTGTTACGCCGGTGGCTTAGTAAAACTTCAAAAGTGATTTTCTGTGACTTAGAAACGTTTTCAGCAGGCTGAAACGTCGTTTCAGGCCGTTTCAGAAGTAGCTCTTTCACATACTAAAAAATCTAAATTACACACCCAAGTTACAGTAGTTTTCAGGCGCCTGAAACATGTTTTCAGTACGTTTCAGGCTACCCTCTATCCAATGCCGCAATAACCTGAAAACCCGTTTTCAGGCGTTTTCAGGACCCCTTATGAGCCATTAAGCCTACTTCAGTAAAAGGACATAAATTTCAATAGGAGTGAAAGAGATAGCAATAGTAGAAAGAGACAGAGATAGTTAGAACATTCGAGAAGTATTAGAATGAGAAAACATCATTAGAAAGAGATAGACAAACAGAATATTCGAGAAAGATAGTACGGGAATATTCGAGTATTGTGTATCGAGAATATTCGAGTATCGAGACAGTTATACTCGAAACGTCTCGAACGCGCGACGTATTGGACTACACATTCGAGTGTGTCCGCGAATGTTCTGGCAAGAGTGGCAAGTATCTTAGGGGACTATATAAGGCTGTGTCCGGCCGCCGGGAAGAGTATTGTTTTGCGATACAGTGCGAAAACATCTAGTGATATTGGAGAACTAAGAAGCGACTTTCAGTGCTTTCAGTGAAGTTAGTGAACTTAGTGTACTAATTAATAAAAGTTCAGTGTTTTGGTAGACCGCCGTTTAATTTACTGACCCCAGCTCGTAACAATATAAATAACATAATATATTGAATAACTAATTAACTCTCAGATCAAGTTCCGGTCCTGTCATCAAAAAACTCCTGCAACGTATATAAAGGTCTTCCTTTAAGGTATGCTTCCAACGTGCCCTTGAACAAATTATATTTCTCCATGTTTCGTATATTAATTGGAATCTTGTTATATATCCTAACACACATGGAATAGGGACCAGAACCTACTATCTTCAATTTGGTTGGAGGGAGTGCAAGATATTCTTTTTGTCTTAAGTTTATTGGTCGCGTATAATTTTCTTTTCTCATCTTGAATATGTCAATGTGTCTTTTAACAAAGGTACAAATCTCTAAGATGTATAGCGATATTAATGTCAATATACCATATTTAACAAAGTAGGGTCGACAGCTTGTCATTGAGTCTATGTTTGCCAATATTCTTATGCATTTTTTTTTGTAGAATTAGTAATTTCGATACGTCTGTACTGTTTCCCCAGAGAATACCTCAAAGAAGCGGTGCTGAAGAATCGGCAAGAAAACTACAGTCTATTTATTTAGAGACTAGCTTTCTGCCCGCGGCTTCGCCTGCGTGGATTTCGGGATTGGGTCTATAGAGGGTTAAGGGTCATAGCTTTTGCCCACGACTACATATGCGCGGAAGTCGGTTTATGGCGCGAAGGTTTTATCGCGCTTCCCGTGGGACTATCCGTTTTTCCGATATATAAAAAAATACCGCAAAACCTTGCTCAAGAATCACTATATCTATTGATGAAAACCGCATGAAAATCTGTGCAGTAGTTTTTGAGCGAAGCCTTTAATGCGCATCCCGTGGGATCTGTCGATTTTTCCAGGATAAAAAGTAGCCAATGTTACTCGAGGATAATGTGGCTTTCCAAAGGTGAAAGAATTTTTGAAATCGGTCCAGTAGTTTCGGAGCCTATTCATTACAAACAAACAAACAAATCTTTCCTCTTTATAATATTAGTATAGATAACAAACAGTCACAATATATAAAGTATAATTTAGTTTACTATATCTATGCATGCCAATTAACAAGAACGTTATCCACAGATTAATAAAAACAATTACAGTGCGCTTGCAGACTTGACTTCGGCACCACACACCCACACACATACATACTTACACACAAATATATCTATACGTACACCATATACAGCAACCAATATGTTTTATTTTTTATGTTTAAAATAAAACAAATTAAATTAAACATATATAAATAAACAACATTTCACTAATTAATATTAATTACATACATATGATTAGACGTTATTGTTTGCATTATTCGTTCATTAAATGTTGGCATCAAAGCAACAAGATGAAGCTCATCTTCCATCATGAGGGAAGTATGTTTGAATCTTAGCAAGTGGAAAACTGGTGATCTCTGCCTTCCATGTTCCATTCCCCGTGGGAAAGAGGCGTAAATATGTATATATTTATGTATGTATGTATTTGTGTTTGTATGTATGTATGTGTGTATGCATGTATGTATGTACATTATACAGAGCCAAATGTTAACATCACAAGTAGCTATGAAAACTTAAATAAGGATTGTTATACTTTAATTATATCATTAATCATTGACTTTGTATTTAAATTTATATAAATACATTTGTAACATTTTGTGGTATTTTGATATAAGCGTTATGTAGTTAAATAAACCAAATTTCTTACGGACTTCAAAAAAGAAGGAAGCTTAGAACTTTCGACAAGGTGAACTGATTTGGATGACTCCTTTTATATTTGAAAGGTAGTGCTTCTGTTGACCTATTTTCATACAATTCAGTTCTGACAACTGCAAATCTTAAATTAGCTTTAATTATGTGTGTATGTGTGAAAAATGGACGAATAATTCATTATCACGCCCAATAGGTAGGTGTACTTCACATTATTTCATACTTCACTACAAATCGAAAATTTTAACAAATACCCGATCTCGATAAAAAGCTATTCCGAAATATAACAACAGAAATAAGAACTGACATATATGACTCATAGTCACATTCCATTATTAAAACATTTACTCATACAAACAAAAAAAAATATAACCAGCTGTTTCTCAAACACCTAAGTTGTTAAAAGTTCGGTTATAATATTATCAGCCAAGTGCCGACGGCGGCGGCAGCGCCCTGACAATCAGTTTTTCGGTGGCGAGGGCGCCGCCCTGGCGCGCTAATGACCGCTGGCAGCCGCTCAGCCGCGCAATTACTTACCAACTACTTCTGGGTACTACCCGGAAGTCGGGACTCGCAGGGTACAAGCTCGACTCGACCACTGCGCCATAGTCAAGACAAATGGGAAGTAAGCCTTGATTCACATTTTCAATAACCAAACTATATTAGAGTATAGAAAGTGATCATGCAGTGGCTACATGTAAATATATATATTTTTATATTCTTTTTTATATTATACTAGCTTTCTGCCCGCGGCTTCGCCCGCGTGGATTTCGGGATTGGGTGTATAGAGAGTTAAGGGTCATAGCTTTTGCCCACGGCTACATATACGCGGAAGTCGGTTTATGGTGCGAAGATTTTATCGCGCTTCCGTGGGACTATCCGTTTTTCCGAGATAAAAAATGCCGCAAAACTCCTCAAGAATCACTCTATCTATTGATGAAAACCGCATAAAAATCTGTGCAGTAGTTTTTGAGCGAAGCCTTTATTGCGCATCCCGTGGGATCTGTCGATTTTTCCGGGATAAAAAGTAGCCTATGTTACTCGGGGAGAATGTAGCTTTCCAAAGGTGAAAGAATTTTTGAAATCGGTCCAGTAGTTTAAGCGTGAAGAGGTAACAAACAAACAAACAAACAAACAAATAAACAAACAAACAAACAAACACACTTTCGCATTTATAATATTAGTTGGGATTCTTTTTTTGTACTTGTTGTTGACAAGAAAGTTGAAGACATGTTTAGCGCAGCGATCGACTGATTGGCTTCTACGCAACGGATCGCGGGTTTGATATATTTTTTATAGATTTAGCGGGGTTTTTTTTTATAGATTCTGTATTTGTTCCTGCACATAAGAAACGGGATAAATCCTAGAGTCACATTAAAATTACTAGCTACCCAAAATTACCTTATCATTTTTTTATTAATGTCGCCCCACACTTGTTATCATGTGTCATGAACCTAGTTCCATTAGGCGTTGTACCTGGTGGCTGTTCTGGGTTGTCCCCTTGACTAAGAACCCCTCATCAGTAGTGAAATCTAACTGATCCCCCAATCCACCTCGCTGTATTCACCAGCAAGACTGCAACTATTCAAATGCTCGCCTTCTCCAGGTTAATCTGAAAGGTTTTTTTAAATGTTGTATATCGACAACCAGAATATTACTCACTAAGTGATTACATTCGCCTATAAAAATAGCATATCCTGTGATCCTCCAAAAACTCACACACATCGTATGTTTCCAACTTGTGACAATTAAAATGTAAAGTTTCGGTACTTTTAATAATTAAAAATTTGAATACTTAAAATAAGTCCAGTAATTTTACTAAATACTATAATTATTCCTTAGCATGAAAAGTTAAATACTGCTAAAAACTTAATATGGAACATTTTTATTTCGCGAAATGAATATATACTAAAAACTAATATTATAAGCGACATAATTCCAAATGTAAGTTTACTATTTCAGTGATGTATAATCCATTTGTTATTTAACGCTATAGATATATAATATCACAGTACGACCAAAAGGATCGAACATTAATCTCTCCAATATTAATATTATAAATTGATTTTAATGGTGTTTGATTAGGGGACAGTTTGCGACGCAAGGAAGGACACAGGATAATATTAGGACGGAAATACAAAAAATCCAAAGGCGAAACTACGAACGTTCAAACAAAGACGTTTAATATCTACGATTCTACACCTAACAACGTTTGATTAGCAACATTCTAATGTGATCAAAATCTAAGGTCACAAAGCTCAGCTTTGATATACTTAGATACATTATCGTTATCGCACGGTGGCATTCCGCGGTAGTTTTAGGCTTCAAGCTGCCAAGTGCTGGAACGACCTGCCGCCGCCCATTCGGAACCTAACTTCTAAAAGTACTTTCAAGCTAAGTTTACGCACTCACTTACTTGCACTGCAGAGGTTGGGTATTCCGACTTGGTAGCGGTATGGATCCTGGTGCGGTAGTAGTGATCTGAGTTTTTTTTTTTTGGTTATAATATATATTATTAAATAATATTATCTAACATATTGATTTCCTTCAAGGAAGGCTTACAGCGTGGATGGTAATAGTTTTAATGGTAAATTACTTGTATTTATTTCATATTTATACTAATATTCTACATGTATATATTTGACTTGCACATTCCACACACACGCATACACACACACACAAACTTTCGTTCTGTTCTCAATAGCACGGCTGCCGATGCCCGCGTTATCTCTGGGTGACGGCTGAAAATCGGTGTCTTTGTCGTAAGGCGATTTTACACCGAGCCTTGACCCTTCTTGCTGCTGCACACACGTCCATTACTACTAAAATTGTATGTCTTTGTAATATATTCGCCATATAATATGTATGAATGTGTGTGTTGTTGCAAAATAAACTTTATATCTATCTATCTATCTATCTATATTTTCATTACACAAATAAAACAATAGCTCGTGGTCTTAGATAAACACCTAAATCGCACACACTGAATGTTCTGAATTGAACCCCATTGTGTGTATAATAATATATGACAAGTTTCTAAATCAATAGGTTATAATTCGACAGTCTCACAAAATAAAGGATTTAAATAAAATTTTCGGGTGCACTGTTTGTATAGAGACGAAACATGTCAAAAGTTATAATCGGAAATGAATACTTAGAGTGTCTAGAAGAGTTTGCGTATCTGGGATCTATGTTCACAAGAGATAGTAAATATGAGTCGAACATTGAAAGAAGAATAATGTCAGGTAACATAGTAATTAGGGCTATAAATTACTTTTCAACACACTTCCTCATAAAGTGGCTCTAATCCCATGGCAATTAGGCACATAATGACACCTATAATCAAACTGTGACTTTTTCATTACTATTATTCACGAGTGAGTAAGAGTTTTATTTTTTAATATTATTGGTTGAGTTACGCTTACATTTGCGCTAGAAAAATTTCCGCGAAAAGCCCAAAAAAAAGAAACCTCATTTTTAAGTCTATGGCCGATGCGCGCGCGTAGGAAAACTAATTAATTTTTCCCGCCATTACGAAATTTATTAGTCTATGGCCGATGCGCGCGCATAGGAAAACTAATTAATTTTTCCCGCCATTACGAAACATTTTTCACAACTCGTCTCGTTTTCTCTTTTGAAGTTATTTAGTTAGTTATTAATTAAGATGTCTGCAAATACAATTTATGAAGAAAATGGTTTTTTATTTAAGTATTATTTTATTCAGAAGTGTGTTGGAAAACGTTGTATGATACACGTGTGTATTGATGATTACCGTCCTCGGCTCCTTAAGACCCTCACCTGCGGGTTTCAATGCGCCTCAGCGGTAATCACCAACATTACACACTTGTACCATAATGTACTATTATTATATGTCAGACCTTGTCAAAAAAGGCGACTCTGTACATGTGTGGGACTGAATTTTGGGTGTGGATAAAAGTAAGATTAATGAAGTGGAAATGACAACTTTGAGAAGAAAGGTGGATTCGTTGATTATGTCGGACTCCTGGTGCTGTCGAGGCGGCTCGACCACACAGACCTACCGACTAAACTCAGCCTAGCCTTGGCCCTAAGGGCCCTACGGCTTGAATGGAATGGTCATACATGCGTATAAATGTATATAATTTAAGGTTCTACTGTTGGCGCGTGTCGCACCCTCTGCTGGCACTACGGAAGATCACGCTGTGACCTCCAGGAGACCCATTTTTGAATTACGAATGCGACTTCGAAATCACCTATGTGACTAATAATCACCGATTTTCAATAATTCTTATTTTTGAATATCACTGATGTGACTACCTTAGTCACAGGTGTGATTTCATTACGAGTGCCCTCACCCACTCGTAATCAAGTCATACTTGTGGAAATGTTATCTGTGTTTTGTTTGGAGAATATATATATATATAGTTTCTGTATTTTTGCTTTGTTTGTTGTTTTAATTGTAATTTATAACCAATAAATATGATTTCTTTTCAAGTATTGTGAGGGAAATGTACGGTGAAAAAAAATTTTGTTTTTTTTTTCCCCCCATGGGGGATGGTAGTGAATCCTCATAGAGGGCGCGCCACCACAGTGCTCGCTATGACAACCCCCTGGTGCTTGGACGACCTCGCACCGGATACCACCCGCAACCGGTCTACGGCGGGTGATTATGTTGGACTCTAGCAGAAGGCCAGCCTACCAACTAAACACTACCTACAGCCTTTGGTCAGGCGGAAGGCCTGGGACCCTATCGGCTTGAACTAACGCTCCCGCCCTCCAGAACGGGGGCGGTGCATAACAAAAAAATTTTGAGGGACAAAATCAACAAGGGAATGCTTAAATGGTTTGGACACACACGTAGAAGTACAGATACAAGTGGAAGACATTTTTTTTTTATTCCATACGGTGGCAGACGAGCAAATGGCCCACCTGATGGTAAGTGGTAACCATCGCTCATGGACATCTGCAGTGCCAGGGGCACAGCTGAGCCGCTGCCTACCTGGAGAGAAATACTCTTTTTAAGCCTCGTTTGAAGTTAGACATATCGTAGCGCTCAGGAAACATCGCAGCTGGGAGCTCATTCCAGAGTTTGCATGTACGCGGAAGGAATGAACGCTGAAACCGAACTGTACTAGACAAGATCGGTTTGGTGCGATGGTAAAAAGGTGACGAAGGCACCATTGCAAATAATTCCTCAGAGCACTCTCCGTTAAAGAGCCTATAAAGAACACACAGAGAGCCAAAGTCTCTCTTCAGACATGTAGAAAGGATGGACGAAAGAAGTTTATAAGGCAAAAATATGAATAGGCCAATTGGTAGAGAAGGACCTACACAAACATACTTGGATCAAATGTATGATATATTAAAGGGTTAGCTCAAGAGTATCTATAACCAACGTGCGTGTATAAAAGTGTTCATGATAGTCAAGGAAACTAGGATCGTAGCAAGTGGAAAATGTTTTGACAGTCCCATGGATTGATAGATAGATAGATAGATAAACTCTTTATTTACATATCTTCATCACACACAAACATAGTTACACGGACAAACTTAAATTATCTATCTATCTATCTATCTATCTATCTATCTATCTATCTATCTATCCATGGATTGTTCCCGTAGCTGTATTAGCCAAAGCTCAGTGTCTATTCACCAACCCGTGTTACGTCTTGGAAAATATCGTGTTTCGTTTACCAATAACTTGACAACGGATATAATGAGACTCAAGTGTTGTTAGTCAGATTTGTTGAGGTGAAATTAATTAAGGCTTCTATTCTGATATATCACGTGCGTATTGCTGCCTTAATTTATCATCTTAATTCTCTTTAAAAAGTGTGATGTTACACTTTCGATTTCTGGCAAGCTATGGATGTTTTAGACCAGTAATTAATATCTCTGTTCATGCAAGACTATGAAACCCTTTGTGGGATGTTGGTGTAGGGGGTTCCACTACCCCATACGTAGGTTAGGTTAGCAATGAAACATGTGATTTCGGTACCGAATTTATTAACACGTGTACATAGAGTGGCTAGTGCGGGACGACTGGGGCGACGCCAGTGCGCCCGTTGGCCGTAGGTTACTTCCGCCCACCTAGCACTTGTGACATAGCGTGACGTGTCCCCAAACCTTTATAAATTTCCTTAATCAGACGTATTCCCTGGTTCGTTACATACGTAAGGAAACTATTTCGCTTTTAAGAACGTCACATGTATGGGACTGATTTAAAATTTGAACCTTGTCTCTTCAGGGAGTCCTACATTCAATATCTTACTGCTGAAAGTAACATAACCCACCGTGCTAACTTATATTTATCAAATAAAATCGGTTCACAGTTGGCTCACTGCGTTGCTTTTACTATGACTGCAGCGACAATCATGGCAAAACTTTTTTTAATTCATTTCTCGTGTTGGCAGTCACCTGCCCGAAAGTGTATAAGTAGGTTTTTGTTTAGTTTTCCTCCATGCCGGTCTTCCAATCTCATTAATTTGTCAGTCGCGTATAGAGAACCTTACTTTCAGTTCTGTAATAATCTACTTGTTCTGAGTTTAAGGTAATATAAAGTTAATGTTTGTATTTTGTTTTTATTTTCAATCATTATCAAGTATATTATTAATCATGTGTATATGTATGTTAATATATATATATATAGCGTAAGTTTAAATGAGTATTTTGTATATATATTGTTAGCTGTGTAAAATAAATAAAATTGAATACATCTTAGTTAAGAGAATTGTAATAAAATATTTAATTAAGAATTATAATGGGCATGGCCTATGAGTCCGTGGAGTACAAATTTAATAAAAAAAAAGTATAATGACAGTTAAGACAAATAATGAGAATAAGGGAAGAAGTTAAAGATTTTTGACTTTTGTATAATTTGTCGATTTAATCCGGAATCTTACTCCGAAGCGGTAATCTGATATCGATATCTATATGTTTAATAAAATACGTATATTATCAATAAACCTCGGTTCAAATAAACACAGCTAAACATAGTACATACACTTGACTACTGAATTATCTAATCTTAATAAGTTAAATAAAAGCAATATTGGTGTAGTGAAAGACTGCTTAATTATCACAGCTCATAGGATTCCCCACCGAAGGGCGCGATGTTAGGGTGAATCGTTGAATTTTTCGCAGTTATATTCAGCTTCCCTCATCATAGCCAGAATCGATCCCAGATCCCCCCATCTTCCTATTCGTAGCGCAGTACGGAAACCACAGCGCCACCGACGCTTAAAAAGGAAGGATTTTACTTGTCAGGAGAACTTAAACATATTATGCCTAAGTTATTATTATTATTAAGTGGGGTATGGCAGAAGTAACCGATGGTTGAACTGCAGAAAGATGAATCATAGGACCATACGCAGTGTGTCGAAACTCACTGCTTCCTCTGCCTTGCCTCTTACGATGTTGAACGAGGTTCTTTGCTATTAGGCAATTCGTAGAAATAGCTTTTAGAACAATGATCAACGAATCAACATCCCACATGGCGGTTACCTCGTTGGCCAAATCAAGGTACTTGCTGGCTTTGTCCTTTTCAGCTTTCACGAGATTCTCGTCTGAGGAATTTTAATAAGCACTGTTCGGCTTTAGGCCCGGTGAACCACCACGAAATCGGAAATACAAACGATGGTCCATTCCGTGATGATAGAGCGGTCCCAATAAAGCAACGCACGACGATTTTCGAGGACTGGCGCTAGTGTGTACTTGTAGAATCGAACCCGTAACCCATAGCACAGGAGCCGGTCATTTGACCGCTACACCACCAAAACTAACCTTTTAGAACCTTTAAAGTAATTTTCTCAATAATTAATAGAAATATTTTTGTTATTAATAAAGACATACCGAATAGTCGCAGTATACTTAGTATCGATCAAATCCAGTGTCACTATAAAAAATGTTAGATCGACAACAGTAAATTGAGTCGATAACTCGAGAAAGCTATATCGAATTTCGCCATCGGTTACAAATATGGTCGATTTACTCGACAAAATGCCGTAAGCGGGAGCGCTCAGACGATGCTACAGGACGCCTTTATAAATGGCATGTCTGGAATTCAGTATTTGATCGAGCAACCAGGACATTTATGTGCTAAGCTGTCCAACACAAAATCTTTTTCTACATTTACAAGTTGCATCGGACTTTCAAAGCTTTTCACAGCTCAATATTAAAGATTTTTAAACAGGAACGTGCAATAGTAATGCAATATTTAGTTATCATTGAAATGATGATATGACGGTTGGGAATTTTATGAAGCCCTAAAACGTCCAATATTGTATTTACATTATATGGATTGTTTCCTTTATGTGTGATATAATTGCTTCACGCGAGCTGTAGGTTTTTATTCCCTTGCTGCTAGTGATAAGAACGAAAGGAAATCGTTTTTGATTGCGATACAACTTTGTATTTTTGGTTTTTGGATATTTTTGAAATAAAACGAAATATAAGCAAATATTATTTGTTTTATATAATTCGGTTGCGTCTACTTAGATGTTTGATTTTGTCATTGCTGCAAGAGATTGTTGAGTTTTCATTATTAATTTCAACTTGAATTCCTCAGAAAAAAGGTATTGATAGACAGACATATAGACAACAAAGTGATCCTATAAGGATTCTGGTTTATTGGTACGGAGTACGAAATATACATATATATATATATATATATAGCGGCTGCCTCTGCTGAGTGCTCTAAGCAGCGGAAATATTCGGCTCTCAATGTAAGCTACATATTTGCGCCATTTGGTGTAGAGACAATGGATCCATGGGGTCCAAGTGCTCGGTCTCTTTTTAAGGATTTGGCGAAGAGACTCGCCGAGGTGACGGGTGATCAAAAGGCTGGCAGTTATCTCGGTGAACGTATTAGCCTCGCCATCCAACGGGAAATGCTGCCAGCCTTTTGGGCACTATCTCTGACGGCAGCACTGGAGGTGAAGTTTTTTTTTTTTTGTAATTTTGTATATTTTATATCTAGTAATTTTTAGTCGTTAAGTAGTTTTAACATAAAAGTAAATCTTTGTTATTATCATAACTTAATAAAATAAAATAATTTCATTAATAAATATAAATTTTGTATATTTCAAATCAAAAAGCGGATTTAATATTCGTCTAGATAACTAATTCTCTTTGCTGTTGTTTTATTTAGTTTTGTGGATACTAACTTACTAAGTTCTTGATACCTTAATTAGGGGTAATTGATATGTTCCCGCTTAATTGTTAGACAGAAACTGATTCATGGGGGCGATGGATCTTAGTGACCATCTTTCACAGGTATGTACCTACATCGAAGAGGTATTATTGAGTCATTTATTAACAATATTACGAGATATATTAATTAAGTCAAGGACAAATTTTATTTTGTTTTTTGAATTTGTAATGTTTAGTTATTTATTAATCAATATTGTGTTAAGTTTGCTGTATTTTCAATAATCCATTTTTTGTTTCTTTTTAAATTATTTGGCAGTATGTATTATATTCTTTTAAATGTAATAACGTGCTTAAACCATTATTTGAACATAGCAACGCTTGATTGTGTCTGATTGGCTGTATGGTTTGGCGCGTACACTGCTATAACATGAATGCCACCTGTTTTCGTGAGGCGATCGGAGAGATGCGCTTTTACCGACACAAGCCTGGTTTAAAAAGGCGCGCGGCTGGCCGCGGCGGGCAGAGCTGCTCATCAGTGTCTGTCTGTAGGGGACTGTCTACTGTGTTCATGCGCTCGGGCATACTTCTGCGACCTCCAAGTGCCGCGCACACAGTACTCTGCTCCGTTTGGCCGATCTTCCGTCTGTGGGATACTCCCGGGTGGCGAAGGCCAGTCGGGAGTCCTGAGACGTTGAGGGTCGGTCACCCCGCGCTTTCGAGAATTTTTCTCGGACTACCCACTCGAAATTTTTCTTCGGAAAAATTTCCATCAACATGGATACGCCCGTCACCAAGACGCCGAAGAAACGAGGCCCTACCCTGTCGTCACCGATGCCCTCCACCCCAACTATGGAAGGCGGACAGGAGACGTTGTTCCTGCCACCACCGCCCAGTACGGACGAAAGGCGAGCAGGACTCACTAGAACGAATCTGCAATTCAAAGAGATTGCCACACCACCTTCGCAACCATCGTCGCGCAACATTACGCCACGCGGCTCGGCTGAATCATCGCGGCAACCGTCGCGACAACCATCCAGCGAGCGCCCCGTTGATGCCCCGCCCACCTCACAAGATGCATCTACCCCCATGATGTTGAAGAAAGTTTTCTACGCACTGAAGCCGATGGAACGCTCCGCATCGTTGCAGAACGTGGCTACCACGTCGTATGCAACCATTACGGGCAGTCCACGCGAACAAAGAGATCCACGACTGCGTACAAGAACGCAACAAAAGACCCCCGAAACTCCACGAGGCCCTTCGACAAGGCTCATAGATCGCCTGTCAAGACGCCCGAGGCACCGAAGCCGTTCTGCAGGCCACCCAAACGCCAGCAGGACCCCGAAGATGAACCCAGCACCGCCGGAAGATCGATCCGGCAGAAAATCGATGATGTGGGTACATCTAAAATAAACTCACCGAACGCCACCAGACCACCTACGCCTACCCCCGTAGGAAAAGAAAAATCTACAGCCAAATACCCACCACTGGTTGTAGAATCGATGCCGAACTGGGACAGACATTTCCAGAAGATCCGGGAAAAAATCGGCAGATACCCGAATGCCCGCCCATATAGATCCGGCATTAGATTCCTCCCGACGTCCGAGGAAGAGTACCGGGCAATACAAAAGTACCTCTCGGACGTCGAGAAGACGGAAAACCTTTCATGGTTTTGCTATTCCTTAGCCGCCGATAGAAATCTGAAGGTTGCGATTAGAGGCCTCCCTACGGGCACACCAATGGAGACAATCGTCGAGGGCTTCGCGGAGCACGGCATGACGGTCGAGCACACGAAGCAAATTGACGCCAGACAAGGCAGATTCGGCTGCATACACTTCGTGCAACTGGAACGCACCGCAGATTTGACCCCCCGTATATATAACATCACACATATACGGGGTTTTAGCATCAAAATTGAAGCCTGGAGGGGTAAACGAGGACCGGCACAATGTCATCGGTGCCAATCCTTTCGTCACTCCTCCGCCAATTGTCACCGCACGCAGGCATGTGTCCGCTGTGGAGGCCCCCACGCAGCCCGCGACTGCCCACGGCCCCTTGAAGAGCCGCCAACGTGCGCCAATTGTAACGGCGCCCACACGGCCAACAGTGCTTCTTGCCCCGTTTATCAACGTGAGGCGAGAAACAAAAAGGCGGGAACCGTCGCACGTACTAGCCGCGCCGCAACTCTCCCTGAGAGACCGGCGGTCGGGGAAGAGGAACCATGCGCCCCGACTTCGCTGATGGCCGCAGCGAACGACGGGACCAAAATAGCAGCCAAACCGCGCCGACCCAAGAGGAAACGCCGGCCTACCACTTCCACTACGCAACCCGATGCCGCACAAGAGCCGGAACAACCGGAAAAACCGGTTAAACCGGCAAAACCGGAGAAACCGGCTCGCATCGAGAAACCGGCACGAACGGTACAGCCGAAGACGACCACGACGGCCCGCCCGATGCCGGCCCAACCGACACCAACCGCGCCGGCGCCAGGACCGGCTACTACATATGAAGCCGCTATACACACAGCCCCGACCGACACGCTGGTGGTCGCCGCCCTCCCCGGAGGGACGAAGGCGAAGCCGAGCGAATCGGAACCGAGGCCCCGAAGTGCCCAGCACAACATAGTTACCTGCCTACAGATTCTGGTAGAAATAATAGGCAAAGTGCTGGCAGCCGTCTCCCTTGGACTCGACCCGGTCCAGGAAATAATCACAGGACTGACCCAGATCAAAAACCAGTATGGATACCAATAAATTACGAATCATACACTGGAACGCCGGGGGCCTCTCACCCACCAAGAAGGTACTCCTAAGACACACCTTAGCAGAATACAGGGTTGATATAGCCCTGCTAAGCGAGACACACTTTAAACCACAGACGGTCTTCAAACTCGCAGGATACCAAGTTTACCGGCGGGACGAAATCTCCCCGTCAGGAACCGCCTACCGGGGTCTGGCGGTACTGATAAGGACGAAGATTGTCCACCACACCCTGCCGCCAATCGACCTGGCGTCTGCATATGGTCTGGGCGTAGAAGTCCACACCCAAGATGGGCCAACCAGGCTGTTTGCCTTCTACAAACCACCAGGGCGCATCCTAAACTTAACTGACATCCATAAGCTGCTTGATTCGCCGGCACCTACCATCATAGCCGGCGACTTTAACACTAAAAGCACGGCATGGAATGCCACCACCACATGCCCAAGCGGTCGACGCCTAGTAGCTGACGCGGACGCCAGGGGATACCACATCCTGGCCCCTGAGACGCCCACCCACTACCCCTACACTGCAAGCTACCTACCAGACATCATTGACTTCGTGGTGGCCTCAAACTTGGACACCAACTCCATCACCCAGGTTGTCCTGGACGACCACCTACTCTCTGACCACCAACCTGTCCTGGTCACATACCACCCGCCGACCAGAGTAGAAGCACCGATCAGGCGTCAGAGAGTAGACTGGATCACCTTTGAGGCCGCTGTCACTAAGGACTGCCCCACCAGACCCATCAGGGAGGCCGAAGACGTGGAAGTACTTGCGAGAGACCTGCAGCTACACATCCAACAGGCCCTCGAACAAGCCAAACAAGCCAATACGCATCGGCCTAAAACTGATCCCCTCCCACTGGCCACGAGACAGCTGATAGAGGAAAAGCGCAGGACCCGCCGACTCTGGCAAACCACCAGATGTCCCGTGCTCTACCAACGGTTGAATACCCTCGCAAACAGAATCAAGACTCTGCTGAAGAACCAGAGAAGCGAGTCTTGGTTGAGGACAATCGATACCGCTAGTGAAGACACGCACAATCTACACCGCCTGTGCCGTGCCTTCACCAAACAACGACCACCAGTTCGTCCCTTGAAGGCCCCTGACGGTACTCTGAAGTATCGCGCTGAAGAAAGAGCCCAGATCTTAGCGAACTATCTGGAGGAAGTCTTTCAGCCGAACGAAGATACCGTCAGGGAACATACCGAAATAGTCCAGCAGCACCTGAAAGACTACTTCGAGAGACCACCAGAAAATGAGGAAGGAAACAACAGCATATTCTTCACCCCCGGACAGGTCACGAAAGCCCTCAGGCGATGCCCGCCCAGGAAGGCTCCTGGACCCGACGGAGTCCCTAACGAGGCGCTACGCCACCTACCACCAAGAGCAGTCGCTGCGGTCACCCGACTCTATAATGGTATCGTGAGAACCACCCACTTCCCAACTCAATGGAAGGAAGGGCGCGTGACCATGATACCCAAGGCTAGGAAGAACACCACCATCGCAGCCAGCTACCGGCCAATAACTTTGTTGGACACAATATCCAAAGTTTTTGAGAAGCTGCTGCTGACGCATCTGACGCCCCACATAGAGCCGAGGCCTGAGCAATTCGGATTCCGGCCGGAGCACTCAACCACCCACCAGATCTCCAGGGTGCTCCACTACGCTGCTACCGCACTAAACAAAAAGGAACATCCCATCGCTGTGCTGCTGGACGTCGAGAAGGCTTTTGACAGGGTGTGGCACGAGGGCCTGCTCTATAAGCTGGCCACGTCTACTACTCCCAGTCGAGTAGTCAAGACTGTGGCCTCCTACTTAACGGGCAGGAGCTTCAGAGTTGTAGTGGAGAACGTAGAGTCGACCATCAGACCCATCAGAGCGGGGGTGCCGCAAGGCAGCTGCCTGGCCCCCTGCCTGTATTCCCACTACACGAACGACATCCCGGTCACCCCCGGAGTGGAGCTGGCCCTCTACGCAGACGACGCCGCTTTCCTCTCGTCGTCCATCAGTACAAAGTTCGCCGCCCAGAGAATCCAGCAGCAGCTTGATGCACTACCAGAGTGGCTGAGGAAATGGAGGCTGGAGGTCAACGTGGCCAAAACCCAGGCCATAGTCCTGAGTGGGGCGAAGAAGATCCCGCCCGCCCTCAGCCTCCAAAACACTCGGGTGCCGTGGTTGAGCACAGTGACCTATCTGGGGGTCACTATAGACCGGCGCTT
The DNA here is from genome assembly GCA_036419045.1 of Scirpophaga incertulas. Taxonomy (NCBI): domain Eukaryota; kingdom Metazoa; phylum Arthropoda; class Insecta; order Lepidoptera; family Crambidae; genus Scirpophaga; species Scirpophaga incertulas. Next base: position 26,126,315 of record CM071638.1, on the reverse strand, counting down.
GAAACTCAACCACCATGTGAGCGAGACAGTCAATAAGGCCAGAGCAGCCAGAACCATACTGAGGCCCATCTTACACTCAGAGTTGCCCTTACGTCAAAAAATGATGATATACAAAACGTACGTCCGCCCCCGCATAACTTACGCAGGAGCGGCCTGGATGGCTCTCATCAATAAGACAGCCCGGAACAAACTTGAGGCTCAACAAAATCTCGCCCTCCGTACGATAGTGAAGGCCCCGCGCTACGTACGGAACAATGTCATCCGGCGAGACCTCAAGGTTGACACCATCAGGGAGCATGCGATACACCTAGCCCGCAAGATGTATGAGAGGGCAGCAAAATCCGCTCACCCTCTCATACAAGACATAGCGCCACAACACGCTAGGCCCCCCGAGGGCAGACGGAGGAACCTGCCGCGGGACCTAGTAGAAGACCCCACATAACAGAAGAGAAGGAAAAATAAAAATACAAATGAAGCCACAAAATCTTCTCCACTCGAAGAAGAAAAAAAAAAAAAAAAAAAAAAAGATGAAGCCACAAGGCCCAAAAATGGCCTAACTTAATGACCCACCCGTCGTTACGGGTGGCGATAGCATCCACCGAAGAGGACTACGTCCTGAAACGGTTACCCCAGCCAAAACTGGCTGAGACGACAGCTGCGATCGATCGCGGCGGGCATTCAAGCGTTTGTTGGTCTTGGGGTTAATCGGAGATCAGTAAGAAAAACCTGTGTTAGACTAGTGAGCGTTAAGTATAAGTTTGAAAATTATAAAAAGTAATAAATTAAGTGAATGTGTAGTGATTGTTTGATTTGGAAAGTCCTCCCATTTAGTGAAGATCTCTCGTATCGTACCAAGGAGCTATTACATTTGTAACAATTGTTATAAATAATACGTGAAATAAAGATTTGTTATTATTATTATGTCGCTTGTTCTCACGCGTGGATATAGATCCAATGCGTAGCGGCCATTTTAGCGAATTTATGAAGTGCATGAAGTATGCCAACGCATTACTATTATTATGATTTGTGATTATAAAATACGTGATAAGATTTTTCAATCGAAATAAGGTAATGAAGTTAGCTAACATTGATTCAAATTTTTATTTATCCTTGTATGAATTATATATTGATTTATTCGTAAAGGAATTAAAGTAGCAGAACCGTGAGTTCACCAAAGAGTTATTAAAAACATTTTATATTTAAAAAGCTTTTGTCATTTACTGTATTACATTTTGATATATAATTAAAAATGTGATTATCCTTCACACTGTGTGAACTCGTTTGATGAGTCTGCTCAGCTGTAACTTAAAAAACCTGCCTAAAAACTAAAAGTTAATCTAAATGTGAAATTTAATAGCGAGTTTAACCGCAAATGGAGTAGTTAAAATATGGGGACCGTAAACTACATGTCTCACAACCTTAAGATAATATTTCCATAAGTGTTGGTAGTTCTTGAGCTATAGTAATTAATAGCAAAAAATAAATTTAAAATTGCGGTCCCAAGTAGCTTCACAAAACAAGAGGCCGTTCAGGGAGAGAATGGTGCTTGAACAAAGTTCCATAAGTGTCGTTGCTTTGCCCTTTCATAAAGGGCTTGGACGGAGAAAAAGTGAGTAATTACTTTATCACGAAATACGCTTAGCAAATTTGATAGACGTTTATTTTTATAGATAATTGATTGCCTTATATATATATTGATACGACATTTTGTTTTTTTATTTCTTACACTTTTAGCAAATATCCTAGACCAAAATAAACTTTAATAAAAAAAAAACACTTTGAAGCTTTATTTTTTTTTTGTATTCACAAGTTACCCGAAATTCTGTACAGGTTTCTTGAGGTTTCAGTTGTTTTACAGTTCTTTTGTTTTACAAAGTTTCATATTGCTTAACTAAAATAATTTTTTTTTTAGTTTATTTAGCACATACATGTAGAATTTTAACATAAACGGTCATTATACACAAATCTAAATTACAGTGCAGTTACAAAATACAGTAATTATAATTAGACAGAGGTCCCAAACTAGGCTAGGCCTGTATCTTGGTGGACCATGCATTATTTAATTTACTGCTTTGTTTTATATAAAATGACAGACAAAAAACAATAAACAAAAAATTAAAACTATACAAAACATGAGATTAGTGTAAAACATATAAAACATAAGATTAGTGGCTTGGGATATCAGACACAAAACATCAACATAGGATTTCCTCCGTGGAGGCATAGTCCAGTGATAGGAGCCAAGATGTTAGGATATTTTTTGCCTCAGAAACAGAACAAGACACCACACTACAGTACGATGCAACTACGACTACAGTATACTGGCTATAAAAGCCACGTACATGTACAAAGAATACAAATCAAATTTATAATAGAAATAACCGCGTTATCATATTTACTATCTGAAATACTTAGCTAAGCTTCACACCTTATTGAATCTTAATTCAGCAGGAATCGACATTGAGCCTCGAAGATATTGGGGTCGTGTAATTAAGCGCGGCGGTCGCATACCGAAGGCGTGTGACGGGAACTTTCCTATTCTTGCGCCTTCGTGGCCGGCGCCGTAGAATGGCGCCCAACCACACACTACCTTACATTTAATTAAACAGGGCTACGTAGGTGGTGAAAGGACTTCGTAATTCGAATTGAATGTGAATTCCTTTGGAATACCGATATATGAAATAGATTTTGAACTCATGCTGCCAGTAAAATTGTAACATAAAATATGTTACAGTAAAGACTTATAGCTAAATTATATTAAACAAAATAAGATTTACCACTTAATTAGGAAATTTAATCTATTTACAACTTATAAACTAATAATAATTTTCTGTTCTTTATAGCTAAAACTATACACTTACCGAAAACATAAAAAATAAGTATTTCCCTGTACAAATAGTGGCGGCAAAGATTTGCAATGCTAGGATTGCGAATTAACTACAATAGGATAAATAATTAGAAACGTCAAACCTGTCACCGCAGTGTTTGCTTTGCGAAGACAGATTGCAAGGAAGGAGCACGTTCGCCTCTTACTTGGTGTCCTCATGCGTGGCTCTTACGAAGCAGTTTTTTTATTTATTTATTTATTTATTTATTTATTTCCTATAATAATTATTACAAAATAAAACTTATAACTATCGAACTCTACACTAAGCTTAGCTTGTATCGTAGAATCCAGACCACGATACCCAAGAATATACAATACACAGCTCGAGCGACCTAAACTAAATAAAATAATGTATGTACATTTAATTTTGGCAAATAAATACAAATAAGTCAATTAATTTAAAAATTAAGAAAAGGAATACAAAGTAAAACGATTTATTACTCTTGTAGTCATATAAAAGTGTGCCATATTGTCATTAAAGTATTGTCATTAGTCCCGTCGATCTAGACATACTCCACTCTTCCACGTTCCCCACTCGCACACGAAATACGCTAAAAACTCTGTCTTAAGCGAGCTACCCAAGCTTATAACAGCCAATATTCAGAATTAGACCTTTTTTTATTTATCTCGAAATATTTTAAAAAATAAAATAAAACAATATCACCTTGAAGCCATAAGTCAGCCTTAGTCATAAAATACGAAGATGAAAGCATACACACAAAACAAGCACATAAGACACAATCACACACACACACACACACACACACACACACACACACAGAAAAACACACATATGCACACCTAGAAAATAACTTTATTTTGTAATTAACTAATATATAGGAACCGACTTATATAGTATTGTTATTATGAAATGTAGTTCTCTGTAATTCATTATTGTATCTAAATTTCTAATCCGTTTTTGGCCTTACTATGTATAAAAATATTTGTGACATATATTTATTGTAACGCTGTTGGATTACTGAAATAAATAAATAAAAAGTAATAATTGTGCTTATTTGAATCCCGATTTTCGGGTTCCAAGTTCCTGCTGGAAACGCAAGGTTCCTGATTGGAAATTAAAGTTAATTTTATCGACGCACAAGAACCACCACCATTTCTGACCCTGAGGTTCCGGCTGCACTCCAGCAGCTCACCACTACCACCACCACATACCAGGGCAGTACTAGTACCGACTCAACTGCTTTGGAAAGTAGGAAGACTCACAAGTAGAACCGGCGCGCGTAGACCTTTCGACCTGACCTGAGAAACACGATTATAAATAGTCTACTAGGGTTGGTTGCCTTTTATTCCGCAACCCCCTAACGTAGCAAAATGTCAGTGTGTAGTAAAATGTAAGTGTAATGCTGTAAACTGCACTTGATCTTTAAATATCTTTACTTTGTAAAGCCTTAAAGACATAAATAACATTATAATGATGTAAGTCAGGATTTCCCTAACCATGGGTCGCGACCCACTAGTGGGTCGCAAGCGAATATTAAGTGGGCCATGCCTATAGAACGACACACCAACCGATTGAGACGACCGCTCGCCGCGCCGGCCGGGCCGAACGGATTGAATGCGTCAAAACTTCGTCACTAAAAAATTGTTTCAATCGTAAGCAATTAACAAAAATTCTGGCTCTCGGTTGCTGGTAACTATCCATCCTGTTTGATGAAGCTATAAAAGTCCTCCTCCCTTTCACTACCTCATACCTATGTGAGGCCGGATTCTCTAATATGGTGAACATTAAAACTAAATACCGAAAAAAATTGGACTTAACAAACTCACTGCGCTTAAAAGTAAACTCGGGTTAAGTTGACGTCAAATCTATGATGGCGAAACATAGGAAACAATTTTATCATTCCCATTGAAAAAGTTTTTTAATGTACAATAGTTATTTAATTAAATAATAAGAAATTGCATTAACACTTCGTTTGTTATTTGAAAAGTCCGCTATGAAAACCGTTACCAAAATGAATAAATCAGTTGAATTTCCAAAGAGGTGGGTCCCAAGTTTGTAAATTTGAATTAGATGGTTCGTAGCCATACAACTTTGGGAACCACTGATGTAAGTAGTGTCTCGTTTAATATATTTATTCAAAAATGTCGTTACAACATCACAATACTGTCATGTCATTCTGCCACGCACTACTAAACTGTGGAATGAATTGTCGCCTGCAGTATTTCCGAACCGATGCGATATCGAAATCTTCCTAAAAAGAGCATATTCCCATTTTAAAGGCAACGCATCTGTGACTCCTTTGGTGTTGCTATGGGCATGCTTGTCTATGGGCTGCGGTTATCGCTTACCTTATCAGGTGATCCGTTTGTTCGTTTGCTGCCCTATCATATAAAAAAAATGTTATTTAAACTTAAAAAATAATAGTCTAGATGATGCAACTGAATATGAATGTTTTTATTCTATAACTAGCGGACCCGACAGACTTCGTCTGTCAAAAAGATTTGTACAGTGGCAGTTTTTTGTTCCTAATTATTTTATAGATAATGTGACATAGCCAACCAAATCGCAAAAAAAGTCTATATGACCTATTACATTTTGTGGCTATTCAATTTTTGGAACGTGACATTAAATCCTCCAACGATGTATTCTGTGCTCCAACGCACGCACGCACACTGTTTTGTTAGATATGATTGAATTTCAACTATATGTAGCGTTAATAAAGCGCAAATTGACTCTTTGATGTTAGGAACACACCTTCATTGCTTAGACAACAGTGAGTGCTTGCAATATGAACTTTATACAATAACAATAAAGCTCACTCGACTGTACGTTTTAGTTAGAAAACGTATGCATGGGAAAATAAAAGGGCTGATTTTAGGGTATTTCCGATAATTATTCGAATTTTCCTCATTGTAAAAACCCTCCTTGAACTTCAACGAACATTAACAAAAAAGAATTGGTCCAGGCGTTGTTGAGTTATGAGCTTACCAACACATTTTGCGATTCATTTTTATATATAAGATTATCTAATTTTATTTTATTTATTTAGTGTGAAACTATAAAAGCTAAAATTATAATTTTTATAGTGTAATATTGAGTATAGATTTAAATAAATTGATTAGTTAAACCAGTTATAGTGAAGAATTGTTTTGATTATTGTAAATACTGTAAAAGTACTGTTACCACCTCGAGAAATAACATCAATATTCCATGGGATTAAAAGTTACCGTCGCTGACGATCGTCAAGCCATCTGGAGAATGTATATTAGGCTCTATAAGCACAATAATTATAATATTATATTGTTTGGTTATTTTTTTATTTTTTAGTGAATATTAAATTGTTTAGAAATAATTTCTTTTTAGAGTATTTTTTTTTTAATTGTGCATTTTTATATTTTACTTACTTAAATAAGTAATGGAAATTTAAGACTTTTCATACACTTTCAATAGACTTGTCATTCACTTGTCATCAGGGACATGGATAGCATTGTCACTGACAATACGAGAAGCTGCGGCTTTCAAATAAAAAGTAATCATCGAAATCAGTTCATCCAATCGAAAGTTCTGACGCAAGAATTTTTTTTAAAAATTCAATCGAAATAAAAACCTGTTCCGTTTTTAAATCGATTAAAAACAGATTTGAATGTAGTTTTGGAGCGTTATGCTAGCTAGTGATTAATATATATATATAGCTACAATATATAGATAGCTACAAGATTAATATTTCGAGTAGCTTAACGTGGCATATATCTTTATAAATTGTAGCCTATATGTTATTCTTATATATGAGCTATATTATTGTAAAGTTTCATTAAAATCCATTCAGTTTTTACATGAAAGAGTTTTTTTTTTATACTACAACGGTAGCAAAAAAGCTTACGGCCTGCCTGATGGTAAGCAGTCACCGTCGCCTATGGACGCTTGCAACACTAGGGGCATCACAAACGCTTTGCCGACCTTTTTAAAAACCTATTTACTCCCTTTTTGAAGAACCCCATACTGTAATCCCCCGGGAAAGCCTCAGCAGGGAGCTCGTTCCACAATCGGAGCGTGCGCGGAAGGAAATTTCGTTGAAACCGCACTGTGACCATTTAGGCTCCAGCATGTGAGGATGAACACCCTGCCGATGGCGAGCGGTGCGATGGTAGAATGTGGCCGTGGGCATCATGTCGAACAATTCTTTGGAACACAACCCGTTGTATAAGCGATAGAACACACACAAAGAGGCACAGTCTCTTCTCAGACTTAAGGGCTCAATACCGCATGTGAGTATGGGATCGTCAACGATACGCTCAGCGCGTCTTTGGACCGAATCAAAAGGATCAAGTTGGTATCGAGGTGCTCCCGCCCACAGGTGACAGCAGTACTCCATATGGGGCCTGACTTGCGATTTGTATAATAGCTCTGTTAAGCACACCTAGTTTTTTAGAAGACAACTTGACCTTGTCATCTAAGTGACTTCGGAATTGGACGTCACTGGAGATGTTGACACCGAGGATCCCAATACTCTTCGAGATATTCAAGGGAATTGTGGGGCTACAGTGAATGGGGCTTTTTTGGGGAGTAACAAACATCCTACTCCTACTAACTTAATAGTTATTATCCCTTATTTAATTAACCGTGGTGCTCTCTACATTTACTATTTTCAAATAAAAATGGTTGGATACTCGAACGCTAGACGGTCGATAAAAAGTAAATGATGTGCAAACGGCGTTATTTAAAGGGCGTCTATCCATCATCGTTCTTCTTTGTGGTCCCAGCGGCCATTGTGTCGGCGACAATGCCGAGCCTTATTGTAGATGAGCAAGAATCTTAGACAAGTTACGTGAGTACCGATCTGCCCAGAGTAACGTGATTGTGACGTATGCTCTAATTACATGGACAGAAGTGGTGGGCTACGAAACGACGTATAGCTCTCTGTGTTAATTTCAACAAAAATATAAAAATTATAGACTAAAGACCGCCTAAGTGTTATAAATTTATGTGTACACATATGATAGTGTTACTTAACAAGTGTTAGCTGGTGATTGCGCTGGCTAAATATTGGAAAACAGAGAAAAACAGAAAAAGTACGAAAATTTTATTCGTGAGTACCCTACACATACAATAATAAAAATGATTTGCACAGCCTGTAATCAAAAAATCTTGTACAATAGTGAACTATTACGTTGCGCTAAATGCCTAAAAAAGTACCACTATGCATGCCTAAACATGACATCTGCATATTACCTAAACCATACGGCTGAACTTCAAAAATGGGCTTGCGATTCTTGCAAAAATGTCACCCGTAGAATGAGAAATGATAATACACCTGTTACGAAACAACTTGATTTAAACGAAACTACAATGTCAATTGACGACTTAAATTTGACTGAAAATAATACATTTTGCCCGGCAAAATCAGAAGACGACGACGAAATATTACGTAAAATCAGTGGATTATTGGACAAAAAGTTTGAAGAAAACAGACAATCTCTAATGATCTACTTGAAAGAAACTATAAAAATAGAAATAAATAGTGCAAATAATGAATTCCAAAATAAGTTACTACACCTAACAAGTAAAATAACATCAGAACAAAACAAATTACAAACGGATATAGAAAAAATAAATAAAGTAATAGACGACCTACAATCTAAAAATACACAAACACAACGAGAAATAGGATTAATAAAACAAAAACTAACCGAGAAAACGAGTTTCGTAGAAACAAATCATAAAAATTGTGATAATGATAAAAAAATTGTTATCTACGGATTGCGTGAATTTTCATCAGAAAACGAGAATGAGCTACATGATAGAATAATTGACATATTTTATAATACATTGAATATTGACCTGACAGGGTATATAGATGAATCAAAGAGAATCGGAAAATACGGATCACAACGACCAGTATTAGTTGAAATTATTAGTAAGAAAATGACTCGTTACATATTAAAAAACACAAAATATTTCAAAACTTCTAGGCTTTACATATCGGAATACCTAAACGAGAGTTCATTGCATGAGAGAAAACTCCTAATAAACAGATTAATCGAAGCACGAAAAAGTGGACAACATGCAGTTCTACGTAACAATAAACTTATAATAAATGGCAAGCAAGTCGAAACACACTCAACGTCAGAGCATGAAATTACTGCTACGGAGCAAAGTCCCGCTGTAACAAGGAATACTATACCTATCCAACGAAATCACACGCACAAAAACAGCACATCAGTTGGCAATCACTCTATCACAAATACACCTTCAAACTGTAATTTTCGAAACTAATGAGAGAAACCTACAAGTACTATTCCAGAACATGCAAAGCCTGAGTAATAAAACATCTACACTGGAATCTTTTTTAGATTCAAGGCCATCCGTGTACCAAGCTATTTGCATATCTGAAACGTGGCTAACAAAGGGAAAATCAGAATTAATAAACTTCACCGCATACAACCTCGCGTCATCGTTTTATCGACAGAACTGCGCGGGAGGCGGCGTTTGTATACTACTACACGAAGACTTAGAATTTAACGAACTAAAGGAGATTATGGACCTGTCAATAGAATATGTTGTAGAAATTTGTGGCATAGAATTACTTAAAAATAATATTATCTTAATAACGCTCTATTGGAATGGAAGAGAGATCGATGTTTTTTATAGTCAATTAAAATATTTATTAGAATTATTAATAAAAAAATTTTATAAAAGGAAAATAATATTAGGAGGCGATTTTAACATAAACGTATTAGAAAAAAACAACCGGACACAAAAATTATTAAATCAAATGTTAGAATACAATTTTCATCAATTAATAAATGAACCTACGCGCGTTACAAAAACAAGTAAAACTTGTTTGGACCTCATTTTTACAAACTTTTCCCAAAACTCTTTTACCACCTTAGTTAAAGATTTCGGTTTTTCTGACCATAAAGGAACAATAATTAGTATTAAGGAAGATACAGTAAAAGAACCTCAATTTTGGAAAATCGAGAAAAGGTTATATACTAAACAAAATGTGGAATTATTCAAAAAATCTTTAGAAAATATAAATTGGCCAGCTATTTATGGCATGAATAACACAGTAAACGAAAACTACAATCTGTTTAACGAAATTTTACAAATGAAACTTAATAAAACCATCCCTAAAAAAATAATCAAAATAAAGAAAAACACTCGAAAGAAATGGCTAACTCCGGGAATAAAAATATCGTGTAAACATAAACGTATGTTAAAACAATTTGTCACTTTTTCTAAGGACCCTATTTTAATGAAGCATTATAAAAAATACGAAAAAACACTAAAACATTGTATAGTTAAATCTAAAAAACTGCAATATATTCGCGAAATTAAAAACTCTAACAATATAACAAGAACCATGTGGAAAATAATAAAAGATCGTACAAACAAAAATGTTAAAAAAATTAAACGAAACATAACTTTGCGTATCCATAATAAACTTGTGTCAGATCCCAACCTTATCGCAAATATTTTAAACGAATACTTTGTATCGGTGGGGAGCGTGAGTGCGACGGGCGACAGCGGCGCCGGCGCCAGTGGAAGCGCGCCGCGCGGCCGGCCGGTTGTGCAACCCGTGCTTAACACAATGTATTTAAGGCCTATTGATGTGCATGAGGTTTATCGTATCCTTAAAAATCTTAAGTCCAAATATAGCTATGGCATAGACGAACTTCCACCATCCTTGATAAAAAAATGTGCTGAACAACTGTCACTACCCTTTCAAATTTTAATACAACAATCATTCGATAGTGGCGTTTTTCCAAATTTGCTGAAGATATCAATAGTGAAGCCCATACATAAAAAGGGCGAGAAAGTAGACATGAACAACTATCGACCTATATCTTTATTACCCACTGCATCAAAGGTATTTGAGAAAGCAATGTGTGAACGATTATACTCTTTCTGTGAGAAGTACAACATATTCGATAATTGCCAAAATGGTTTCCGTAAGAATAGATCAACAACTTTTGCTGTTTATAACTATATACAAAAAGCATTTGACATTTTGAATGCAAGAAGGTACGGCATAGGTGTTCTCTTAGACATGACAAAGGCTTACGACAAAGTTTTGTTTGAAATTCTCCTAAAAAAACTTTTTGAGATTGGTATAAGAGGCAAGGCATATGAATGGTTCAATTCCTATTTACAAAATCGGAAACAGTACGTTGAGATTGAGCACTTCGATAGAAATACCGGCCAAATTAGTACTATTAGATCAAAAGCACAGGACGTAACTCACTCAATCCCTCAAGGTAGTGTCCTTGGATGTGTTTTGTTTTTGATTTACATTAACGATCTTCCAAAACTGTTTAGAATGGAATCGTGTGTTTTATTTGCCGATGACGTTTCCATATTGACTTCATGTACTAATAACACCAATCTCAATGAAAATCTTACAGCAATCTTTGACAAGGTGTCCCATTGGATGGATGATCACAATTTGGAAATTAATTTTCAAAAGACAAAGTTAATGCAATTCAGACCATACCAAAAGTTACCCATTGACATAAATTTTAAATATAACAATATCCCTATAGAATGTGTAGATACCTTTACGCTTCTCGGTTTGAACATAGATAACAATTTAAATTGGAAAAATCATATTGAAAAAATAAAGTCTAAATTATCGTCATTTACATATGCTCTAAGAGAACTTAAGAAAGGTACTGACTTGAATTCAGCTCTGACAGCTTATTATGCTTATGCGCATGCGTGGCTGGCTTACGGTATAATTCTCTGGGGTAACAGTACAGATTCTATAAATATTTTTCTACAACAAAAAAAATGTATTCGAATCCTTGCAAACATAGATTATCAAGTAAGCTGTAAACCATTTTTCATAAAATATAAAATCTTAACTATAACTTCCTTATATATTCTCGAACTTTCAAAATTTATAAAAAGATATCCCAATTATTTCAAAAAAAAATGTGATGTATTAGGCCGCTATCCCTCAAGACATGCAAACAAAATAGTGTTACCACAGTCTAACCTAGTATTACATAGCACTAGCCCGTATGTGATGGCCATAAAAATATTCAACAAATTGCCAAACAATCTGATAAACGAGACAAGTGATAAGAAATTCATTGCATTATTAAAAAACATGCTATTATCTAAGGCTTACTATAATTTAAAGGAGTTTTTTGATGATAAATTTTAATATGGGTCTCCCTTCCTTCTCCATGACAAAATCTATTTATTGAAATCTATTTAATCAAATTAATTTTATTAAATCTGTATTTTTTATTATTATTATTTTTGTATTATATAATTTATATGAAATGATAAATAAAATATTTTTATTCTGTACCTAATAGTAAGCATAATTAATTTACACATATATATGTATATGTATGTGTACGTATATCTGTGGGTGTATGTATATATATATATATGTGTGTGTATGTGTGTGTATATGTATATATGTGTATATATATATATATATATATATATATATATATATATATATATATATATATATATATATATATATATATATATATATATGTGTGTGTGTGTGTGTGTGTGTTATTTTATTGTCTAAAATTGTTTTTAAAATTGTTTTTGTAATTATTTTAGTTATGTTGTACTTGTAACAACATACTACCATATTGTTGCGCCCAACAGGGTCCAAAATTGTCTGACCATCTTTTAAAAAATTTTGGAAACAATAAAGTATTGAGTATTGAGTATTGAGTATTGACATTCACCACGTATGTATCAGCAATCGCTTTGTGTGTCTATATGTGTACTGAAATTTTGTTGAATAATTTGTTTTTTTTTATTGTTTAGTTCTCCTTTTTAATTATTTTTTTTTATTTGTTTGTAGCGCAATGGTTTTCTTTTGTGTATTCTTTGACAGAAACGTAGGTACCGCACTTCAGTACCCTTTTAACCAAATTGCGAAAGCTCCCACGGGACAGGCATAGCCTAGTGAAGAGGTTTTCGTTAAATACCACATTGTACGTTCTGTTTGAAAATAAAGTATTAAGTATTAATACTTACCACCATCCCAAAGTGTATGAGTTAGCTAGGAAAAATGTTGTATGAATATGCATGTATTTTTGTCTTCCAGTCAACTCTAGAATTATAGCAAATAGGGGAAATTCTAACTTGATTTGATTTATCAAAATTCTATTCCGAAAATCAAATATTTGACACAAATAAACAATAAATTAACTCTAAAAAGAAATATTAACACTTTGTAACTTGATTGTATCCTTTAATAACAAATAAGCGTCTTCGTCTAGGACAAAATAATTCCATATTGTACAAATTTATTTAATTTTAACACTAAAACTTTTCACCATACATAATTATTCAATCTCGTCCCCATTTATAAATAAAAGCGTGTTACATTTAATACAACACAACATTTTCCTCAAGCTATCACAATGTAACACGCTTTTATTTATAAATGGGGACTATGATAAAGAGTCCCCTCTTTCGAGATTGAATAATTATGTATGGTGAAAAGTTACAAAGTGTTATATTTCTTTTTAGAGTTAATTTATTTTTAACTTTTTGGTTCATTTTATTTTTAACTTTTTAGTTCATTTTATAAACAAATAATAAAAGCTTGTTTTTAAAAAGGTTTTTTTGTCTTTAATTTTATTTTTAACTTTTTAGTACCTCTACAGGCTTGCTGAGAACAAGCCCTTCCATTTGATACCCATATTGTAGGAACGAATAAAAGAAAATTATCCGTCATTTTTGGTGTTCCGCCGTATTGGATTAAGAGTGACGTAACATTATTTTTTTCTAGTTATTCTTGGCAAGCCCTTTTATTTGATACCTATATTGTAGGAGTGCATTAAAAATAATTGGTCCGCCATATTGGATACGCCGCCATGTTGGATTTAGAAACACGTCACATTATTTTTTTCTAGTTATTTTGGCAAGCCCTTTTATTTGATACCCATATTGTAGGAGTGCATTAAAAATAATTGGTCCGCCATATTGGATACGCCGCCATGTTGGATTTAGAATGACGTCGCACAGTTAATCATGCATTGTCATCCGAACTAAACGTGTATACCAAATTTCAGCTCAATCGGAAACCGGGAAGTGGATCAAATTTAAGTTGCAAGATTTGATTACAGAACGACAGACAACGGGACAGGTGAAACTAAATAAAAGCTTGTAAAAATATGTTTGTAACAGGTATATCTCCCAGGCGACCTTTGAGGCTGAGTGGTAAGTACGCCGTTTTCAATGTTTCATCTTTTCATTTCAGCCGAGCCGGGTTCGAATCTCAGCGTGGGTAATGTGTGTGTGATGTATACAAGCATTTATATTAGTATAGAGGTTATGTAAATCCGAAAAATAAAAAGGCTTATGTGGTATTCCGTTTTGCAAAAGTGAATCGGAGAAAAAACGGTAGAATGAAAGCGTTTCTTACGAACGCTGCCTTAACTATGAAAGATATATTTTTGAGTTCTACAGAAAAGATGTGGAGCTTGATAATGCCAAAAAAAAAGTCTACGACAGCATATGTCTAACTTTTATATTTGAGTTACAAAAAGTATGTAGTATTTTTAATATTAGTATAGATAATTTAATTTTTAATATTCATAAAATAATTTAAATCATTAGGTCATATATATTTTGTATTCAACAAATGCAATGTATCACTTGAATGGTTCCAAAATCCAACTTATCTATCGGGCTGCATTAGAATTCGAACAGTTTATAGATGGGGCCGCCAAGCATTGCGGAGAGTTCTGAGGCCGCATTCCATAGTCTCAGCTTCGCCGTTGTAGCGCTGAGAAGTCATACCATTGCGTGTCCACTCCAGTAACTGGTAAACCGGGTGGTGCCAGACAAGTAATGGATTGCAAAATAAGTTGTGCAGTGGCAAGCACCATCCCACGCCGTGACCTAGCTACACAGTTCAACCAGAGGAAACGCGCATACAACACCTCGGCCGGACGTCCGACATACCAAGTTCTTAGTTAACGGCACTCCCGTACTGCGGCTGCTTTGTTCCAGCTATGTTAGTTACCACTTAGTTACGTGCGCATGTGTTCAGAACTCTGAATTCAGTTTCTTTAATATACGATTCACAGTTTATCGATGTAAAATCTTGTGAGGTCAAGAAAAAACAAATACCCTATCAAGATGTACTTAGTCTGGTCATAAATACTGTTACAATTGAAAATAAACAAAATATTAAATTTAAATTTGGAATCTGTCATTATTGTATAAATGTCCACTTATTTCTCATTCTTGCATCAATCGAGTGAAGTAATAAAGGCAACCGATTCGCTATGATTGCATTAAACGAAGTAAATATGGAGTCAAATACAATTTTTAAACTGTCTCCATCCGCTTAGTATTTGTCGAGTGTTTCTGTGCCAGTCTATTTATTTAGAATTAAACCTATTTCGGTTGTAATAGAAAAAGATCTGGAAGCTGATTCTCATGCAATCGATTTTTTTCCATATTAAAATTCGATTACGAATTCCTCCGCTCTACTGAAAAGTTCGAATGTTTCGTTTATCTCGTATTCTGAGCACCCATAGAACAATTACTATTCGAAATAGTACGTCAGGTGTAGATTAAATAATAAATAAAGTATATCCAATCAAACTTTGATTTAAATTCGTATTCGAATGTCCACTTCTGTCTTCTTCTGTCATGTCCGTATCACTTTTGTGATGTTGAAACGGCAAATTTATTTTTATTTGTCATGAATTTGAAAAATTTTATTAAATGTATTTCTAGTTCTTGTAAACTTAAATTATATTTTCATAAATATATTGACTTGTCAATGAATTTATTTCCATAAATAAATCTCTTAGGAATTTTCTCTGCCTTAAATATACAGGTGATAGATTTTTTTTTTGGAGTACCTATGTACATAAGTTCTTTTGACATTCGCAGCAGATTCCCGCAATACCCATACGACATGACAATGACAAAATAAACTGATCTTGCCAGTCTACGTTACTCTTCTGTCATCAATTATAAAGAGTCTTATTTCCAAATTAAAGCGTGTTTTAGATATAACTATTTATTCATTAGCGTCTAATAGCAAGATTCACAGACATATCTAAACGAATTTATTCTTCAAATAGGATTTTTACAATCACTTTTGCAAGTATTAAATGCTACACCATTGGTTCACAAATCTACGGCGAGCGACCAGGAGACCTATTTTTGAATTACGAATGCGATTTCGAAATCACCGCTGACTAAATAGTCAGCGGTGATTTTGAGGTCACGGATTCCTAAACATCCAATTTTTGAAAGTCGATCGCAGAGCTGCCAACATAGATAAAGTACACACATAAATATAAAGTTCGGTTCCACGCAGAATGTAGCCGCTGCCGATTATTGTCGGCTTAACCATTATGGTTATTATATATATAATATATGCTACATTCATATATATATGTATGTATATATTATAGGTATATAAAGGTTTATATATATAGGGTATATATATGTATATATGAATGTAATCGCTGCCGGTTATTGCCGGCTCAACCATTGCGGTTATTATATACACATATATATCTATGTATATATTATAGGTATATAAAGGTTATATATATATATGTAAATATACCTTTATATACCTATAATATATACATAGATATATATGTGTATATAATAACCGCAATGATTAAGCCGTATATATGAATGTAGCTTATATATATATATATGCTACATTCATATATATATATATACATATATACTGAAAAATCAACAAAACACAGATAACATTTCCACAAGTATGACTTGATTACGAGTGGGTGAGGGCACTCGTAATGAAATCACACCTGTGACTAAGGTAGTCACATCAGTGATATTCAAAAATAAGAATTATTGAAAATCGGTGATTATTAGTCACATCGGTGATTTCGAAGTCGCATTCGTAATTCAAAAATAGGTCTCCTGGTACTGGAAAGAACCGACAAGAAAACCAACAAGGGTTATTTTTTTCTCCCTGTATTTTACAGAGTCATCAATTAGAAGCTGGCTTCAGATAAACAGTCTGAACCCAACTTCCTTTACAAGATCCAAGATCTTTGTGGAACAGCCTCTAGCTCTTTATGGCTTTTCCGTTGCAATTGCAACTGGAAACATATTTTTATTTCTTGTGTTCAATTTACGAATATCGAGATTTTTATCAAAATTATTATGATTCTTGTGAACATAAATTAAATTTTCATAAATATATATTTTATTGACCTGCTAAGGTCCGTATACTGCTTTTTTAAAATATATAACTCGGAAATTCCCTTTGTTTAATTTAGATATGGTACGACCGATGTTCATAGCACTCCTAGCAGCATACAAACGAATAGTAAATTTACATAGCTGAACAAATATGGTCGGGCAAAGGGGACAGGTTAGGTGGTACTGCTCGCAGCGCTACCCGCAACTCCAGGAGTATTATCGAAATTCCGAGCTATATTTACTTCACAACCTCAAAGGTTTCTGTGTGGTTGCGGGGCCGAATCACGTGTTTAAGAATTAAAAGCTTTTGATTTGTGACAGAACTTATATGTATGTCAACACGTCAACAAGACTAAGACCTAATTTCACCATACTCTGTTTGTTAAAATAACGTCTTGTTAAACCGTTAACAGCTTGTTAGAGTTAGCAAGTGTCCCACCATGTGCAAACAAGAGATTAGTTAGCTTGATGGACTGTTAAATTTAATGACTGCTCTAGTGGTTCGTTAATCTGTAACAGACGATTATTTTACTGTCAAGATGGACGCGGCGTACAATTTTATTATGGTTGACGAAGATTTTTTAACAAATTTAGATACTTTAGACAGCATAGTACGACGTCTGAGGATTTTTAAAGAACGGCGTGACTATTTCGACGAATACGACGATGTCGATTTCTGTACAAGGTTTCGTTTGTCTAAAGAAACTGCTATGAATGTATTGGAGTTAATTGAAGACAAACTGGAATTCCAAATAATTTTTTTATAATTCCATGACCTACACAAACAATAGAGAAATAACCTGGCAAAACCAAATATTATGCGCTTGCTTTAGAAACTTATAGAGAGAACGACAATTTAATTTGTTCACATTGTATTGCTACTTGACACATTATACGACCAGTAGAAATTAGACGCATTTCCGTATAGTAAGAGTGATGCACGACGACACTATTATTTGGTTGTATTACAAATTGAATGAACGTTTCGCAATTCATTCAGTTATCGGTTGATTTAGTAATGGCTTCTTAATTTTACAATGTAGGATCTAGAATAACTTAACAACTCTGTTAATTTTAACAAGCCATTACACAGCAGACGATTAGTTTAAGTTTGGTGAAATTAGGTCTAAAGGTATATGACCAAAATGTTTAGTCTTGCGTTAACATTAATGTAATAGTGCAGAAGTAACTTCTTTGGTAGAATGCGGAGAGATGAATAAATTGCGCAAGTTTCGTACTTAACAGTGTATTTGCTTCTGTCGTTAAATCGTTAATAGTAACAGTTACAAGATGTTTTAGTTCAGCAATTCTTCAGATGCATGCGAACTTGCTTGTACTTCGCTACACTTAAATTCTATATTATGGAGGAAATCTGGACCTCTCCACCATAAACTAGAGGAGGCAAGGTCTGCCAGATTAATTCCGCGGGAGACCAAATCAGCCGGGTTCATTTTACCATTTATGTGACGCCATGGGTGAGTATCGGTTAATAGGCTTGTATCCACTATGAACAAATCTGATGCATTAGGTTGCATAACTATTAAGATGATCATTTAATTATGAAAAAACAAAGTTTTATAAAATAATAACTTTTGATTATTTATATTTTTATAAAATAAAATTGCACAAAATAAGCCATAAGTCACGTGACAGCAAACACCAATTAAAAAGTGTTACGTCACGCCGTGCGAAACGTCAAAGTCAAAATGTCATTCCCAAGTGTCTTGTGGAAGTGCGAAAAAGAATGGGCATCATTCCTTCTCGCGAGTGTCAGCCACTTTTTACGTATCTGCT
Source organism: Scirpophaga incertulas (assembly GCA_036419045.1). Classification (NCBI taxonomy): domain Eukaryota; kingdom Metazoa; phylum Arthropoda; class Insecta; order Lepidoptera; family Crambidae; genus Scirpophaga; species Scirpophaga incertulas. The sequence goes on along the minus strand of CM071638.1, from coordinate 26,107,476 downwards.
GATTGTTTGGCACGTATATAAATAATTTTTTGGTGTTTTTATACTTGTGCTTGTACACTGGGGCACTATGCAGTACTTGTAATACGATGAATCCATTTTTTATTAAAATAACTTCACAATACCGAATATTCCGATACTAAAACAGCTGTGTTTTGCACGGCGTGACGTCATTCAAGACGCCATGACAGTCATGAGCGTTTTTGATGACTAATGTCAAATATTTAATTAAATGCAAAATTATTCTTATAAATAAGCATTTTTTTTCAAAAATAATAATTATTTTGTATAGAATAGGCATCAAGGTATATTAGTATCTAACTACTGAAATTTAGGCAACAAGCCTATTCCCGTATTTCAGCTGTTCTGTTTTGAACAAACGTTTTTTGTAAGTTAGGTGACATTTGTAGCCAGCCTAGCACGATCGTAATAGATCGTAAATATCCCGTACATATTTCCTCATATTTACAGAATTGACTGCTCGATGTAATGAACATGATATTAAGAACTAGGTTTGTGAGTACATGTGCTACGTACTATGTTAATTGTAACATGTTAATATTTATTGTAATTGTAGGTGAAAGAATTGTCTTTCACCTACCTATATGTACAAACATTAGACAATCACACAAAAGCACGGCCTACGAGTTCCTGGAGGAAAATTTTACTAACAACAAACAAAACATGATTGCAAAGTTAGTTTAGAGGGTGAGCAAATTATTTTTTTCCGGAGCAAAACTATATCACAGCCTCGTTTGTTTTGGTACCTTATCTAATTTTGTCATAAGGCTAAAAAAGGTTATACTGCACGCGCAGTGCACTGTAGGCTCATCGCGTATAGCTTACCCACAGATCGCTGAAGTAGAACGATTAACAGAAAGCCCTACAGGGTACAGCGAGCGATCTCTACGCCAGCGCTCTATGCTCTCTTTTAATATCTTCATCATCGCTTGGATCAGCAGTGACAATATTATCCAGATATTTAAATTTAGTTACATTTTTTAATATTGTTTTATTTAGTCTAAGACTACATGAGCTGGCACACGTTTCGCCACAATAAACACTAGGATTTCAGACTTTTTAGAATGATACACCAGACCATGTGACTCTGCATACGACTCAATTACAGTTACCAATTCTCCTAACCCCCCTATCGAGGGGACAAGGAGCACCATGTCATCAGCGTTACTCAAGTTATTGATACAATCTCCGTCTATGTAGCAGTCAAGGCGAATACCGTTAAGCCCCTCGATCAGTTGATTAATATAAAAATGGGAGAGCTGAGTTTACAGATAAGTTCTGTTAATTTTCCTTAAACACATTTTACGATGTTAACCAGTAAATTTTGATGCGCCAGTGGGATATCCAACTCCTGTTTGTATACACATAACTGTTCATTAACTCGATAGTTAATTATATTGACATTTCTATTCACTTGTAATTTGACATTAAACAATATTAATGCAAGAATTAACTTCTGTTGATCTTCCTCAAATATGTTAACAAATAAATTAAAAGTACTTAGCTATTTCTGCACAAAATATAAAATAAGGAAGTAGGTATTTGAATGTGAATAATCATTTTAAACATGAAATTCGGTATTTCCCACGTATCAAAGCCCTGTTTTCAATCTCTCTACTCGGATTAATGAACTGTAAAAAGATCATGTAAACATTCTGAAATCTTTACACTCCATTGAACTAGCGGTGACTAACTAACTTTTTACTATCAAATTTAATGTTATAAATAACCTTATATATAAAATGTTCATGTCATAAAGCTACAATGCTGAATAAAGTTAGTTACAATGAATATTCTACTGAATATTCATAAAAAATTTCATACAAATAGAATCAGCTTTTTTATACCACTAAGTGATAAGGGTTGTCCACCCCTTTTTTTTTATTTAGAGGGCGGGAAATGCGACCTTGTGCACCATGACATCGAGCTGGCAAGACGCGGCCGTATGTGGGGCTCTGCGGTCCAGAGGACCGGCCTGCCCACTAAAACCCCCCCGAGTTCTCTGGGCCCATACGGGGCACATGGCGGGGTGCGCTCTCGCGATTCGACCGCCATTAGTCCCGGGGCCGGCTCGACCAAGAGTTAGTCAAGCCACCGCCAAAGAAGGGACTGTCCGAGAACCCCTGGACAGTCCCCAGACAGAGAGACTTCAGCACGGCGTGCGCGCTTAGCCGGACGCGCACGCAGCCTCACGGTAGGGTCACTAGACAGGCAACACCGCGCTTGCGTGTGCCAGGGTTGTCCACCCCTAATATTTATTTTATTTTATATAAAACTCTAAATTTACACCCATTTATCACCAACCTCCATTTTTAATAGTAATGTTAATAATTTCCCTAGTATATGGAATGACATATTTGTTGACACTTTTATCCTTTTTTTTTTTTTTTTTTTTTTTTTTTTTTTTTTTTTTTTTTTTTTTTTTTTTTTTGTTCCCCTGAGGAAAATGCATTAAATTGCATACCCCGGCTGTGGCGAGCCGGGGTTATGTGGGGCTCTCCTCCCCAGAAGGGGAGGCCTACCCACTAAAAACCTCAGGGATGGCCTTCCTCAGGCATGTAGGGAGCCCCCGGGAACACAAAGGCCACTTCCAGGAACCCCCAGCCTCCGCTCCCCTCTCTAGAGGGGAGCCCTCCTCGGGGAAGCTACCACCTCCCCCGGTCCCCTCCACCGACGACGCCCCCCGGCCACGGAAGGGGCGTGGTCCATCCCGGGTCGCCGTAGCGGTCGCGAATTCCTCGCGCCCGCCGGCGACCCGCGGCGGCGCCGCAGCTGTGCTACCGAGCCCGGCGCCGCCTCCTTCGAGCGGGATCGGCCATCTCCCGACCCCGCTCGGCGGCCTCCTTCTGGAGCATTACTGCTTCACAGAAGGAGGCCACAGCCCTCCAACCTCCCTCGTCCGCCAGCATTGCCGCAATCAATGCCGGCGGAGACAGATCTCGCCCGATCTCTGCGACCAAGACTCGGCGCTCGGAGGCCCACGCGGGGCACTCCGCCAGCGTGTGCTGGGCCGAGTCGAGGTCGGATGCGCAGTGGTGACAATGTGTCGATCCCTCCCGTCCTATTCGACACAGATACTCACCGAAGCAGCCGTGCCCGGTGAGTATCTGAGTCAATCGGTAGGTGACCTCCTCCTTCCCGTTGAGCCAAGCCCCGAGGTGCGGGAGTACGGCACCGACGGCCCGCTGGCGCGCGCAGATCCGTAATTCGAGCTGCGCACGCCAGGCCGCCACAATCCGTCGGTGCCACTCCCGCTTAGGCACTTCGTGCGCGGGTTCCAGGGCGCTCCCCCCATCGCCCCCCCGATCGACACGCCGCGACGCATACGTCGCCGCGTACATGTCGGCCAGGATGTCGAATGGGGGGGAGCGTCCCAGAACTGTCGCCGCCTCGTACGAGATTGTACGGTAGCCTCGTACGATCCGTATGGCCATTATCCGCTGCAGGCTCCGTAGCAGAGCTCTGCAGCGGGGGGACCTCGCGCAGTCTTGCGACCACACGGGAGCCCCATACATGGCCACGGATCGCACGACGCCCTCGTACAGGCGGCGGACTCCATCCCTCGGTCCCCCGAGATTGGGCAGCAGGCGATGCAATGCGCCCGCCACCCTTTTGGCTCGGGGGACCAACCGCACGAAATGCTCCTCGAAGCTCCTGACACTTTTATCCTAGGATGAATCAAAATTATACTATAAATTTGCCACGAAACAATCATTTCATAAACCCGTCAATACCACCAACTGTGAGCCAGTCTCAAGGCAACACTAGTCAATACCGGCAGAGGATTCGTAGACCGCGACATGTCCTTAGCGACCCCCCTAACCAACTCACGCAGGAACTTCTAGGCCTGCAAGCGGCGGCGTCTGAGCCGTCGCTCCCCCTTGTCAACCCCTAAACGGCGGCCTTCTGCTTAGCCATGATTAGGTTCTGTCAATACTGGCCGGTCCCACTTTGGAGATTCGTGCCTTCTTCTAGCGCATATACCCTCACCATGGGGTAGCGCTAACCGTGCCTCTCCTGAGGTGCGGCCCTCTCGTCAATAAAGCCAGTAGGGTCAATAGGACCAAAGGCTAGGCTGAGTTTAGTCGGTAGGTCTGTGTAGTCGAGCCGCCTCGACAGTACCAGGAGTCCGACATAATCAACGCATCCCTGCTTGCCTGTTGCGTTGGTATCCATGATGGATTCTCAGCCTCCTCTCCTGAGGAAAAAAAAAATCATTTCATAATCGTATTTGATGTTCTAAAGGTGAATGTTGTAAATCAATGTCTTTCTAATCTGTAGAGTAAATAATAAAATCTTTACTAATATTATAAATGCAAAAATAACTCTGTCTATCTGTCTGTCGCACATTCACGCCAGAACTACAGAAATGAACTTAAATTAAATTTGGTGCACAGATAGTCTAGATCTTGAGAAATATACTCTTTTAATGCGGAAAAGGGATGTTAGATATTGTAATAGGTTATAAGGCTTTGTATAGACGCACGTCATATTTAAAGCTAAAAGTTTGAAACTTATTTTATAAGTTTTTGAATAGATATCATTAAATACGACCTTCAAGTTTGTAAAAATTTTTCACCCCGTGAAATAATATATTTCCTGCGGGAAAATCTGACAAAAACAGCTGACAGGGTTTTGACGCAATAAGATATGAGAATGGTTGGAGACACAGTGAAGACTATAATATGTTTTTGCCGCGGGAAATTATGTTTCCTAATGTTATGTTTCGGAAAATTAGTATTTAAATGAAGCAACATTTGTATATTGTATATATCCTATGCACCATCTACGAAAAGGCTTGGAAAATTCATTAATCTGTCACTCAGAACATCCGCCATTGAAGATATATATTACAACTAGCGACCCGCCCCGACTTCGCACGGGTACAATGCAGATACTAAATACACTGCAAAAAACCTGTAAACGTTTTATAATATTAAGATTTATCATAGCAGCGCCATCTATTGATTACTTACTCAACCCAGTCGAAAGGTATCGACATCTGTTAGAATCATTTGGAGTTAACAGATAATTGTGACTGTCAAATAATAACAGCAAAATAATTAGCAATAAATTAAAATTGCAACGATAATTTGAGATTTAAACTATCCTATCTCTCAAGTTGGATCGAACTGCACATGGTGTGCGAATTTTATTATAATCGGTTAAGTAGTTTAGGAGTTCATTGAGCACAAACATTGTGACATGAGATTTATATATATTAGATATGAAGACAATCGCAGGATGTGACGTGTATCTCTGAATATAATGTATATCTCGGGACGTTATTTATATTCATTTGCATAGTGAAAGCCAGCTTTACTTCGCCAGGCGCTATTAGTAATTAGTAATTATATACATAGTTTTAGCGAATATTGGGGAAACTGAAAATAGGCAAAAATATTGCCATGTGGGAAATATTTCAGCTGAGTTAATTATCTTGAACAACACTTTTTTTTGCAATGTATTTGCATGTAGTTCATGTGCAGCACTCCCCCCGAGTGCAGCAACACATAAATCTTTATATTTACTGTCCTAAAGTGACCGTTGTTTAGGAAATTATAAGAGCGATCTCTATCTAAAAGTGCATAAAAAAGAACCTCTACTACGTATTTCATAGGTCCTAATAAAAGCCTAGTCCATATGTCAAGACTGAGAAAATGATATTGGAAAATTATGATCCAAATGAAAACAAAAGATCTAATCCCTTAGAAACTACACTTGTCCTACCCTTATCAGAGTAAATGAATTCAAAAGTTGTATTATAATCGAACACTACCCTTAAACAAAGACAATCGATAGATAGCCCTCTATGAATAAAATCTAAGGATGTAGAGATAATGCCAAAACACGTTCTTATGGAATGCACTAACATGGCCGATCAATGCACAAGCATTCTTACGAGAAGCAGGCTCCACAGAAAGCGAGCTAGAAGGTTGGTTGGTGATGAATTACTTAATATCCAAAAAATTTTGAGAGCCTCGAACATCGCAATCAAGTAGCATGTCTGTCTGTGGTCCACAGGTTCGGTGAGTGTGCTCAGAATTTGCAACAATATAATTCAACCTGCATCATTCCATACATTGTGTGGTTGACTTTCCACCCATTGCAAAATTGGACCATCCTGTGTCCTTGTTCCCAATTTAGTTTAATTTGGAAATTTCCAAGAGTAAAGTAATATTGTTTGAGTTTACCTTTACCTTCGCTTTCCATCAGAGAGGTCAAATTACCTATAATGGTGGGACTAAGAATTGACTAAGCTTAGAACAGGCCACGCAATTTCCTAATCGCGAGGCTAGCCGTGGAAATTCTCAGCTTAGCTAACTCATGATTTCAGCAATAGAAGTCCACTGCTGAACATAGGTCACCCTAATAATCTCTATGGCGGTCGGTTCTGCACTGCTAGCATCTAGTGCCTTCCTGGCATCTTCATCAATTCGTTTGCCTATCTTGAGGAAGGTCTGCCAACGCTGCAGTACACGGAATATGCCTACTACCCAAGGACCTTTTCGCCTCAGCACTCATCAGTCCTCCGAGCAAAATGCTCTGCTCACTGCGTTTTATCAATACATAGTATAAAACAAAGTCGCTTTCGCTGTATGTCCGTATGTATGCTTAGATCTTTAAAACTACGCAACGGATTTTGACGCGGTTTTTTTTAATAAATAGAGTGATTCTTAAGGAAGGTTTGTATGTATAATAAATGCATAATATAGTAGAAGAAACACTGATAAATTTAAAGGTTTCTAATGTGATGTCGTAAATAAGCACGTTTTTTTGCGCTTATATTGCAAACGCTGGCTGAACCCTGCGAGATAGACCAAAGTAATGTACTACAGTATTGTACAACTTACAAAAATCCACAAAAAAGTCCGCGATGGTATATGTCTATCTCTTAGGGATAACCCACCATAACCATTTTTTCACTGCACCCGTGCGAAGCCGGGGCGGGTCGCTAGTGTAGAATAAAGTGGCATTCATTTATTTATTATTTCAAACGAGTTTATAGAAACTAAATGCATAACATTAAAGTTTAAACCTCAGCGCTTACTGTTATTAAAAAACTAAACAAAAAATGTACATATCCGTGTTTCAACACTAAAAACAAAAAAAAACATACCGGACGCGCATTAGCTGGAGTCGTGCAAAATGTTAATAATGTGCAGCTGTGATTCGGCGGAGCTGCACCACGCCGGGCCTGATTACGCCTTTTGTGGGCAAACAGCGAACAAGTGGGCCTTTGTCGTTGGGCCACTCCGCGCTCCAAATCATTTGTGCCTCGTTTCCGCACGCTGACTGTACTAATAAAGAGCTGAACCTACCGCAACATTTCACTTGCTGTAATGTATTGAGATTTTCAAATGCTCTATTTAGTTATGTAGTATTTAGTAAGTCAAAAACTTTTTCTCATTCTAGAACTTACTTAGTTCGACCTATTATGTCTAGATAGCGATAGTCTATGTATATACACTATATAATATCTTATATACGAGGGGCGGTCAAAAAGTTCGCGGAATGGCGGGGTTGGCGGGGGTGAGGTCGCTCCTCCAGGTAGCCGCTACTTGAGTAACTCATAATTACTATATATGCCAATTTCTAGCCTAATTGGGTCATTAGCTTTCGAGTTACAAACGAGTAAACAAGTAAATCGGGAACAAACTAGCCACTATGGAGAAAATTGAACATCGCGCCGTCGTAAAGTTCCTCACCAAACAAGGAAAAACGCCTCAAACTATTTTGCAAGAGATGTTAGCTGTTTACGGAGACTCTGCTCCTGGTAAAACCATGATTTACAAATGGCACGGCCTTTTCAAGCAAGGAAGGGAGTCAATTGAAGATGATCCTCGACCTGGACGGCCCATTGAGGCCACTACGCCGGAAATCATTGAAAAAGTTGAAAAACTTGTATTGGAAGACGGAAGGTTGAAGAAGAAACAACTTGCAGCATCAGTTGGAGTATCAGAAACCACAATTTTAAATATTCTTCATCAACATCTTGGCATGAGTAAAGTGTGTTCAAGGTGGGTCCCGAGAATGCTCACGCCGCTGCAAAAACGTGAGCGCGTCAACTGTTCCCGCGAGTTTTTGGACCGCTGTGGAGAAGATAGGGAAGAAATTATGGCCCGAATTGTAACCGGTGATGAAACTTGGGTTCACCACTATGAGCCTGAGTCAAAGCAGGAGTCGATGCAGTGGCACAAAAAAGGCACACCACCCCCTAAAAAATTTAAAGTGTCGCAATCGGCCGGAAAGATCATGGCGACTATTTTTTGGGATACTGAAGGTATTCTTTTGATCGATTATAAAGAACGTGGTGTTTCTATAACGGGAGAGTACTACGCTTCCCTATTGGACCGATTAAAAGAAGCTATTAAAGAAAAAAGAAGAGGAAAACTGACAAAAGGTGTACTCCTTTTGCACGACAACGCGCCCGTTCACACGAGTCATGTTGCGACGGCTGCCATTCATCGATGCGGTTTTGAACAACTACGCCATCCACCCTACAGTCTAGACCTGGCCCCTAGCGATTTTTATTTATTCCCAAAGATGAAGAAAGAGCTGCGTGGAAAAAAATTTAGAGACGATGATGAAGTCAAGTCGGCGATTTCGGCGTATTTTGACGCCCAAGACAAACCTATTTTTTCGGCGGTATTAATAAGTTATATGCCAGATCCGAAAAATGTATTCGTGTTAAGGGGGAATATATTGAAAAGGAAAAATAACATAATGTATCATTTCATCTTTTTTCCCAGTCATTCCGCGAACTTTTTGACCTCCCCTCGTAATATATCTTGTTGTGCGGTGTATGTGACTGAACTCCTCCTAAACACGGACCAATTTTGATGAAATTTTTTGTGTGTATTCCAGGGGGCTTGAAGAATGGTTTAGATTCACAATACGGTCATATAGATATTGTTTTTCAGCTAAATTATTATTTAAAAAACATTTGAGACAACGTGAGACAACGTGACATTTGAGACATTTGACATTTGAGACATTTGACAGGACAACGTCTGTTGGGCCAGCTAGTATATATATATAATATACAAATTTAGTATCGCCATCTATCGACTTCTTTACAGTGTAATTTATTAAGTGCAACGATAAAACGTGCGGTTACGTTCAGATTCGTATCAGAATAACCGCCATCTACACAGTAGCCTATATACTACATTTTTATACGTTCAAAAAGCAAATGTAGTTAGCACAGAAAATTAATAGCACATTAATAATAATAATAATGAATACCCATTATCAAAAAAGTAAATAGTAGAATTTTATTGATAAATCTAATTTAATGGATTTCAGATAAATATTATTATTTCCATCGAGGTAAGCTTATGTCTGAGAGTGAATACTAGGTGTAGCAAAAGAAACCGCCAGGCTGAGTGCGCTGCCGCGCACGCCGTGGTGATGTCTCTCCGTCTGGGGGACTGTCCAGGGGTTTTCGGATGGTCCCTCTCAAAGAGTATAATAATATTGATCCCTCTCTTGGCGTTGGCGAGACCAGACCTAGGCCGAGCCGACCCCGGAGCAAATGGCGATAGAATCGCGAAAGCGCAACCCGCCATGTTGCCCGCATGGGCCTAGAGAATTCAGGGGGTTTTAGTGAATAGGCCGGTCCTGTCAGACCGGAGAGCCACACACATACGACCGCGCCTAGCTAGCGCGGTGTCACGGAGCATAAGGTGCATTTCACCTCTAAAAAAAGGTGTGGCAAAAGAAGGATAAAACCAAGATTAATGCAGTAGAAATAAGAGCTTTACGAAGTGACTGGAGTGACGTGGAAGGATAAATTGCAAAATAATTAAATAAACAAAGGTTGAAATTATCACAAGTCTGGGTAGAATATTCAGAGGTGATCATAGTGTTCACAATACGAATCTCAACTCAAGAAGTCTGGTGGATCTTGTAAAAATTATTAGAGCACTCAATCCCTTTGCCTTATATAGTTTTTGTTTTTTTTTTTATAATGTCTGCTTTTCCCCCCTAAATCTCTTTGTCAATCTGTCAATGTTATTCTAGAAATAAAAACAAGTTTATAAATTCTATATTAGTTTATTTTTAGAAGATCACGTCTCGCCATAGCTTCCACAAATACTTAATCTAAATTCAACAGATCTTAAAGCACAAAAGATGACAATGACAGCTGATATTCATCCCCATCATCAACATCAAGGTATAGAAGCCTATAACTAGTTATTTTAGGGCAATTAGGTAATGCTAGAGTATGCAAGATGGTATGCAAGATGTTGGCCCTGTGCTGATTGGTCGACTTCATATACACCTTTCATTTTATTTATTTATTTATTTATTTATAGATCACCAACATAATAAACATTTACACCAACGAATAATAATCATGTTAAATGCTCTAGCCTAATGCTATTATAATTATAGGTGATGACAGCATTTATTTTTCTAAGAGTAACTCCCAAATATAAAAAAAAAACTAAGAAAAAAATAAAATTAAAATGAAAACAAAGACAGAAATAGACAAGCACAAATAACTTAAAACTAACTAGTACCTAAAGAGGAACTAATGAGTACCTGTCTTATTTAAAATAAATACAAATAACTTATACAAAAACTATAAAAGAGACTTTTTAAATTGGCGGATGCCATCCGCGAACAAATCCAATTCAGTAGACTTTGACAAACTGTTAAATTCTCTCATAAGCCGATTTAATGGTGCATTTTGACCGACACACAAACTTTTTTCTTCACAAATATGTGCAAGTCATAGAATGTTTCCTTCACCGTAAAAGTGTCAGACCAAGTACGTTAAATTCTAAAAATTTGGTCGCATCTACTGGATGGCAAAAACTGTACATGAGTATTTATAGAAAAAAAATAGGACATCGCTTATGTTGTTTTTAAATAATCTACAGTTCCATTGAAGAATTATAGGAGTCATTGATACCTACTAAACTAAAGAGCAGAGCCAGTTGTTTGGAAATATCTGATAGTTCAATATCATTATGTCTTCCGATAAGATCAATCGTTACGAATAGAGTAAATAACGATAGAAAATAATAATTTTGGAGAGACAAGATTATTAGAGATAGGGCACACAAGCATATCCGACAAAGGTTGTTCCACAATGCTTCTATATTAATAAAGTATCGTATCTTTGGAATTTAACAGGTGTGAAAGTTATTCTAAAACAAACCACTGTATTTTTTTATAATGTAAAGAAAGTCAGATATAGGTACATATATAGACCAATTGAAATCATACAGTTGTGATTGCGGTCGCGAAGAGTGCGGAAAATAAACAAATTCTCACAAACTCTCAATTTTTTTAAACATCAGCAAATGATATCCTTAATGAAAAATCCTAATGAAGCTTCAGTATAAGAAATACTTTTTAGAGATAGCAAGTTTTTCTTAAGTTTTGAGATCATATATCGGTAAATCTGAAGAAAAAGCCAGCATGCTGGTCAGAATACTATTTTACTATACTTCGAATCTACATACTGAAACTATTTATTGCATTGAATTGTTGGCAAGATATACATCAAAAACAGATAAAGAAGTACAAAGCAATACATATTTTTAGGTACCTTACTTCACTCCTAAAACCCTAAAGGACCCCAGTAATCAGCAGGTGTTTTCTTTGACATCGCTTCCGTGACTTTCTACCACGAAATACTAAAAACCTATTTTGTATCACACATGATATCGATGAATCCTTAACTTTCTGTCGTGTATGATACACATAGCCCAAGCACCGACACGAGTGGCAAGAGTCACCCTTGGTATAGACTTATTTCAAAGACCTCTTGTCAATTATTTCTCATTAAAGTATTCATAAATTATGGCACATTAACTTGTATTTGAATAAGACATTAACTTGTGTTCAAATTAAATTAGCTAATGGAATACTCTGTATTATAACTAATTCGTTCAACATTGACATGTTTTCTTTTCCGAAAAGATCAATGTGCGCTCATTGGAATTTCAAATCAATTCTAGTCTTTTGGACCAGATAAACATTGTTCTATAATTGATACACCAAATAACTTCCTCATTCTCCCTTCAGACATTAACTTATATGATACAATGAGCTTTTACTGCTAGTTGAAATAACAAGTTTCCAACAATTATGCAAACATTTTCATCCATGATTGTTGAATTCATCATAAAACTGTAGTCAGATGTGATACATATTTCGGAACACAGCTAAGGATTGTGACATTGACAGTGACACGACTTTATATTTCATTATAAAACAATTTGCAGTAATTTCCTAATGTGAAATAAAGATTTTGTTGGTTTAAATAGCTTCTAAGATGACCTAGTAAAAATAAATAAATTGTTACTACAATAGTAAATATCATAGATAAATAATTATCTTAATTCAAGTTTACCCGGTAAGTTTACGATGCTTCCTTCAGACTTCAGATTTTTGATACAGAAATCTCACTTCCGTTCATACAGGAAAAGGAAATAATCTCTGCTTTTAATATCCTAATCCTCATATCCTGTCAACTTAAAAACTTGAAACTTGGTCAATGCCCCACTATTATTCAAAAACCTTTGTTATCCTATTTAGTACCCATTATTTATTATGAATTTAACTTGTGATAAACTATAATATTTTACTTTACTAAGTAAATTACCTTTACCCAATAATAATAAACAGCCTTTTGAAATGTTTTAGTACAATGTCTGATATTATATATTTCTTAAGTATATTGTTTAGACTACTTCATAATTTACTTTCTTAAAAATATAAATACTGTAACTTTCATTATGATTTCTGCTACTTGTAGTATATTTTATTACATAGTCTCAGCAAATATAATTTATTTACAATTAGAGCTAACTGATATTTTATCTACACTTAACCTGTCATTAAAAATACAATTAATAAAGAACAATTCTAAACATTAATAAATTATTTTTGCATATTAGTATTATTGAGATACCATATACTATGCTAATATTATATTTATATCATTATATTACAAGTAAAGTATATCATCAAGTTGTAGGATTGTAGCTGTTATTCTATTCAGTGTTTCTCACATGTGACATATGAAATTTTATGTGTAATGAAAACATATTTTCTACATAGCATTAAAACTTAGACATCCCAATTTTAATACCGCATCATCATCAGCACCCCTATGCGCTTACCAACATTGTTAATACAGTTTTGCTAATTTATACAAAACATGAAAATGGTTTTGATTTTTAAGAAAATATATAATTAATCATCATTAATTTATTTTTCAGGACAACATGACAGACTTGACTTCAGATGACTTGGTCATGAGTATAACTTCGCCGCAGATAATATCTGTAAGTGTATTCAATATACCTGTGAATATAATTAATATACATAGGCATGCACTACACTCAACTTATTATTGCTTTATCTTTTAAGCATGCCTGTGAGCCAGTCATATAATATATCTAACGTAAGTAATAAATACAAAATTATTATCTGATTTGTCAATACACTATATAAGCAATAGAATTACCACTTTGTTAATTTGTAAATATTAATTAATATTGAAGGTAACGATACCAATGGATGTAACCATATTGAAATAACCATATCGATGAACATATTCAAAATAGTTAATAGTGCTCTTTGAATGTCACACTCTGATTTATGTGGTAAATGTATTTTATCATTGCCAGATTGTTAGGGTTGCTCAAAAAAGTACTTTAAGCTCCAACCCAAAAAAATATTTAAATTAGTATTACAGGTGCTTGACTTAGACGGTGCAAGGAATTTTCGTTTACATCTGATGGAATTCGACCCAACCTCACCTGTTTGCCTCACCATGTAGTTGCTCACCAACAGATGAGACCCTGGCTTTCCCACAAACCCTACACTGTGCCAGCATGTTGGGAAATGGCCCAAGGTTCCATATGATTTTGAAACATGAAAGGCCTCAAATACCCAGTCTGTGCTGACGGCATCGTATCAGGGGTGTAACCTTTAATGTAAGTACACAGAACCGAAGAAAAGCTGCTGGATTCTGAGAAGAATTTGCTGGAGCATTGTGTGTGATAAATCTGTGACTCGTGACATACACAGATTCAATACTGAACATAATAAATAAAGACTCCCAAAGTGTTGGTGAGAGATTGTCACTTGGATAGAATGTACTGACGGAGCTGAAGACAGAGCTGTAGAGATATTAGAACCCGATATGAGTTTGTGACCGAGATCAAACGCTTCTATACTTTACTGGAATTTGTGACCACCTGTTATGATCTTATACTAAATGAAGAATTAGAAACCCATTTCTGATGTTAATGAGACGTACTCTAAAGTCTTCACGAATCGTTTCGTTTCGGGTTTGACGATTTTTAACATTCTAAACAAGACGAATTATGAAAAAACTGTAGTAGACTACGTACAGACAGATTAAACAGAAGACAGAAGTCGTTAATCTGCAGTTATGGTTGACGTTTGTTTACCATGAGAAAGCTTTCCATTCTGTCGAGTACCTTGGCCGTGCTTCAGATTCTTCTAAAGAGAGGGAGAGGCTTAATCTCATAGAGTAGTCTTGAGAAATCTGGTCTGTAATTTTTGCAGAGCGAGTCAGATATGATCCTGAGCAGCGAGGTGGGCAGCGCGGCGGCGGGCGGGACGGCGGCGGCCGCGCGCCACGCCGCGCCCGAGCTGGGCCGCCGCCTGCTGCTGGCCGCGCGCGCCGGCGACACGCGCGCCGTGCTCGACCTCATGGCCCGCGGCGCGCCCTTCACCACGGACTGGGTCAGTATGGCCACACTGGGCTCGTAGTGAAGGGCGGGTGACGAAAATCTCTACTTTTAATCTGACAAAATGCTGCAATTTTATATTTAACTTTTAATATTGTTTGTCGATTATAATAAATGTGTTGTTTAGTGTTGAGATAAATATCTCTCGCCGACACAGGTGAAAAGTTGTGTGGTTTACACGAGAGTTTATTTGGTCGGCCGGTGCCGGTGCCGGTGGTGTGCGGTGGTGGGCAGTGGTGGGCGGTGGATGATCTCGAGCTCGTGGTCGGATGATCGGTTGCAGCTGGGCACGTCGGCGCTGCACCTGGCGGCGGGCAACGCGCACCTGGGCACGTGCGGCGTGCTGCTGCGCGCGGGCGTGTCGCGCGACGCGCGCACCAAGACGGCGCGCACGCCGCTGCACGTGGCGGCGCGCGCGGGCCACGCGGCGGCCGCGGCGCTGCTGCTGGCGGCGGGCGCGCTGCCGGCGCCGCGCGACGCGCTCGCCATGACGCCGCTGCACTGGGCGGCCGCGCGCGGCCACGCCGCCGTGGCCGCCGTGCTGCTGGCGCACCGCGCGCCGCGCGACGCCGCCGACAAGTTCCACCTCACGCCGCTCGACCTGGCGCGCCGCCACCGCCACCCGCGGCTCGTGCGCATGCTGGAGGACACTCCGAGGCCCGATTGTGAGTGTCGCCATGGCCATGCCCGCCTCCCCGCCAAACTCTGGGCGGCTGCTATATTAGTGGCACCGCAGTAGTTTGTCAATCAATTTAAGTATGAATTTATACTATCTACTTTAAATCCCCTTCAGTTAGCTGAGGATTCAAAACTTACCACAAAATGTCACCGTCCGTCCTCTCGCTTTCTCCTTTCTACCTTCCGAATTACGCTACCAAACGAGTATAAATAAATGACTTGAAATTAATAACAACACACTATCGACATGTTTCAGATTATTTGGACCATTTAACGGAGGAAGAAGCGGCTGATATACGGGAGCAACCTATTTTTGCGACAGTGCAAAGTATGTTCATATAGACCTCTGTAACCCTCATTTTAACAGCGTACAATTGATAATTTGTAAATGATTGTAGCACTTGCAATATTTTATTCCAGAAATCCAAGATATAACCGTAAACCCGCCCATACCGCAGGAGGAGGTCACCGTCACAATCGAAGCTGATAAGACAATGGTATGGGAAAATAACATAAAAATAGAATGTAACTCTATGGCAATGCCAATTATTGTCAAAAAACTTAAGATTCTATACTAGGATCGCCAGTTTGGGTACCTTCGGCTTGTCTGTTTCATTTATTATATCATTTGTATTAATAATAAATATACTTTGATGGTATTTATCGGAGATTTTTGTATGATCGATAGGAGCAAGAGCAGGAGCAGGAGACGGACGAGTCGGAGCAGGCGAGCGCGCGGCTGCTGGCCGGCGTGGCCGAGCACGCGGACACGGGCGGCGCCGCTGCGCTGCTGCGCCGGCACGGCATCACGCTGCTGGGCGGCGACCGCGCCGGCACCGTGCTGCGCGCGCTGCGCTGCGGCCGCTCCGTGGTGCTGTCAGGTGGGCGCCGCGCTGCTGCGCCGGCACGGCATCACGCTGCTGGGCGGCGACCGCGCCGGCACCGTGCTGCGCGCGCTGCGCTGCGGCCGCTCCGTGGTGCTGTCAGGTGGGCGCCGGCACGGCATCACGCTGCTGGGCGGCGACCGCGCCGGCACCGTGCTGCGCGCGCTGCGCTGCGGCCGCTCCGTGGTGCTGTCAGGTGGGCGCCGCGCTGCTGCGCCGGCACGGCATCACGCTGCTGGGCGGCGACCGCGCCGGCACCGTGCTGCGCGCGCTGCGCTGCGGCCGCTCCGTGGTGCTGTCGCTGCACGGCCGAAACCCTCAGCTTCCGCTCTCTTCTTCTTCGGGGGAAGCTACAATACCTCCTCCAATCTCCTCCACCGACGGCGCCCCCGACCACGTCACGGGTTACCGTATCCGCAAGCGCGAGGATGTTGCCGTGGCAGCGCTGCAGTTGTACTATTGAGCCCGGCATCCCGATAGCTCGAGCCTCCTTCCAGTGGGATCGGCCATCTCCCGACCCCGCTCGGCGGCCTCCTTCTGGAGCATCACTGCTTCACAGAAGGAGGCCACAGCCCTCCAACCTCCCTCGTCCGCCAGCATTGCCGCAATCAATGCCGGCGGAGACAGATCTCGCCCGATCTCTGCGACCAAGACTCGGCGCTCGGAGGCCCACGCGGGGCACTCCGCCAGCGTGTGCTGGGCCGAGGCGAGGTCGGATGCACAGTGGTGGCAATGTGTCGATCCCTCCCGTCCTATTCGACACAGATACTCACCGAAGCAGCCGTGCCCGGTGAGTATCTGAGTCAATCGGTAGGTGACCTCCTCCTTCTCGCGGAGCCAAGCTTCAAATTTCAGGAGTACAGCACCGCCACTATCCGTCGGAGCCACTCCCACCTAGGTACTTCGTGAGAATGGATTCCGGGGCGCTCCCTCCGTCGCTTTCAACTGCATCTGACTGTTGTGAAATATTTAAGTGAGCCGTGCGTCGTTGTTGCAGACGCGGGCAAGCTGCTGCTGACGGAGAGCCAATCGCAGGCGGCGCCCGACTGTAAGGCAACTTTGCTTCTTATTGGATTTATTGGTAGTTTTTCAAAATCGGACAAAACACGGTTTAGATAATGGCTTTCTTTGTGTATTTAACACACCATCTACAATATTTCTCATCACTTGTCGATAAATTTTAAAACGGTCTAACTTGTTTTTACAGGAATGTACGGCACTCCTAAAAAATTGTAGAGAGATATCTAAGTTACTCGTATTCGATAAATTCGTAAATAGATATAGACAAAAGAGTATTTATTTATTATAGTTACATTAACAGATAACAATAATCACTTAACTCTATATAACATAATAACTAGACTAGATTGTAACCCAATATAAATGTAAACAGCATGATTGATAATGTTATGTTGAGATGTCTGCAAGGTTTATTTTATTATTACGTCCCTATGTTATAAAAATTATAAATATAGTTTGGACATATCCAGGTAAACGAATACCTGGTTACATAATCTTAGTTAACCTAAAACTAAATCAAATTAAATTCGTGGACACCACGGTGCTAAAAACGTTTGGCCTTCAAAAGGTCACTGACTATCCTTTTGAACTGGGCGAACCTTCCCGTGAATATGTCTATGTCACCGTTGTTCCCGGCCACCTCATTATATGTGTACATTCCTACAAGAGGGCTGTAATATGATGTA
Organism: Scirpophaga incertulas; assembly: GCA_036419045.1. Taxonomy (NCBI): domain Eukaryota; kingdom Metazoa; phylum Arthropoda; class Insecta; order Lepidoptera; family Crambidae; genus Scirpophaga; species Scirpophaga incertulas. The sequence continues at coordinate 26,089,443 of CM071638.1, read as the reverse complement.
TTATTTTGGTATACTCGAAAAGCAAAAGTGTTTGTAAATCACGTTCTGCGTTGAGTTACTATATTTAGAGTAATCGGTTAGTCATTATTTTTTATAGACCTACCTTTTTAAAGTATACAGCGAACATTGGAAAACGTCAAAGGCATTTAACAGCATTTAACGAAGATGACGTTGCCCAGCAGCAGGGCCGGTGCCGGTGTCGGTGCCGGCGCCGGCGCCGGCAGAGGCCAAGTTGGCGCAGGGCAGTCGGGCGGCGCCGGCGCCGGTTCCGGCGGCGGCCATCCGGGGCCGGGGCCGGCGCGTGCTGCGCGTGCTGCCCGTCAACAACAAGCTGCCCGTCGCCAAGATTGTCAACTCTCCAGACCTCCAGGTACATTCCATCACCATGAACTTGTCACAGTGCCCGGCGGCGGCCATCCGGGGCCGGGGCCGGCGCGTGCTGCGCGTGCTGCCCGTCAACAACAAGCTGCCCGTCGCCAAGATTGTCAACTCTCCAGACCTCCAGGTACATTCCATCACCATGAACTTGTCACGGTGCCGGCGGCGGCCATCGGGGCGGGCCGGCGCGTGCTGCGCGTGCTGCCCGTCAACAACAAGCTGCCCGTCGCCAAGATTGTCAACTCTCCAGACCTCCAGTACTTCCATCACCATGAACTTGTCACGGTGCCGGTGCCGGCGCGGCCATCCGGGGCCGGGGCCGGCGCGTGCTGCGCGTGCTGCCCGTCAACAACAAGCTGCCCGTCGCCAAGATTGTCAACTCTCCAGACCTCCAGGTACATTCCATCACCATGAACTTGTCACGGTGCCGGTGCCGGCGCCGGCCTCCGGGGCGGGCCGCGCGTGCTGCGCGTGCTGCCCGTCAACAACAAGCTGCCCGTCGCCAAGATTGTCAACTCTCCAGACCTCCAGGTACATTCCATCACCATGAACTTGTCACGGTGCCGGCGGCGGCCATCCGGGGCCGGGGCCGGCGCGTGCTGCGCGTGCTGCCCGTCAACAACAAGCTGCCGTCGCCAAGATTGTCAACTCTCCAGACCTCCAGGTACATTCCATCACCATGAACTTGTCACGGTGCGGCGGCGGCCATCCGGGGCCGGGGCCGGCGCGTGCTGCGCGTGCTGCCCGTCAACAACAAGCTGCCCGTCGCCAAGATTGTCAACTCTCCAGACCTCCAGGTACATTCCATCACCATGAACTTGTCACGGTGCCGTGCCGGCGCCGCCATCCGGGGCCGGGGCCGGCGCGTGCTGCGCGTGCTGCCCGTCAACAACAAGCTGCCCGTCGCCAAGATTGTCAACTCTCCAGACCTCCAGGTACATTCCATCACCATGAACTTGTCACGGTGCCGGCGCCGGCCATCCGGGGCCGGGGCCGGCGCGTGCTGCGCGTGCTGCCCGTCAACAACAAGCTGCCCGTCGCCAAGATTGTCAACTCTCCAGACCTCCAGGTACATTCCATCACCATGAACTTGTCACGCCAAGATGCAGCTCTCTCCGGCGTGTCCCCCCCCTCATCTCTCTCTCTCTCTAAGGGGGGGGGGAGGACACATCGACAATCGAAGCTCTCGCAGCAAGGCGGCAGCAGGCCGCGCGCTTGGCACTCGGTAAAGCGCACGGAGTCCGACATAACCGGGCGGTTCGGGAAAACCGCAGGGTATGCACAAATTTTCCTAGCATAAAAAAAAGTACACTCCAACAATTACATCACACGTTGCAGAGATGTGCCATTGTGAGACAAGTCCGAAGGGACACAATTAATTTAAAACGTATTGGTTCAAATTATGATCATGTACGAGCTAGCTACGTACAATTCAACGCATTTTCCTATGTCATCACATTTTTGTATTGACCTCAATTAGCTCTGCTGCACGAAATTATATTGCACATTTTTCAGTTTGCATTAACCAACAATTCCAGTCGCGCGTACTCAAACCACATCAATTTTAGTTAATCAATTAATTTTAGTTTTTCATATAATATACCACATTAATACCAATTTCATTTGTCGGGGCAACCCGAACAGATCAAGTTTGTATTTTCATTGTAAATGTTCAATTATTCATATTTTAAAAATTTCTGATATGGTTTGAATTTAATTTAAAAAATTATTCATTCAACATAAAAATAACTTATATGACTTTATAGAAAGCTCTTTTGAATCGTCCTAATTTTTTTCCTGTCACATTCAAGGCGTATTTTATCAAAAGTTTCATTTTTTTCCTTCGCTTGTCCCACCTACGCAAGGTTACTTCTCCTTGTTAATTGGCGCTAAAACAGTCCTGTGTTGTATCTACAATGCTGGCAAGATTTATATTACACTACCATGTGGGTATTATTGTGTTTGTTTTAGGTATTCAGGAAGGCTTTGTGCTTTTTCCTGTGTATCCAAATCATAGCAGCCGAGTGTCACGAAGCTTTTCTGATCAGGGGCGACTTTAAAACTTCCACGAACGTGCTCATTTCTTATTCGGTCCAGTCTAGTAACACCACTGGCCCAGCAACAACCTCATCTCATTAACAATAATTGTTCACATGACTGTATCGCTCAGTATCCTAAACCTTATAATTATAAGACAGCTGGTCTCATTATTGCCTTTGTCTTTGAGTAGAGGATGTTCACATATAAATATTATTTTGGACTTCACCTGTAAAGCTAAATGTATTCAGTCTTGCTCCTGTTGACCAGTTTGCTCCCAAGCTCTATCTTAACCTCTTCTTCTAATTTGTTAGCAAGCACTATATAGCCAGCGTAGACATTTAACATGGTAGTGACATTTGCAATTTAATTTTATATATCTTATACCAAATTAAACAACAGAGGGCTAAGAACAGATCCCTGATGTACACCAACCTTTATTTCAAAGGGACCTCCGAGATCAACCGAACTTATAACTTGAATTGTGCAATTACGGTACATTCTTTGATGAGAGCGATATATTTCCAGGAAATACCGAGCTAATAAGCTTGGATAGTTTATGATATAAATTTTCGGGCCACTCTGTCAAATGCCATCTTCAGATCGATAAACACCATGTGCCAGTCATCTTTATTAGCTCTGTAATTTTCTATTTTATTTGCAATGCCTTAATAGTGTTTGACGTAGATATCTGGGCTATAGAGCTAAATTGGATTTAGAACAGAGCTATTATAGGCGAATACTTATTTATCAATCTTAATTTATATAGTTATTTATAAATCTTTAGTAATACAATGACATGTTAAGGATAACAATGAAACTCCTGATGAAGACTCAGATATCTGATGTGAAGGAAATTTTCTCAAAATCTTGTAACATGTTTTTTTTTTAATTTTAATGACATTTTATCGTAAAGCTCACTACAAACAAAGTTTGTAAAATATTTTCTACCTATTACAAAGGATATTGGTTACGTTTGCTGATTCCGCGCAGTTGATGATGACTTGTCCAACAAGCAGACAAGTCGCTCGTGAGACACCGAGCGGGTAACAGATCCTGAAGATGTCTCGCTGAGAGACGAAACACGTGTCGACCTTGTCTGCTTGTTGGACAAGTCATCATCAACTGCGCGGAATCAGCAAACGTAATCAATATCCTTTGTAATACAATGGACTTCCGCGCAAAATAACACCTGCTACAATAGAGTACTTTCTACCTTTTAATACATAATTTGGAACAATATGGTTCATCAATCGGCGGAACCCTAGTTCTTCTACTTGTCGAAAAGGTAGATCTGATAAAGCTAGCATTTTAGGAATCAAATAGTCTATTTTTATTGATTTGGGGTTCGTATTATCTCATATTTTAGCTTTTTCGATGTATTCTTTGAAAAAAGTTTGTTTAAATTCTCTTTTTACCGTTTGTAAAATGTTTTCGGTCGTGATATTTCGTCAGTACTAGTAGCCTATGTTACTCTCCATCCCTTCAACTATCTCCACGTAAATTCGTCACTCTGTTTTGCTGTGAAAGACGGACAAATAGACGGACACACTTTCCCATTTATAATATATAGTATATTAGTATGGATGACGATCCGGCACATTACTATACGTAAGTTTATCTGACGCTCTTGCGGTCAAAGAAAACATCCAGAGTCAACCTGCATAAATCAAAGGTGTGTGTAATGAAGCAATCCGCGCTGAGCCTCGGGTGGCGGGTGGCGGGTGGCAGGTGGGGACGCAGGAGGTGTGATGGTGAATATTGTCGAACAGACGGCGGGCGGCGGGCGGCGGCCGCGGCAGCCGGTCAAGATTATCATGAACAAGTCGAACTTCGAGCGGCTGGTGGCCGGCGCGCGGCCCTCGGGCGGTGGCGACGCCGCCCACGGCCACGCCGCCCACGCCGCCCACGCCGCCCAAGGCCACGCGGACGCCGATGTGGCGCACCTGAGCGCGGGGGAGGCGCGCGCGCAACTGGTGGCGGCGCGGCGCACCGTGGCGCGCCTCGCCGCCGAGCTGGCGCACTGCCGCGCCAAGCTCGCCAGGTACGAGCCCGAGCCCGAGCCCGAGCCCGAGCCCGAACCCGAGCCCGAGCTGGCCACATGAGCGACCTTATTTTTTATTATTCAACACACATTTAAACAAACACTTGTGGACTTTTTACATATACAGTAGACCCTCTTTAATCCGGCACTGCGCTAACCCCTCAATCCAGTAATCCGGCGCTCTTAGGTGGCCGTGATGAGGGAATCATGTTGACACTAGTGATTGCAATCCGGCGTCATTTTCAGTCCGGTCGGGCACGACCGGATTCCCAACAATCCTGCCGGATCCCACCAGATCCGGCCGGATTAATTAAATCAAGACGACTTTCGCTTTTTATATACTTTTATTGCCATAATTAGTTACAACAAAAGTAAAAAAAAATGTGGTTCACAAAGGTGGACTTATCTCTATTAGAGATTTCTTCCAGCCAACCTGTGAGTGTCTACGGAATGCTACTTATAATGAGCAACGTCAAAGCAACCAAAACTGTTATTCATAATACAAACATATATATACCATGAATATACATACAATACAATAAATAAACATATATATATATACATACACATATATACATACATGTAATGCTATAAATAAATATATACGTAAGATGATGATGACAATGTGACATTTATGACGAGTTGCCAACTAGCGCCTGAAAATGTTGCTTCAGGCTACATTTAAATGCATGAACGGACTGGCTTTGTTGAACTATAAAAGGCAGATGGTTTTTGGCAGTTTTAGTACAAAATAAGTGAGTTAATCAAGTGTCACTGCACTTATATGTAGGTAGTTTATAAAAAATAAATCACAAATATATAAAATCGACTTTATTTCTTAACTAATAAGACAAATATACAACAAGAAAACAATTAAAATTTAGTTGTGTAGGTAACTAGTAATAATTTTACGACGTAACGAGCAGCTCAGTCTTTCTAGATGTCACTTTCACAGATAGATCAATTTATTAGTAACAATATTAATTATCAAGTAACTATAATATCTAATTAATACAATTATTATGATGAACCTTACGTAATTAACTGAAATGAGATAAAAATCATTATTATTTATAAAGTATTTGAGAATGCTAACAAATAAGTCTTATAGATATTTATGATTATAACAGATACGATCATGATTACTAACTACTAGCACCGGATCCGATTATCGGCGATTATCCACGCGACAAACCTTCCATCCTCACCATCTAAATACTTGGCAGTCCACCACTGTGCGTTTCTCTAGAAATTTTCTGCCTCGCACAGCTAAACTGTGGAATGAATTGTCGCCTGCAGTGTTTCCGAACCGTTACGATATCCAAACTTTCAAGAAAAGAGCGTACTCCCATTTAAAAGGCCGGCAACGCGCTTGTGACTCCTCTGGTGTTGCGGGCGTTCATGGGCGGCGGTAATTGCTTACCATCAGGTGATCCGTCTGCTCGTTTGCCCCCTATCACATAAAAAAAAATCGGATCCGGTATATTAATAACGGATCTAGTAACCATTAAATGATGCCGGATCCGCCGGATTACCGGATCCGTTTTTCCGGATTGCAATCCCTAGTTGAGACATGATACGTACATGTATAAACAAACAAATACCGATCGGCCGAAAAGCAAAAGAAAATTGACAGTGTCCTTTACTCCAATAGAATAGTCCGCCAGAACTTCAACTCTTGGTATGCTTATCTTTCTGTTTACAATAGGCCTAAGACGATTGTGTATTTTAAAACAATTTTTTTTTAAAGAGAATTAAATACTTTTTGTCTGTAATTCAATACATAATGTACTTTTTACTTAAAACTTTTTATGTATTTTTATATATGTACATATAATGTAGTATCATTTTCCAGTAATCCGGCGTTTTCACTAATCCGGCTAAACCCTAGTCTAATATCTGAGTCGGATCAACGAGAGTTTACTATAATAAAAAAGTGAAAATCTAATTTCATTTCAAAACATGTGACTCATAGCGTACTTTGTAAAAAGTATTTGAAGTAGTGATTCTAATTATTAGTTTTAAGACATTTTTGATGTTTTTCTCAGACTTTTCTAGTTTGATATTTGATGCAAACCAAATGTCTATGTTAATAGTAAGTGTACTTTAAAAAAGCTCTTTCGTTATCGAATGTGAGCTACTTGTAAAAAAAAACTAAAATGAAACTTTGTAAAGTGAACAAATAAAACATTGTTAATTGTTACAGCTTTTTATTGATTTACAATATTTACAACTTTTAAGATTCCTATGTAACTATTTTACTAGTACATCTTATATAAAAAGATACAGTAATAATAAATAAACTTTTTTAATGTTCTAATAACATTGTCACTTGTAGTTTCAACTTTGATTAAAAATTGTTTTTAATTTCAATTATATTCAAGCTTCCCGTTTTAATTGTATCAAATGGTCATTATTCTTTAGGGTTATTTGAATCTCTTACATTTTTATTATTAAAATATAAATATTATAGCAAATTTATATACTTAATATGTAATAAGGTCTAAAGCCTTGAGTATAATAAAATCAATCAAATTTTCATTACATACATATTGTATGTACTAACAAGGTTCAGTCAAAGAAACAGATACTGCGCAAATAATAAAACGGCAATATCTATAACTACCAAGAATATGGAATATGAATTATATTACAAATGATTATGCTCCCTATTATATTATCTCGTCCTCAATAATAAATTAACTAATCATTTAGCGCTTCGCGTCACACGAGCTATGCGCTATTAAGCTATGTTTCGAATTGACACAACCCCTACTCTGGTCTTAACAATCCACTTCCCGTGTCGATAGCTCGTGACCAGCAAGTCAAGAGTACCCGTCTCAAAGCTCATCTCTTTGACAAGGGCATAATCATCCCCCACCAGTTTGGCTTAAGAGCCAAACACTCTTGCCCACAACAAGTGCATCGCATTGTCGAATGCGCACTTAGTGGGTTCCACCCCCGTAGAGACAAGACCGTAGCCGTCTTCTTCGACGTTGCCAAAGCTTTTGACAAGGTTTGGCACGCAGGCTTGGTCTACAAACTCTACCAAACTGGTATGCCCGATCGCCTGGTGCGCGTGGTGGAGGCCTATCTTAGAGATAGGTCTTTCCGCTTCCGGCACGAAAAGTGCCTGTCCTCCCCCAGACCCTTAACAGCCGGAGTCCCTCAGGGCTCCGCGCTATCACCTCTATTGTTCGCGTCCAACACGAACGATATTCCGATCCCCGTAGTTCCCCAGCTAGCCCTATTCGCTGACGATACGGCCCTTTAAGGGCCGCGTCAACTCCCACATAGTGTCGTCATTGCAACGCGCAATCGACGACCTGTCCGACTGGTACGGCCAGTGGAGGATCGAAGTGAACCCGGAGAAAAGCTCCGCGGTTCTATTCGAACCCAACCGCAGGCTCGATCCAGTCCCTACCGGGCTTCCCTCTCTCCACTTCCAGGAGATCCCTTGGCAGCGTACTGCAAAGTACTTAGGCGTCACCTTAGACAGGCAGCTCAATTTCCGAGCTCATGTCAACAGGGTGACGCATAATGCCAACTCATACATATCCCGCCTTAACTCCATGTTAGGTAGATTCAGTCCCATGTCCCTCAGGAACAAGCGTACCCTTTACAAGATATGCATTCGGCCCGTCTTCTCTTACGCGAGCTCGGTATTTGCACATGCCGAGCCGCAAGTCCTCCAACAAATCCAGGTCATTCAAAGCAAACTTTTGCATAGATGGCCAACGCCCCATGGTATGTCCGTAACGCTGATCACCACAGGGACTTCGATCTCCCGACGATCCAACAACATTTTAGGGAGGGCTCTAAACGGTTCTTCAGAGCCGCGGACGAGCACATCAACCCGCTAATCCGAGAGTCAGTAAGCCACTCATCAATACCGCCTCCAGCGGGATCATCCACCAACGACGGTCCTTATTGGCAGAGGACACGTAGACCGCGACATGTCCTGAGCGACACCCCCCCCCCCCCCCAACCAATTAATTCGGCAGCCTTCTGCTCAGCCACGAGTAGATTCCCAGTCAACACAGGCCGGTCCCACTTTGGAGAACCGCGCCTCTTCTAGCGCTTATGCTCCAGGAGAGGTACGGTTAGCGCCCCCATGGGGCAGCGCTAACCGTACCTCTCCTGAGGTGCGGCTCCTTATCACTTCAAGCCAGTAGGATCATTAGGACCAAAGGCTTAGGCTGAGTTTAATCGGTAGGTCTGGTGGGTCGAGCCGCCTCTATTCACCAGGAGTCCAACATAATCAACGCATCCCTGCTTGCCTGTTGCGTTGGTATCCATTACGGATTCTCAGCAGTCAAGAGTACAGAATATTGAGTTTTATTCTCGTATTCATAATAGTGCAAACAGTTCAAATTTAGATCAACTTAGTGTATATATTTTTTATGTATATGGTTTTTTGAGAGCACATTCAACAATAAAAATCAAGATACGCCACTGAAATTAATTCTAGACACCACCCAGAGTTGAAAATAAAAATAACAGCATTTGTTTTGAAGTCGCTTACATAATATTTACCGCAGACAGTGCAGCTATAGCTTGGCCACAAATGAGAAAACTTAAATTAGCAGATCCTACATTCCAAAGTCCAGGCAAGATTGATTTACTACTAGGTGCAGATGTCTTTGCAGAGATTATACAACTTTCTACGGCATTTTGACAGACAAATGCGGAATTTGTCGAAATTCCCGTTCGCCCAGAGAACAGCTCTAGGATGGTTAATTTCAAGAAAAAATGTGTCTGTGATGTACTTGTGCGAGATTCCTTAGTATTTAGATTTAAGTTCTCTGTGGTCTGTAATTGGTGTTTTGTTTGATCTATGTTTTAAGACGTCGATCAGTTACGTGTGCTATTAAGATGTCCTCTAGTTAATAAATATATTAGTCAAGCAAATTGTAGTCTAATTCTACCGAGACCCAACACAAGAACATAAAAGTGGCGACGAGGATAAAAGAAATTAATTTAAAGATTGAATCGCGAAAATATTATAGTCAAAGTCGTAGTCGGAAGTCTAATTGAATAGTCAAGCAAACCAAAAAAAGATAGCGTACATTGGGAATTTACCACCGTTTGAAGAAGGCACACAATCGTTTGGGTCTTGGATTGAACTATTTGATGAGGATTGCACACTCAACAAAGTGCCAGGAGAATCGGAAGGCGGCACAAAGAAGGCATTGTTCCTGACTCACATCGGAGCCAGACAATTAAAGAACTTTGTGAAATTTTAAGCGAAAAATATGATCCACCACGGTTACAAACCACCAATAAATTTTTGTTCCATAAAAGGCACCAAAAAGAAGGAGAAACGGAGACCGATTTTTTATTGTCAATTGCACAATTAGCCTCAAAATGTAACTTTGGTACATATGAAGATCAAGCATGCACATATCAGATAATTACAGGTATCAAAAATGATAGTATTAGGAAGAAACTGCTGTCACTGTCTAACCCAAATTATAGTCAAGTCAAGGAAGTAGTATTGCAAGAGGAAGCCATCAAAAAACAATTACAGTGTATTAAGGGGTCAGAGCCTAATATTGGCAAAGTTATTTACAGTCAGGCGCAAGGTGGAACTAATAGTCAAACAAAACAAAGTTATAGTCATTGGCATGACTATAGTCATGCCAATACTAAGTCACACCACCATAATAATTACAGGTCAATTAATCCAAGTCAGCGTCACTATGAAGTCCAGCCCAGAGGTAAATTTCAGCAATACACTAGTAACAAGTCAATAAGTCCAAGTCAGCGTCACTATGAAATTCAGTCTAGAGGTAATCAGATTACCAGACCACCAGACCGTTGACAGTTTTGTTGGAGATTAAATCTCCAACAAAACTGTCAACGGTCTAACGGCCGTTTTCAATAACCTATCTATCCTTTGTTTTTGCTACTAAAGATAGTAGATCTAGTAAGATCTATCCTTATGCCCTAACTTGCGTTTCAATAACCTACTGATGGATAGCATCGCCTACCGAAGTTACCTATCCATCGTCGGGAGGACGGATAGCTTACTAGAGATAGGCACGCTCATACAAATCTGACGTAACTGCATTTCAAAAAAGTTTCAACTTACTCTCCGATAGGCGGAGCTATCTCTAGTGACGACATTTGGCTATCTGTCAATATCGGTGGATTAAAACACAGATAGGCTTCGAAAAAATTAACTATAATAACATTATAACTTAAATTACATAATGGAGAACTACAGTAGTGATGATAGTGATATGGAATTAATGAATATGATAATAGAGTGTGATGAAGACAGTGATAGTGATACCGATTTCGAATCGCTGCAATGAGTTGTACTAGATGCATTGTCTCATCTTTAGTCATAGGTGCTGCTTTCGTTGACTGAAAGAAAAGCAGTCTATTATAACCTTGAACGAATTACAAAAGTATTGTAAATCCAGATACTTACAGAACTCATTTTTTCCACTTTTGCTTATATTTTATATCAAAAACATGTAATACACACAAATTGGCGGCAACAAATTATCTGTCAGTAATGTTCGAATGACATCACTTGTCATTTATAAACGTTTCGTTCTATGATTTTTATAAAGAACACCAGCAAATAAAGTGAAAATGACGATCTAAGATTTTTTTTTCAATTATAGTAACATTGTATGCACTTTTTACAACATAATATTTAAATATAAAATATATCAATAAATTGTACATATGTTTTAAACGTTTAGTACGTTTAGCTTTATGGTTAGCAACGAACAAAACGTTCTACAGGGCTTGGATAGACGAGAGGGCATAAAGCTATCCTTAGTTAGACAAAGATAGATAGCTCGTATCTTTGATTGTGAAACGCAGACTACAGATAGATAACAGCTTACTGCTAATCGGAGATAGCAATTTATCTTTGATCTTAGATAGGTTATTGAAAACGGCCGTAAAACGAGTGAGTGTTATCGTTGTGGACGGTTCCACAATCCTAATTTGTGTTCAGCACGGTATTGGACATGTTATGTTTGTCAGCGTATAGGTCATACAAGTAAGAAATATCAAAATCGTCATATTCATGAGATAAATTGTAAATTAAATGATAATAATTCTGTTGATTGTGTAGTTGAGCAATTAGTTAATGAAAGCTTAAATGTCAATACCTTGGAAATAAATAGGTTGGAGCACAAGTCAAAATTATTGAAATTAGTTGTTGAAAATGTAGCATTAACCATGGAAGTTGACACAGGGGCGGCTATATCAATTATTTCTTTCCCTTGTTATGTAAAATATTTTAATAACAATATTTCCATCTTCAATTAAGTTGAATGGTATCTCAGGTAAAATTGAAATTGCAGGTATAATAAAGGTAAGTGTTTTGAACAAAATATTAAATCTAGTAGTGTGTCAAAATAAAACAAAATCATTTATGCCTTTAATGGGTAGAGACTGGTTAGATTTATTATTTCCTAGATGGAGAGGTTCTATGTTGACATCTGATATTATCCAGTATAATCTGTTACAAAGTAAGTTGGACCAAGATGCACAATTGTCAAAATTAAAATTGATAGATAATCTTAAATCTAAATACTAAGGAATCTCGCACACAGTACACCACAGTGTCGAATAACATTCATGGTCAAGTAAGCGTCCATCATGTAGACAATCTTCTGCGTCAATTTTGTGAGATACAGGAACACATTGAGAATCGTACATTAACAAATCTAGAACTCAAATGTGAAGTTTACTATGAGAATACACACAAAGAGTAGAAAACGGGCGTTGTGTAGTTGGCTTACCTTTCGTATCAAGCCCGCCAGATCTTGGAGAATCACTAGAAATAGCCATAAAACACTTTAAAACCATAGACAATAAGTTTAGAAGAGATAAAAATCTAGAAATACAAAGAGTTTATGGAAGGTATGATGTAGGTATCAAAACCATATGGAGTTAGAACCTGCCTCTGAAATCGAGAGAGAGTAATGAAGTATGTTACATTCCGCATCGTGCTGTTATATGTAAGGTTGTGCAAAAATGTTTAATTATTACTTAATTGTAGATATTTAGCTAATTCATAATCGAAGACGAGACACAAGTTCCCATAATTAAAGTCAAACTTCACTTAAGGTAATTTCATTAAACTGTCTAACAATAAAATTCCTATTCTTACATAGATCGAGAAAAATGTTGGATTAATATTCGTAAAAGTAACTGATATGCAGTATTTATCAATTGAATTTCTTTAAATCGGATCCAATTTGCATTTGTTTGTCTTCGAAGATATTTTTTTTTTTTTGTTTTATGAACTATTAGCGATTTACTATGTTGCAGGTCAAGACAATAACAGATCATAAGTTTTATTTTGTGTATAAAAAATTGATTGTTATACTGTTTTATTAAGGTAAGCTAAATTTATAAAATTACAAAAGTTCTTGTTTACCATATAATAGTTATTTATGCAATTGTTGTATAATCAGAGGTATTAAAACACGAATGTGGGTTTATCACACGAGGCGTAGTCAAGTGTGATAATAGTGTCACACGAGTGTTTTAATACCTAATTATAACAGTTGCATACCAGACTTTATCTACAATCACGATGTGAATCCTCTATAAAAGATTTCCAATATTCGAGTGAAAAAATGGCGGGAAATAACACGATAAGACGAGAATCCGAAATTACTTATTAGTCTACAATTTATTGTTCTTTTTTATTGTAAAAATGACATTGCATGAGAATGTTCTTATTTTGAAATTCACAATATCACGCGTTTGGATGATATAATAATCGTAATATCATTGAGTGCAATAAGCTAATTGTTATATGTTCTTTTATAGAGGATAAATAACATGATAGTAGATAAAAATAATTTATCTTAAAATTTAATTAGCAATAATAAAAATTTTGAAAAAAGAACAATAAATTGTAGACCAATTCGTAACTTCGGATTCTCGTCTTATCGTGTTATTTCCCGCCAATTTTTCACTCGAATATTATAGAGGATTATTATAATATAGAGGATTCTATATAAACCCACATTACAACCCGGTTACAATATCTATGGACCTCGCTGGAATGCGGAGCCCCCTCCCGCTCCGCGCTCACCCCTCCGAGCTCGCCCCGGCGCGTCAGTACGGTTAGCACTTTCGTTGCCGATACATGTTGACATAATTACGTGCTTAACACTGCTAAATTTTTAAACATTTCATTGTTACGTTTGGACTATTATTGTTATTTTTGTTTTATTGCTGTTATGTTAAAATATTGTTTTTGTTGCAAAGTTGGACATTTTTGTTAAGTTTGGACTATTTTGGTTACTGTTTCGTTGTTTTGAAGTGGGACAGGACAGTGAAAGTTGTCTAAAATATGGGAAAGACTATTCACAGTGAAGAAAGGACTTTGATCCTAAAAGTGCTATAAAATTTTTTGGGATAAACTTTCCATTATGGACGTCGAGTTAGATGTTCATTTTTTTTTTTGTAGATAGTACTCATTAACAGAAGGCTTTTTACAAATTTTTTAAGTTGCGGAGATTCACGGTTTACGAGATATAATTTTTTTAAATTTCGAAATAAATTGAAAAATAAACGCCATATTTGACGTTTCACGTTCCGTTGACAGTGGGAAGTCTTTCATTAAATTTTATGATTTTATGTTTTTGAATATAAAATTATATTTCGACATGATACATTAGAATTAAATTTAAAAAAATTATTAATTTATTATGTAATTAATGTACATTAAAAATGCGCTATAATATGAAATTACAATTACTTTTTAACATAAAAAAAATAAAGAATATTTGTTTACACTGTGGAACGGAACGTAACGAAACGCTAATTTGTTGTATCGTCAATAGTGGTCAATGTCAGTCATCTTTCGTTCGTTGCCCGTGCAAGTTTCGTTTGTTTGACTACAATGGCGTCTCGAAGCCCTATGCTTCTGTGTCTGAAGAGTCGAGTGATGTGCAAGTGTTGGACTCAAGTGAGCCGCTTGTCACGGCCTCCTCTTCTGCGCCTATGCCTACTGCGCGAGTGCAAGTGTTGGACTCAAATGAGCCACTTGTGCTCCCGTGTGTGTCGTCGGTCCCCGATGAACCGGTTGCTGGTCCCAGTGGAGTAGCAGCGGGTTCTAGTGGTAGCTTACCAGTTACCGCTAGTTCTTCGGAGGACGAAGATGATGTTGTTGCTCCTGCTATGCAAGGCCTACTGGGTCTACTAGTAGAAGAATCCATCTTTTCTCGGATGAGTTAAGGTAAGTTTTGTATATGTTTATGTTATTGCTTATAAGAGTTGTTAATCTGCAAAGTGTGTAATTGAGTCAGTTAAAGTAGAAAAATGTGTAAGTTTTTACTAGATAATTTGCAGGATAGTGGCCAAGCAAACAGCCACAAACAACTAACACATATATAACAGGTTTTTCACCCAGAAGTAGAAGCCTCACAGAGAAGGGTGGTATTTTGTCTAATCAACAATCTCTCAGTACACTCATAATCAATTAGTATTGCCAGTCCAAGAGCGAATAAAGTGAGCTCAGAATTTTAGGGCACCCCGAATCGGATAGGTTAGGTTAGAAGGAGGTGGCGGGTCGTAGTGAGCGAGCGAAGCGAGCGAACATAGACCTCGCCACCTCCTTCGAGGGTTTTTTTTTTTAAACCACCCAGAAGTAGGAGCCCCGCGAAGCGGGGCTCCGTAAAGCTATCTTGAACAGCAAAGAAGTAATATTAATTTCAATATTTTTATTCTTGTTTCAGGTCTATGTGGAACTGGAGAAAGATTTTCTCCAGTCTGGGAACACATGACCAGTGTGTCCAGTTTGCGGAAGAGAAAGGCCTCATCCCTAGAGGGAAGCTTTGTTCATACCATAGGTCACCAATGACCTTATGTAAGGAATCTGGGCAAGTTGGCAAATTTAGATGCCGAAAAAGTAACTGCCGGACTAAAACAGTGTCTCGAGCAATTGGAACATGGTTTGAAAATGCACGGTTGTCCCTTACTTATATATTTTTCAAATTATGTATGCATTCAGTGAGGGACTGACATACCACCAAACCAGAAAAGAGTTGAGTAGTGAAGATGGTCCGGTGATTTCAACAAGAACTGTGGCGGACTGGTTCAACTATTGCCGGGAGACTTTGTCCATTTATGAATTAGACACCCAAAGAGCCCAAGGGAAGATAGGTGGCCCCAATAAAGTAGTGCAAATAGATGAAACAAAATTTGGAAAAAGAAAGTACAATCGAGGGCGCCACATCGAGGGCCATTGGGTGATCGGAATGATTGAAGATGGTAGTGATGATTTGCGACTGGAGGTGTGTCCCGGTAATGATAGGTCAGCTGAAATGTTGGTGCCACTAATAAAAAAACATGTAGAGGAAGGTTCCATTATTCACACTGACTATTGGAGAGCATATCTGAACCTTCCTCAGCATGGTTATATTCATAAACGGGTCAACCATAGTGACCCGACTAATAAGTTTGTGGCACCAGACGGGACACACACACAAGAATAGAGAGCCAGTGGAGGGGACTCAAATTAAAATTTCGACAGCAACAAAATAAACAAGATTTTACACAATGGTTGTGCGAATACGTTTGGAGGCGGAGAAATTTGATTGAAAATTTGGATCCATTCGAGGAGTTAATTATAGCCATAAAGCATGTATATAAATTTGATTAAATAAAATAATATTCAAATTCCTTGTGTTTTATTCAAACTATCCGAAAAATCGCCCTCGCCTAACATCAAAATTTTAACCATGGATATCTCCGTAACAGTGAGGTATCGCGGGGTGGAGATGCCGAAAATGAACAAACGATGCTGACGGGGTAGACCCCTCCCACCCTCGCCCTCCCCGATCCATACATCTAAAAATTAGTGTTTAATTTGGTTGAAATTAGTGTGTAAACCTAACCTAACCTCAAAACTTTAACCATGGATATCTCCATACTATGGGGCTCCGCGGGTTGGGGATGGGACGGGGGGAGCTACCCCTCCCCCCCTCCCCCACCCCTCTCCGACCCTTAAATCGACGGTCCATAATGGAAAGTTTTACCATTTTTTGAATCGGAGAAAGCTAACAAGCAATATATCATACCTGTAGATCAAGTTGTTAACGAACCTGTGCTGCAACTGGTATATCGAAATCTACTTTGATGAAAATAAAACAGGAGGCCAGGGAATTGCGTCAAGCATCACCGCCACGTGCTTCACCGAGTACTAGCCAAGGTTCGAGCAACGATACACGTGAAAATCCAAACGCAGAGATAAAATTATCAACGCCTGGTAAAAATCACAAGAAATACAAAAAAAAAATCGAAATTGATGATTTTAACATCTGTGCCATAAGAAATATTATTAACAGTTTTTATACTGTAAGAAAAGAAATCCCAACATTGAAGAAAATCCTGGCCATCGCTAAAAGGGATTTGAATTTTAAAGGAGAAAAATCTTTCCTTAGAAAAATTTTAATTGACAATTGGGATACAAATTCAAAAAATGTAAAAATGCCCGTACAGTCTTAATACAAAAGCCAGATATTGCCGCGTGGAGGGCTCGCTACCTGCGCCGGATGAAATATAACAATGACCTTGGCACAGATAAAAAACGGTAACGTACCTGGACGCGACATGGATTCACTCGCATGTAACTCTTTTACTCCTACTCGAGAGAGGGAAATAAAAGGTCCATGTAGTTGTAAGTACAATGTATATTATTTAAAAGTAATAGTAGGTCGTGGGAACAAGAATTTGTATTCGCATCCGCAAAGTCCCACAGTATATCAACACCACTGCCCTTATTGATCCGGTCGTAGTCCGCGCCGGTAGGTAGTCGGGACCGCGACGGCAGGCAGCCGGAGAGACCCAATAGTAGAAGTAGAATAGCAGTGTAGGCTCGGTAGCATAGGCTCCCTGGAATAGAGCGTAAACCAGATACTTTACGACTATCCTGCTTTTATAGTTTGACTGCAACATCAATCGATCCGCGTGAAGCAATTCGAAGCCGTGCAGATGGTGATGATTTACAAGAAATAGTGATCGTTGATGAGGCAAGCAAACAGCTATTTACATATTATAATTACGTTACATATTATATTAAGAAAGTAACAATATAAAAATAAGGTGGGTGAGTTGAAAAACTTTCAATGATAGGTTGCAGAAGCGAGGGCAATTAACTACACAGGTATTTTGTTCTACGTGATTAGATTGAAAATAGGACTAGAATTTTCTATACAATATCTACATTCTAATATTACAAAAAATCTAATAATTATCTAGTACTAAAACGCCGTGCTATGTGCTTACATTTAAAGACGCACATACCTCGAACGAAATCTAACATTTTAAACGATAACAATTAGCTATGAGAAACATTGATAATATATATTGATGAGAAATGTAATAATTGATATGTTTGAGTTCTTCAATGTTCTACAATAGAATAAGCAGTATACAATGACACGACACTTCCGATACAACATGCATAATTATATTGAAACACTTACCCAATTCGGGGATCACACTACACTTATTATGTTTTTATATAGGATTATATTTACAACGTAGTACTAGTATTCAATTGCGTTAATATATATTCAGTCTCTAATATGCGGATAATTGTCTTTTAGTGTTTAGAATGACAACTCGCAGAGATGACTATCCACAATCCGAAATCAGAATGTTCTGGTAATACTTAGTGGCTGACAGCTCGCGTAAATTCGTTCACTTTCGCTTTTCGTCGCGCGCACAGATGATTTACATCGAATGCCCGTTGAGCGGCGGTCACTCAGAAACCAGTTTACATGAGTAACACACTAGATAGTAGTAAGATCGAGAAATTAGGAATGCGCGAGCGCAAAGCACCGCGAATCCTTGCGGTCACGCGTTCTTGGAAGTTCCGTAGTATTAAATTTATTATTATGTTTTATTTATTTTTAAGTCTTAGTGTTAGAATGTATATAATTAGAATGTAAGTATATAGTTTTAATATTTAATAGATTTTTAATTAGTTGTGAAGTTTAGTTTAATTAATTAGTTTAAATTGAAGTTTGTGTTGTGCTTAATTAAGTTTTAAATATTTATTTTTTTGTTGTAAGCTTAGATAAGTGTTACTTTTTAAATATAAAAATTAACACCGTTACATACCCCCCTTTTTAGGTAAGGATTTTTTCTATGTAAAAATCCGCTTCAACTTCTATAACACTAACTTTATAACGACTGCATACCCTTTCATTTCCTTCCATACTTCCCTTTTACACTCTCATTCCTCCTCATTCATTACTCCATTTTATTCTTTCATCCCTCATCAAGCAATCCAACAGTTATTACCTACGTTATTTTTGTAAAAACTGCTTCTAGCATTCAGAGTATTATACTTAGTCTGAGATTAATACTCAAGTAGTCATTATAAGATGTTGAAAATCGTAGAAATTTGTTAATAATTTAATTTAGAATAGGTTGTAGTTTTGGTTTAGAACCTTATAAGTAGAATATATTATATCAGAGGTAGGGTCTGAATAATAAAAATTAGTTTTAGTATAGGCTTATTTAGTGAGTTACTATCCGCTCATTAATAGCTTTTCCTAGGTGTAGGGCCTGGAAAAACTTATACGTATTTAGGTACGCATAATTAGATATTGGTTTAGGCTTATTTAATGAGTAACCAACCGCTCTTTAAAAGGATTATTTCAAGTGTAGGGCTTGAATAATCAAATTTAGTCTAATTAAAATATAAATAACGATTTGTAGCTGTAGTGTGTATGTAGCGTAGAAGTTGAAAGCGTAAAGTTAAATATGAATTTAAAATTATTTTTAGGTTAAATATTGATGTTTAAGTTAAGTTAGGTTTATTTAATTAGAAATAGGTAAAAAAAAAAATTAAGAAAATAATGCTTGTCTTTTTTTTTTTAAACGGATTTAGTAATTTGACAAGGTTCCTTCTATCGCCTTTTACGATACCCAACAGGAAGATATGGGGAAGCAGAATTCTTTGGACAGCCGCTACTTCACGGCTCAGACGTGTTACGTAGATTAGATGTAACCAGATTCCCTCTATCGCCTCTTACGATACCCACAGGATGAAATGGGGAAGCAGAATTCTTTAGACAGCCGCTACTTCACGGCTCAGGTAGTACTTTTAGTTAATTAGTGTTTTAATCGTTTAACATAACTTGTAGAGGTTATGTGATTATTAACTTAGATTTAAGATAGTTTGTTAATTTTGGAGAATATTTAGTATTTCCAAATATAATAAGTTAGCTATCGTTCAGCTACGATGCATCTTATAAACGTATAACAAAATTTTGAAGTAGTATTATTTTATTAATATAGGCTAAGATTTGGAAGTATATGAGACAATTGGAGACTTAAAATCATGACTTAAAATGTTTTAATTTAAGATCCTTAACATGCCAGGTGCCAATATTGTTACATTGCATATCTTCGAGATCATATACTAATGGTGATTTTTTTGCTATAATACGACATTTTAAATACTTGGGAGCCAACTTTTTGGAAAACATTTTATCTTTGTCACTGAGAAGGTAAGTTTTCTTCCATACGATATCTCCAACCTTAAATTCTACATCCTTACGCCGTAAGTTATAGTGGCTAGAATTTCTTGAATGTGCTTTAAGTAATGCAGCTTGGACTTTATCAAAGATCTTTCTTAAATAACCTAGGTTTTCAGCATACTCGTCCTTTGGTGTAAATATCAAATCATTATCAACATCTTTATCCAGGTAATGAGATCCACAACTAATGAGTTCTCTGCCATATACCAGAAATGACGGAGTATACCCAGTAACTTCATTAACTGAACAGTTTATAGCGAACTGGATTTTTGCTATATTTACATCCCAAGTTCGATGATCGTCGTGTACAAAGGTTGAAACCATTGTCATTATAGTTCGGTTATATCGTTCGACGGTATTTACCTGAGGTGTATATTTAGGAGTATAATAAGGATTAGGTATTTTGTATTTTGATAATAGTTGACGCATCACTGAGCTTGTAAATTGCTTGCCATTATCCATTATAATGGTGCTAGGAACACCATGTACAAGAAATACGCGTTCCTCAACAATCTTAGATATAATATCAGCTGTAGCTCGTCTGATAGGAAACAGTAAACAATACTTAGTAAAACAACAGGTAAGTACTAACAAAAATACATTTTGGTTACGGGATGGAGGTAAAGGTCCAACCAAGTCCATACTTAAGGTTTGGAATGGCCTACAACAATTTTTAGGGCGGCCCATAGTACCAAGGGTCGTACTTGTAGAATGTTTGTACGCACAACAAATATCGCATCCAGAAACAAATTTAGCCACATCGCGGTGCATGTCAGGCCAAAAGTACTTCAGCGCAATACGCTTAGTGGTCTTTAGTATACCGAGATGTCCAGCAGTAGGAACCGAATGATTTTCGCGAATAATGTCAAGCCTATTCTCCAAGGGAATTACTTCTTTCCATTCAAACTCACGTGTTAATGGGTTCAAACTTTTCATGAAACGATATAATTTATTATTACTAACGCGATAGTTAAGAAATGATGTTGGAGAGTTTTGGCAACCATTGTAGATATTAAGGTACCATTGATCTGCTGTATTTATCAAATTGAGGCATGAACTCATGATATTAGCGCTATTGTTTACTACCAAAAGTGGTACCGCTCGGGAGAGACTATCAGGGACAACGTTATCAGAACCTTTTCTGTGCCTAATTTCAAAGTTGTAGGCTGACAATCTCACACCCCATCGTGCTAGTCTACCTGTAGGGTTATTCAAGTTTAAAAACCACTTTAGAGCAGAATGGTCAGTATAGACTACGAATTTAAGGCCATTTTCGAGGTAACAACGCCAGTGCTCTATTGCAGTAAGAACAGCTAACGCTTCGCGCTCGGTTGCACTGTAATTCTGTTCTTGCTTAGACAAGGACTTACTCATGTACGCGATTACTTTTTCTTCGCCAGTTGAAGTTTGAGTAAGAACGGCACCTAAGCCCACATCACTCGCGTCTGTATGAACTTCAAACGGCTTAGAATAATCAGGACATGAGAGTATAGGTGTAGAAACAAGACAATTCTTAAGGGCTCGAAAAGCTTTATCAGCAGCATCCGTCCAACGAAATGTAGGAGCATTCTTCCCTTGCGACGTTAGTTTACTTAAGGGACTAGCCAACGAACTAAAGTTAGGTATGAAACGACGATACCAGGAAGCAGTACCCAAGAATCTACGTACTTCCTTACGACTAGTAGGGGTAGGGTAGTTGACTATAGCTGTAACTTTTTCAGGATCAGCTTGCAAACCATTTGAGTTTACGACATAGCCTAGGTATTTCAGTTGACTTCTGAAAAACTGACTTTTTTCGAAGTTAATTGTAAGATTAGCATTCTGTAGCTTCTCATACACACGCAGGAGCAGCGAAATATGCTGTTCAAAGGTAGGGGTAGCTATAATGATGTCATCAACAAAGACGAATACTTTGTGTTCAAATTCAGGCCCATAGAACAACATATCCACTAATCTCTGCTGTGTAGCAGGTGCATTAGTCAGACCGAAGGGCATGCACTTAAATTGAAAGGTTCCGCGAGTTGGAATGTAAAATGCTGTTTTGCAACGATGCTCTTCTTTAATTAATATCTGCCAAAAACTCTTTGACAAGTCGAGACTTGTTAAGTACTTGGCATCACGCAAGTTATCTAGGATCTCTGAGATATAGGGTAGGCTATAGGCATCTTTTTTAGTGATAGCGTTAAGCTTACGACTATCTAGACAAAATCTTAGTTCGCCATTTTTCTTTGGAGTCAATAATACAGGTGAAGACCAAGGACTCTCACACTGTTCCACCACATCCTCATTCAACATCTCATCTAACTGTTCCATTAAGATCCTCTGCTTCTCCGGAGACATCCTATAGTAACGTTGACGGATTGGAGTAGCATCACCAGTTTCAATAGTATGAGTAATGAGGGAAGTACGACCTAAGCCTCGATGTTCGTAAGATATGCCGTGAAACTGAGAAATAATATGATCAGCTGTAGTTTTCTGATCGGTAGTTAAGTGATCATAGTCATACACCTGCGTAGCATCGCCAACAGCATCCAATGAAACCTCAGATTCATCTCGTAAAATAACAGCATCAAGACGTGAAGGAAATAATCTAAACGATCTCCAAAAATCCATGCCTAATATTAATGAGTCAGATATATCAGGAGAAACATACACATCCAAAATATGACTCTCTCCTTGAAACTTTATAGGTAAGGACAATATACCTAAAATTTCCAACTTTTGTCCACCAGCAGCGACAAAATGTGAAATAGTAACATTATTATTTAAAATATAACTTAAATCAGTAAAGTATACATAATTATCCCTACCTAGAATAGTGACAGAAGCCCCGGTATCTAACAATCCATTAATAGCTTTACCAGCCACCTCAACGCTGACATACGGTCGTTTACAAATATTGTTTTTATGGATTGATGAGACAGAATAACAAGAAAAGAACTTTTGTATAAATTGTAACCAAGACTCCCACTCTGTCTTATCAAAGTTAGAGGTTTTATGTAAACTGTTCTCACAATCCAATTTATTTAGTTTTTTGAACTCTTCGAATCCACTTTTGAGTGACAATCCAGACATTCTGGATAACGGACGCCTTTTTGCCACACTTGAAACAAATGAGAAAATGAGGTTGTTCACATTGACGAAGTGAATGTGTATTAACTCTGCATCGCGGACAATATCTTTCTTTAGGAGTATAGTTGTTCTCAGTATGTACAGCGTTTACATTTGTGTATTGTGGTGCCTTAGGCTTGTTATAGTTTTTAGTATAAGTAGGATAAGTTTTGTAGTTTGTAGAATTATAGTTTTTATTTTTATTGTAGTTGTAGTTATTATTGTAAGAACTGCAATTTCTATTTGCAAAACTAGTAGATTGAGTGCTATATTGCTTGGTGTAGGCAAACTCTGGAGCAAGAGTATCTGAGGTAACTTTTGGCGGTTCGTGGAATTGAACTAAACGTGATTGTATAGCCTCGTAGTTTCGACAGATGTCTTTTAAAATCTCAACACTAGTAATATTTGTAGAAGCCGCTAATGTACTAGCATAGCACGGGCGAACGTTATGTAGGAGAATTTCCAGTTTGTCTTCTTCAGTCATACACTTAGTAAGCCTAGAAAACATTCCGTGCATTACTGATAAGTAAATAGCGATATTTTCGTGTTCTCCCTGAGTACGATTACGAATTTCGGTCAAGAGACGATAATCATAGTCTTCAGGGCTAAAGTCTTGTTTCAATAAACGAGCCACATCATCCCAAGAGTGAACGTTATCCTTTATGCAGCGATACCAATGGAGAGCATCATCTGTAAATATTTCATAGCAATAAAAGAGAATTTGATCTTTATCTATTCCTTTAGAAATCACAGTCTCCTCTACGCGCTGAATAAAGGATCGCACGCAAGATTTACCAGAAAATTTTAATTTTGAAATAGCGTCAGATAAATATTTTTTTTCACAACCTGTTGGTGCAGCAATAACAGACTCTGTTGATTCTAATGTGGCCGGTTTAGCTTGTGGTAAATGAGATCGAAAATTAGTTAAATCTTTATATTGAGTGTTAAAATTCGTACAACATTCTTTATACGCATCCGCTACTTCGGTAGTACGATTTATCCGGTTGAGCCTATGGTAAATGTGGTGCAGTAAGGTTTCGGTACGTGAGTGAAGATTTTTGTCATATTTTTGTCTTAAACAATCCAAATTAGTTTTCGATTTTAACAATGTATCTTTTACTTGAATCAAATCCTCTTTAGGGTCAAGATGTGACTCAAGAACATCTTCAGAAGGTAATGATTGTGTTAATTTGACGATCTGTTTGCGAAGTTCTTGAACAGAATCGCCAGTGCTGCCTCTTACAGCCACTTCGTATTCCAGTTCAGTCTTTTGAAGCGAAAGGAATTTAATCGGGTAAGACATTTTTAACTTTAATTAGAAATGGATGTAATGTAATTGTTGCAAATATACTAATAAGCAAAATGAAATAGTTCACGAGTGCAAAATTACCACTATACAAGAATACATGCGAAATTAAGCAGGTAGGTACAATAACTTTCCCGGCAAACTCAAGGAGATCGTAATATGTAGTTTTATTTTATTATTATATTAATATTGAATATAATGGATATAGTTTTAAGATAGTTAGATAGGTAAAATTATTTCCGTAAGTTAGCCGATCAGGAAAAAAAAACTAAGCGAAAGCGAAGAAAAAGCCAACACCAGAAATAACTAAAAGAAATTGGGTATGTGTTTCAATTTCCAAAAAAGCTCTTAAAACTAAACAATAGTAAAGGTAATAAATTTTTAAAGCTAATTAGTAATCAATGTGTGGTAGAAACTCAAGTACTTATACTATAAGCTACAAAGTGATTACCATTAGTAGGTACAGAAATGTTCTTAAAACTATGAAGCTACTACCTTCACCAAAGATAACTATTAAATGTAGTATAAGACAATTCGGATACGAACACAATACCTATTGCTGGGCGCCAATGTAACTCTTTTACTCCTACTCGAGAGAGGGAAATAAAAGGTCCATGTAGTTGTAAGTACAATGTATATTATTTAAAAGTAATAGTAGGTCGTGGGAACAAGAATTTGTATTCGCATCCGCAAAGTCCCACAGTATATCAACACCACTGCCCTTATTGATCCGGTCGTAGTCCGCGCCGGTAGGTAGTCGGGACCGCGACGGCAGGCAGCCGGAGAGACCCAATAGTAGAAGTAGAATAGCAGTGTAGGCTCGGTAGCATAGGCTCCCTGGAATAGAGCGTAAACCAGATACTTTACGACTATCCTGCTTTTATAGTTTGACTGCAACATCAATCGATCCGCGTGAAGCAATTCGAAGCCGTGCAGATGGTGATGATTTACAAGAAATAGTGATCGTTGATGAGGCAAGCAAACAGCTATTTACATATTATAATTACGTTACATATTATATTAAGAAAGTAACAATATAAAAATAAGGTGGGTGAGTTGAAAAACTTTCAATGATAAGTTGCAGAAGCGAGGGCAATTAACTACACAGGTATTTTGTTCTACGTGATTAGATTGAAAATAGGACTAGAATTTTCTATACAATATCTACATTCTAATATTACAAAAAATCTAATAATTATCTAGTACTAAAACGCCGTGCTATGTGCTTACATTTAAAGACGCACATACCTCGAACGAAATCTAACATTTTAAACGATAACAATTAGCTATGAGAAACATTGATAATATATATTGATGAGAAATGTAATAATTGATATGTTTGAGTTCTTCAATGTTCTACAATAGAATAAGCAGTATACAATGACACGACACTTCCGATACAACATGCATAATTATATTGAAACACTTACCCAATTCGGGGATCACACTACACTTATTATGTTTTTATATAGGATTATATTTACAACGTAGTACTAGTATTCAATTGCGTTAATATATATTCAGTCTCTAATATGCGGATTATTTGTCTTTTAGTGTTTAGAATGACAACTCGCAGAGATGACTATCCACAATCCGAAATCAGAATGTTCTGGTAATACTTAGTGGCTGACAGCTCGCGTAAATTCGTTCACTTTCGCTTTTCGTCGCGCGCACAGATGATTTACATCGAATGCCCGTTGAGCGGCGGTCACTCAGAAACCAGTTTACATGAGTAACACACTAGATAGTAGTAAGATCGAGAAATTAGGAATGCGCGAGCGCAAAGCACCGCGAATCCTTGCGGTCACGCGTTCTTGGAAGTTCCGTAGTATTAAATTTATTATTATGTTTTATTTATTTTTAAGTCTTAGTGTTAGAATGTATATAATTAGAATGTAAGTATATAGTTTTAATATTTAATAGATTTTTAATTTGTTGTGAAGTTTAGTTTAATTAATTAGTTTAAATTGAAGTTTGTGTTGTGCTTAATTAAGTTTTAAATATTATTTTTTTGTTGTAAGCTTAGATAAGTGTTACTTTTTAAATATAAAAATTAACACCGTTACACGCACTACACTGTTAATAAATGCTGGCAAAACAGTACCGACAGCAGCGTAAAAAAAAATTTTAACCCCGGCCAGAGATGGATTCTTGTGCATGCTGGGGGAGAAAACGGTTTTGTTCCCGGCGCAGAATTGCTATATAAATGCAAACAGACAACAGGCGATTATCATCACGAGATGGATACAAATAATTTTTTAAAATGGTTAAAAGAAAAGTTACTGCCTAACTTACCGCCAAACGGTATAGTCGTCATCGACAACGCACCTTACCAGTCTACTCAATTAATAAAGGCGCCCACGAGCGCATCTCTCAAAGCTGATATGCAGAACTGGTTGCGTGACAATAACGTTCCGTTCGACGAGAGCATGACAAGAAAAGAATTGTATCTGATAATTTTGAGGACAAAGCCGCCAAAAAAATACGTCGTCGACGAACTAATGAAAGAGCATGGTCAGGAAATAGTACGTCTGCCACCCTATCACTGTGACTTAAATCCCATCGAATATATTTGGAATCTAGTGAAGCAAAGGGTGGCAGACAAAAATGTAAGCCAGTCAGAAAAAGAAATAGAAAAATTAACAAGAGATGCAATTAATTCCATTACACCTTCCGACTGGAAAAAGGAAGTTAATCATGTAGAAAGACTACAACAGGAGTACTGGGAAAAAGACCACCTTGAAGAAGAAAATGTTCGTGAATTTATTATATCCCTAGGCGAGGAGAGTTCGGACAGTGAAATTAGCGATAGCGATGATGAGTTAATGACAGGCATAGAGCCAATCATATATTCTGAAGACGATTCTTGAATATTTTGTAGTGTAGTTTTGTGTACAATAAACACTTTTTGTACTTAACCCGATTGTTTCATTTATTTTTCATAATTTTAATAATATCATTATTATAATATTAAATTTGTTGGAAACTTAGAAACCTCATTGTTTACAATAATATCCTATTATACAGGATAATTTTCTTATCACCATCATAATTTTAAAATAATGTTCTTTG